>CM028378.1:147645488-147768943 GCA_013146195.2 Codonopsis lanceolata | reverse complement strand
GAGATGCCCACCTTAATATCTGCCTCATCCTCCAACTGCACACCATCAATCTGGACAGATCTGATATTTTTCGCAGCTCCATTTTTGCCATCCTGTGGAAGAATTTAGTGTTGTTATCTCCCTCCTTCAACCACTGAACCCGACTTTTGGCGCCAACAGATTTCTTCGAATAAGAAGGCCCTTCAATTCTTGATTTAACTGCACCCTACGGAGTTCTTCCTCAGACAAAGTACCAGCCCCGCTTTCTCATCCGATCTGCAAATCTCATCTGAAATTGATTTGATTTTAATCTCCACCTTACCGAAGATTTCTCTATTCCAAACTTTTAACTCCTCCTTGAGAAGCTTCAATTTTCTGGCTAATCTGAAACTTGGATCTCCTGTCACCGAAAAAATCCCACCTATCCTTAACCCAATCCAAAAACCCAGGCTCCTTTAACCACATATTCTCAAATCGAAAAGGAGTTCTCCCTTTAGAACCACCAACACACTCAAGAAGTAGCGGCACATGATCGAGAAGATAATCTCGGAAGGCAGGACTGCAGAACTACGAAACAACCTCCCAATCTCCAGAAATTAAGAATCTATCAATCCTCGAAAATGATGGCGCTCCCATTTCTAAACCACGTAAAATCCCCCTACCAAAGCAAGATCCACTAACTCCATCTCATTGACAAAATCATTGAACTTCATCATTTCTGGAATAGATGCGTGCACAGAACGTTCATGAGGAAATCTAACCACATTGAAGTCACCCCCACACACCAAGGCACATTCCATCTTGCCTTAGAAATTCTGAGTTCTGCCCATAATCTCTCCCTAAAAGCATTATTACAAGGACCATAAACCCTGAAAACAGCCACTCTTTACTATCATCCAGATTTTTTCTAGAAGACAAGAAACTGAAAATTCTCCCCAGCACTGAATCAACCATCGATAGAGCTGTTTTTGTCCCACATCACAAGAACCCCCAGCCGCTCCTATAGAATCTAAATGCACCCAGTCCACCTTTCTAGCACACCAAATACTATCAATAATCCTCACATCAACCTTCTCCAGTTTCGCTTCCTGCAAACAGACCATAGTCGGATTCCATCTCCTAATTAAACCTTTTATCAGCATTCTTTATTAACATCATTTAGGCCCCACACATTCCAAGACACAATTTTTATATGCATATTAAACTGTTGTTCTCCTCCTTCTATCTCCCCCTCCCTGACAAGCGAACATATCTGCATTGAGATTACTGCACAATTGTTTGAGTTCCCTTTTTCCTTTCTCCCTAGTATTGTTCTTCCTCGTTACACTATCACCCCCTGATGTTCTCCATTTTTTTCGATGTCTAGAAGCAGTGCCAGTATCTGATCTTCATAGCCTGAACCAGCCACCCCCAATGCTTTTTCCACACCTAAAGCCTTTCTTTTAACCCATAACGAGATGTCCTCCTCCACCTCTTTATCTGTGAGATACTCCATTTCGCCTATATCTTCAGGCCGGGCAAATATTTATCGGGTACAGGAGAGTTCAACTTCCTCCACTGACTGTCCCTCCGACCTCTCAAAAGAAGAAATGTGCTCGAACCCAGAGTTCCAATCATTCAAAGGATTCGTGACGCAACCCCTACCTGGCTCGACAGAGAAAATATCTCTCTCCCGACACACATGCTTCAGCAACAGCCCATTCCTCAGTAATAGTTCGATCCTCGCCTTCCTCAGTATCGCGACTATGTCGTAACTCACGGCTGAACACCCACTCCAGAAATTCCTCAGATTCTGTCAACCTCGAGCAGTCCGAAGTATCTACTCCGTTAAAACCAGTCGATCGTAACTCTGTAACATTCATTGCGTGAAAATCCCTCTTCAAGCAGACCCACTGAGCTTTTCTTGAAGATGTGACGCTTTCGACTCCTTGATAAAAGATCCCGAGTTCGGATTGTCGCCGCAATCTCCAATCCTTTCGTCTCTCTTCATCGTCTCGGTCGCCTCCGTCTGACCATCCTTATTAAGAGTCGACTCTGTAAAAACCCCGTCTACCTTATGTTTACCTTTATCGATTTGGGCTTCTGCCCCATCAATAGGGGAAGGCGAGCCCGACCCCCCCAAGGAATTGGTCATTTCTCTTGAGTACATCGGCCCACTATTAGAAAACCCTTTAACCAAGCCATCTTGGGCCTGCTGTTTATCAGAGTGTAACATAAACCCATTTGGGCCTTGGACAGAAGACGGCCCACAAAGCCCTACCTCCAATTCTGAAATATCCAGCACACTAAGGCCCACCTTGGCTTGAAAACCTATCTCTCCACTATCATTATCTATATCCACAACCGTTTTGAATTTTGAATTAGACTTTGACGTGCTGCCCTGTACCGTTCTGTCTCTACCCCCTACTACCTCGTCCTTTTTCTGACGCCACACCAGCTTTTTCTGAGCATGCACTCCTCCTCCCTTAACGTTGCCTGACTTAGTATTCTCCGGCACTTCTCCGCCACGACTCCCCTTCCCACGGCGACTCCGGCCATCAACTGTCATCTCCGCCCAGATAGGGATCTCGAAAGAATTCTCTCCCTCTTCTACAATGATCGACGCCGGGATCTTTGCTCTATCATGAATTAAGATTCTGGCCCACCTCAGTTCTCCCTTATTCTTTGTCTCAGAATCTACATCTATGAATCCTCCGCACAAATCTCCAATAGCTCTAAAGACCTTGCTTCCCCAAAGATGAAACGGTAAACCCACCACTCGAATCCACACCGAAGTGGGTCTTGATCCTCCTCGATAACTACCAGCGAACGGACTCCATCTCTCCAAGAAGAGGTATTGCGAATCAAAAAACCAAGGAGCATGAAACAGAATTCTTCCCGCTTCTTCCTTAGACGGAAAAATAAATAAGAAAAGCTTTTCTGCCATGACTTTAACTTCAACGCCGCCAGCCGTCTTCCACCTTTGATTCACCCACCTCTGCAACACGTCTAAGTTTGGAGAGGGGTCTGTCTGATTCCCCACCCTCCCCACCAAACATCTCTCCAAGAACGAAATAGCCCCTTTGCATGACATGGGCTCCACCTTAATAACTCGGCCATCTCTTAGCTCTGAGTTCCTTACACAAGAAACCAAATCTGGCCAAGGCTGAATCTCCGCTGCTTCCTTGTAAGACTTAGTTGGTTGCTTGGGTATGACAGAAACTATACCTGCAAACCTACGAATCTTACCCACCACCCAACTCCATCCAAAACCATCGGCTCCTTCAGGGATACAAATCGACTTTTGCCTCCCTGGGCCCTTAACTGCAATTCTGAAAAATTTCCCCGATCTATTCGACTCCCTTGCCAGCAAAATAACCCTCGACTTCCCTTGCCTCTGTCTCCAAAAGTCACCCTTAAACTGAGAAGCCTTCTCCAAATACTCACAAACCCAGACCAACTCATGGCTGAATATCACTATCTCATGAAGTCTACCTCTGGATCTCTCCTGGAATCGATACAAATCTCCACTCTTCTCCTTCCATCTATGAATTTCAAACAATTTCCTACCCGCATAGAAGAAAGTTCTCTCCATGTTTAGAACAATTTCCTAACAATCTCCATGGTGCGATGGATTACCACTTCTAACAATAAGCACAGCGATTACAGAGGTGTAGGGAACTCATCTGTAATATTGCTTAGACGACAATATATCAACTTCATGCACTACTATATAGGGACTACATTTTCAGCTCGACTTTTCCCATCAACTTGTGTTGTTCCAGGTGTTAGAATCGGCTATGTAGCACCAGGAGCACAAAGCCAGAAGGAAGTTCTTCTTTATACCATCAATATCGAATTCGACATGCTCAAAAGCCCTCCTGTTTCTCTCTTTCCAGATGGTCCACCAAACTGCTGCAGGAGCAAAGTCCCAGTACACGTTCTTCCTCCTCCTTTTGGCCAGCGACCATCCTCTTATCAGCTCAATAACAGACCTGGGCATAGCCCAAGAAACTCCAGTAGATAGGAAGTGGAAATTCGATAACTCCCTCACAATGGGGCAATGCAGTAACAGGTTCACATTCTCCACCTCAGTTTTACACATATAACACCGATTGACATAAATCATACCACGAGATCTCAAATTCTCCCCCGTCAAAATAGCTCCCCTAGCTGCTTCCCAAACAAAAAAAGTCACCCTACTGGGGATTTTAGCTTTCCAAATATCTTTCCATGGGAACGATATTCTGTCTCAGCCATTCAGCTTTGAATAAAAGGATTTAGCAGAGAATGTTCTGTTCTTAGCTCCCTCCCACACCACTTTATCTTCTCTCGACCCTTGCCTTTTAAATCCGTGAAGCAGACCCAAAAACTGTGCAGCTTCTTCGATCTCCCAATCATGGAAATTTTTGCAAAAAATAGGGCTCCATAGGTCTGATCCCCCATGATTAACTAAGAGGGCATTCACCAGTTCATCTCTATCAACCGTGATGTTATATAATCTAGGAAACAGAATCTGCAAATAAGTATCCCCACACCAAGTGTCTTTCCAGAACCTTACTTGATTTCCCACACCAACCTCAAACTTGATGAATATGCTAAAAGCCTCCCAACCTCTCATTATTCCTTTCCAGATACCAGATCCATGAGGGGACATGACTTCACAAGGGAACCACAGGTGATTGCTCACACCATATTTACTTGTCACTGTCCTTCTCCACAACGCCTCTCTATCAACTACATACTTCCATAGCCACTTACCCAGTAGTGCCTTATTGAAGAGTGAGGTTTTTGACTCCTAATCCCCCTTCCTCCTTGCTGGAACAGACAGACTCCCAACCGACTAAATGAAATTTCCTCTTCTCATCAACTCCTTCCCAAAGGAAATCTCTTTCCAGCTTCTCAATTCTCTTTATCACCGAGGCAGGGGCAACGAACAAGGATAAGAAATAAAGAGTACTCTTAATCAAGGTTAGACTTCCACCCTTTGACAAGTACTGCCTCGTCCACCCCGCCAGTCTCCTCTCAATTCTTTCTACAACTGAATTCCATGCATTAACATTTTAGAAAGAAGAACCTAAAGGCATACCCAGATAAGTCGTGGGGAGACTAGGAGATCAACATCCAAAGAATGAAGCTAAACTCTCCACATTATCCACTCTACCTATAGGGATTAACTCGTACTTCGATACATTTGTCTTCATCCCCGACATTGCTTGGAAGAATAAGAGGATTAAACGAAGATAACCCAACTGAAACCGATCCGCATCGTAGCATACCAAGGTATCATCGGCAAACAGCAGGTGGGAAACTGAAACCCCCCTTCCTGGACCATTTCCCACCTCAAAACCCCTAATAAAACCTCCTGTTACTGCCTTATCGATAAGCCGGCTGAGAGCCTCCATGACCATAATGAACAGAAAGGGAGAAAGGGGGTCCCCTTGACGAAGTCCTCTCGAGCTCGAAATAAAACCTTCAGGCTTCCCATTGATCAGAATAGAGCGACCGTAGAAATGCAGAAAAAAACCCACTTCCTCCATTTCTCTCCAAACCCCATTCTGTTGAGAAGATAAATCAGAAAATCCCATCTAACATGATCATATGCCTTCTCCACATCTAGCTTTGCACAATACCCTTGGAATCCCACTTTTCACCCTCGCATCCACCAATTCATTAGCTATCAGAGCTGCGTCCAAAATCTGGCGGTCACCCACGAAGGCGTGTTGTGAATTAGAAATCACTCGACCGATAACCCGGACGACAAGATCTTTGAAATCAGCTTGTAGATACTACCAATGAGACTTATAGGTCTGAAGTCCTCAACTCCTCTGCACCTTTTTCTTTTTTTTTTTGGATGAGAGCAATAAACGAAGTATTCAGACTTTTCTCGAACCACTCCTCCTCAAAGAAAGATCAAAATACCTCCATGATGTCCAGCTTCACTACTTCCCAACAATACTTGAAAAAACCTAATGTAAAACCATTTGGACCCGGGGCTTTATCCCCTTTCAAGCTTCCACCACTTCCTTTTCTATAAATGGTTGTTCTAGACGTCGTCCGCTGTCTTCCTCATTAAGGGTCTTGAAAGCTATCCCATCTATCAACTCTTCCCCTCCTCTGTCTTCCGAAAAAAGATTTTTATAGAAGTCTACTATACTTTTTCTGATTTGAATCACATCTTCCGTCATATTACCTTCTATCTTCAACTTGTTAATCTGATTAAAGTTTTTATGCGCATTGGCCATCCGATGGAAGAATCTCGTGTTCTTATCGCCTTCACGCAGCCACAAGACCCTGGACTTTTGCCTCCAGCAGATTTCTTCATTGATTAACACTCTTTTAATTTCCTCCTTAATTTCCTCACATTGGCCAGCTTCAGTTTCCCCAGGGTACCCCTATCCTCCTTTTCATCCAGACTTTTCACTTTTTCCATAGCCTTTTTAATTTTAGGATTAATATATTATTTGGTCCCTGAACTATTCACGAAATATGCGTTTGGTCCCAATATTTTTTTCTGTATGCATTTGGTCTTTGAACTTGGTTTTTGCTGTGAGATTCCCCCCTCACGCGGTTATCGTCAGTTTTTCCGTGAAAATTTTATTAAAATCTCAAATTTTCCCTTCAATATCTCTCTACAATATCAGTTTTCAATGCCTAAAAAAAATAAAAATGTGACCCTTATTTCTTTTTCCTGCACAATTTGCAAATTAACTTTTGTTGCCTTATGTTCCGCATAATATATTATCTTATGTTTGCTTGTGAACGAGATTTAATTCTCTGTCGCCTTTCATGGTCCTTACACTTCATTCAAACTGAAACATTTGTCATTTCACCTGGGTGCATAAATGGCTTAATTCCTTGATTTTGACAGAGTCTAGAAGTGTTTGGATTCAACTGATGTCCTGGATTTTTCTTCTTAGGTACTGGTGCAAAGGAGTTGTGAAAAACACTAGATGTGAATATGACTCATTTGCTTTCTACTTCTTGCTCTTTGAATATATCCTCCATTCTCAAAAACAATTCCAATTCATTGAACCAAATCTTTGTTCCCTGCTTTCTTTACTTCACGACCTTCCAGTGTACCATTCAAAAACCGTGTCCTTAAAGTAAAGAAGTCACAAAAACTTTTTACTATTAATGCAACGATACTGAAAGAATCTGAAACAAAGCTGACCTCTGATTCTTACCAAAACTCCAATGAAGCATCCAAGCTGGAGCCGGAGAACACGAACGGAGAATGGCAGGAGACGCTTGCCGGATCTGTTACAGAGAATGGAGACTTGTCAGCCTGAGATGAAGGTGAATCAGCGATGGACGTGCGGGGCTGGTGTTGTCGGCGAGGCGGACATATCTGAAGCGAGCAGAGAGAGAGAATGCAAGATCGATGGCAGCATGAGGTGTTTTTGGCTGGGGCAGGAGGGAAGTCGCTGCGGGCTATGGCGGATTTGGGGTCGGCGATGAAGAAGAAGAATGGCCGGAGGAGAAAGAAATTGGAGAAGGAGGCTAGCGGGTATGGTGGAGATGCGCCGGAGACGGAGGAGATGGGAGCCGGATCTGGTTCCCAGTGCGTGACCCTTCCATCTCCAACCGCCAATTCCATGGATAGAGTGAGTGAAGATGGAGACAGATTCCCATTTGACGAAACAGAAGTGTCTTTTTTGTTTTTGTTTTCATCATCGGGGTTGGGATTGTTATTTGACGAAGCATCAATGAAACCCCTTTGATTCTCCCTCTCCAACGACACAAAATCAGGGCTCATGAAATCTTGGGAACCACCAAAATCTGTGTAGGAAAACAAACTCAGCGACTCCTCAAAATCTGTTGGAAGAAGTAGATTTGGGTTCAAGGGAAAATTTGGGATTTCATAAGATTCCCCAAGATGTAAGGGCAAATTTGGGATTTCAAATAAATTTTGACGACAAAACTCACGTTAACCCCGTGAGGGGGGAATCTCACAGCAAAAACCGAGTTTAAGGACCAAATGCATACAGAAAAAAATAATGGGACCAAACGCATATTTTGGATAGTTCAAGGACCAAATAATATATTAATCCTTAATTTTAACCTTAATATTCCCAAATACCTCTCTATTCTAGACTTTAAGGTCCTCTTTGAGTAGTTTCAGCTTCTTAGCCACTCTAAAACACGGTTTACCAACCACAACGTAAGAGTCCCATTTTACCTTGACCCAATCCTTGAAACCTGGAGCTTTCAACCACACATTATCAAACCTAAAAGGGATTTTCCTCCTAGCAAGACCCCCGTACTGAAGCACAATGGGGGAATGATCAGATATTATCCTCGGGAGAGTCCTCTGATTAAAATTGCCTATCACCTCCTCCCAATCAAAGCTAAGAGCAACCACAGTGATAACACCCAATATCACACTCTACCCACCTCGTTTTCTGTTTCTTTAATATTTTTTCAACACTCTAAAAAATAATTCACTCCAATAATCACCCTTTATACAATCCTCTAAAAAATTCAAACCTCTCACATCTCAACTAACAAACCTAACTATCACAATATTTTTCAATTTTTTAATTCATATTTTTCACACAAATTGAGTACTGTTCCTGCTAACTCTCCCTCAATATTTCCGGTGAGCCTTAGCAAACTTTAGGGATAGAGTGGTTCAAACTGATTCATTGTGGCCTCCGGTTTTCTCCGGTTTTGATAAAAGGCAGTAGAGGTAGCTTTTATCAGTTGATAAAAGCTACCATTGTGGAAGCTCTAAGAAGGAACCTGTCAAGTCTAGAGCACTGTCGACTACCCCCCCCCCCCCTTAACCATGTGAAGGCATTCCCCTCAAGGGGCAAGTCCACCAGTTCCATATCATTAATGAAATCGTTGAAATCCACCATAGCCTCTCCTGAGGGAAACGGATCACATTAAAATCACCCCCTGGCATAGGTGAATTTAGTAACTTCATCGTAAAAGGGACACTCATTTTGGGACAAAAAATTGTCAAACTAAAAGGGACACTCAATTTCGGACAGACGGAGTAAAGTTCAATCTCTGCTGTTTTTTTTTTTGGGTTGTAATACATTCTGAATAAGAACCTTCAGGTGTGTCAGACTGTGCACTGTTCACAAAAATCAATCTCCATAATAAGTGACTAGAATATGCTATAGTGAGAAATATGAGCTTATGGAATGTGCATAAATTACTCTGCGTCTCTGGTCAATCATGGTGTCATTTTTTTTTTATAAGTAAAAGTAATATAAATAGCATCAAATCAAGTGATGCGTCCTATGTACATAGGAAGTATACAAAAAGTATCTAACTAGTATCAACACTACTCACAAAATCTACAAAAGGATCGCCGTCGAAAGTATCCTCCTCATTACACCAAAAAAATATAGTACGGAGAAGCATCCCTTGGAGTCTCCCGACATTACTCTCGATACTTTTGAAAGCTCTAGCATTCCTTTCCCTCCAAATAATCCAACAAACCGCCAAAGGGTCACATCCCAAAAAATATTCTTCTTTTTCCGCTTATATAGAGACCAGCTTAATAGTAGCTCGTTGACTGACCTAGGCATAACCCATGAAATCTGAAACATCTTGAACATGAAATCCCACACCTTTCTCACCACCTAACAGTGCAGCAGGAGGTGATTAACATTTTCCTCATCCCCCTTACACATAAAACATTGGTTGACAAAAACCTTGTACCTTTTCCTCAAATTCTCTCCAGTCAATATAGCTTCATGTGCAGCTTCTCACAAAAAGAAACTGACCCTAGCAGGAGCGTTCGTCTTCCAGATGTTTTTCCATGAAAAGAGTTGATTTGTTTGTGTTTGCAATTGGTAAAATATTTAACCGAGAAATTGCCCCCCAGCCCACAGAACTATATCCTCCCCGTCTGCCTTAATCTTCTGCTTGCAGAGCGGAACGAAGTTCATGGTAATTAGCAAGGGCTATGATCCGTCTGTGAGCTGATTGAAGACTGCTCTGAGATTCACCTTTTCGCTTTCTCTATAAACTGCCAAAGGGTGTCCATCTCCCAGCCATGCAGGTTCCTTCTGAACTGCAGATTCCAATTAACTTCCTCCCCATTCCTATTGAGCACTGAGGTAACCATTTCTTCTTTGTCTATAGCTATATTGAACATCGACGGTAAAACTCTGCACAGTTCCATCTCCCCACACCAAACTTTGTTTTAAAATCTAATAGATTCTCCAGTACCTACCTCAAAAGAGATGAATTTCTTCATCAAATCCCATTTGTTTTCTAATGCCTTTCCAAACACTAACCCCATAAGAATTATTTAACTCAGAAGATGTCCACATGTGATTGCCTGCCTCGTACTTACCCACCACCAACCTCCTCCAGAATGCATCCTTTTCACCCAAGTATCTCCACAACCACTTCCCCATGAGAGCTGCATTAAAGGTTCAGATTCTTAACCCCTGGCCCTTCATTCCTCGGGCTAGAGCAGACTACCTTCCATCTAATCAGATGATATTTCTTATCTTCCGGCCGCCCTTCCCACAAAAAATCCCTTTCCAGTTTTTCCAATCCCAAAATCATGGAAGATGGCATTTCGAAAACAGACATAAAATACGTGGGCATGCTGGACAAAGTACTTTTAATCAGTGTCAACCTACCTCCCTTTGACAAGTATTGTTTCTTCCATTCAGCCAGTCTACGCTGAAATATTTCAATAACTAGATTCCAAATATCTTTGCTATTATAGGAAGCCCCTAAAGGCAGGCCCAGATATGAAGTCAGGAGCCTCCAGACCTTACAACCAAAAAAAGCAGCCAAAAGCTGAACGTTACCCACGTTACCAACCACAAAGATTTCACTCTTGCGAATATTGATCTTCAAACCTGAGGCTGCTTGGAAAAGTAATAGTATCATACGAAGATAACTCAACTATAACTCAACTGCTCGGACTCCGCCGCACAAAACACCAGTGTATCGTCTGCGATTGCGAACAACAGATGAGAAACCAAAATTTCTGAACCTCTGCCCCTACCCACATTGAAACCATGGATGTAACCAGATGCTACTGAGATATCAAAAATTCTGCTCAGGGCTTCCTTAACGATGATGAAGAGAAATGAAGATAGAGGGTCACCCTCTCGATCTCGAAAAAAAATCAGCGGGTGGTTAACAAGAACCGAGAATTTCACTGTAGAGATGCAAAAAAATAAATCCAATCCCTCCACTGCTCTCCCAAATCCAATCTGTTCAGCATGTAAATAAAAAAACCCAATTCACTTGATCATATGCCTTCTCAATATCCAGCTTACAAATCAAACCTGACTCTTCGCATCTAGCCCTCAAATCTACTACCTCCTTTGCAATCAAAACAGCGTCAGTAATCTGTCACCCTCCCTCAAAAGCATGTTGAGATTAGGAGATAACCTTCTCCAGCACCCTTTTCAAACGACAAGCCAAGACCTTCGCAATTATCTTGTTTACTCCTCCAATTAAGCTAATGGGTCTGAAGTCTTTAATGTCTTCTGCTCCATGTCGGTTCGGAATTAACGCAATAAACGAGGCATTAAGACTCCTCACAAATCTTCTATAAGTGAAAGAAATGAAAAATATCCATAAACTCATTTTGAAAAATATCCATCAATTCATTGGGACACCTCTCCAAAACACTCAATCCACCTTGGAGACACCAAGAACCTATCAATCTTGAGCATTGATTACCATTATTGCTTCTAGCCCAAGTGAGATTTCTCCCTACTAAAGGAAGGTCAACCAGTTCCATGTCATTGATGAAGTCGTTGAAGTCCCCCATTGCTCACAAGAAAGCCATGGTCCCGGTTCGTTCATCCGGAAATCTTACCACATTGAAATCCCCCCCTACACACCATGGATAGTTCCACATAAGCGGCACTGCTCTCGATTCATCCCACAATCCTCCGTGATCCGCATGCACACAAGGCCCGTAAATTCCCAAAAAAATCCATTTCGAGTTTGTATCTAGATTTTCAAACAAATAAGAAACTGAATATGTGCCGAACGAAACCCCCTCCCGAGTCGGAACACGACTGTCCCAAATCACTAAGATGCCTCCCGAGGAACCCACTGCATCCAAGTGGTCCCACTGAGACCACCTACCTCCTCCCACACTCCTAACTAACCTCCTGTCTGTAGAGTTCACTGTTCAGCTTAGTCTCCTGAAGACAGATCACATTTGGTTTCCACCTTCTAATAGCCGCCTTGATCAATTGCCTTTTAGACAAATCATTAATACCCCTCACATTCCAAGAAATGATTCGGATATGCATAAAGACTGATTAATTCCGATTGCTTGTCTTCGATTCCTGACCTCCCCTTCTGTGTACATAGTCGAAATTCAGACTGTAACTTAAGTTTTTTAACTCCCTGCTGCCACAAGTCCTTGCTCTTTTCTTAGTCAAGTTATTGTCTTTACCCCCTGATTTCCTCCCCTATCAATCTCCACCAGCAGTCTCAGAATTTTCTCCTCATACCCCATGCAGGACACCTCTAGAAATTTACCAAAACCTTTAACCCCTCTCCTCACCCACATCGAAATAGGAAATATCATCATACTCTTCATTTCCTAGCAGCAAAGCATCATCTGCGAGAAAATCCGGCCTTATCATTTCCAAAGGCGAACAATCGATAGGCTCTTCGATATTTTCCTCTTTGTGTATCCTCATGGACTGTTATAGCCTTCAAGTTGTCTTTAGTCGAACTTGCCTCACCAAAAAAAGACTCATATGACCCCCTCCATTGTTGACTTCAGCCTTAGCTTCAGACTCCTGAATAGTCTTCCCACTCGAATTGGACCCATCGGAAACTCTTTCTTCAGCCATCGTCGAAGGAAGAACAAACAATTGGTTCTTCTTGGTCTCCTTCTTGTTGCTTTTCGTTTAGAGCTTTCTCCTCCGAGGTCGTCTTCTTCAGAGTAGCCGAATCAAATTCATTACCCCAACTGTCGGATTCCAGCTCTTGAGTTACCCCTTCATTCTCGAACTGAGCCCTAGCTGTGCACTCCGGATCCTGTTGACTTGTCTTCCTCAGAATTAACAGTTTCCCCTTCCTCGACCCCCGACATAGTATCTGCTTCCGTCGCGTCTTGTTCTTTTTCATTCGCAATTGACCCTCGCCATTTAATTTCACCTGCTCCTCATCCATAGATTGATGCGTCCCAGACTCCTGGCCCAATGATTCTTCTACTCCAGCCTTATTGATGCGTCTCATAATTATCTGAGGATTAAAACTGGACTGAAAAGGCCCAGATACTATACCCTTGACCACTTCAGCCTCTGGCACAAGTCCTGTATTCCTCGAGGGGCCCTCTCCTTGGTCCTCTTGCAATGGGCCTTTCCCCCATTCATTGGACTATGCGGTCCATCTTTGTCTTCAACTTGGCCTGAATATTGAAGCCCCCATCCCGAGTGACGTCGTCTTCTGTTTCTGACCTATTAAGACACCCCTCGTGTGCAACATTGTTAGATACTCCAGATTTGAAATTCAAATTCTTCACAACCCACATGCCTTGATTACATCTTGTCCTTGACTGCCCTCCCGTCCTATTATGAGCTCCTCTCCTGTACGGCACTCTCCCTGGAGGCACGTGTCTCACACTACCCTTCTTCTTCAATCCTTCAGCCGTCTTCCTTCTTTTGTCTCTCTCTCTCCGCCGCCTGCATCCCTCGGGAGACACCTCGCTGTGGTTTCCGCCCATAAGGGTACTTCAAAAGATCAACTTCCCTCTCCGATTTGAACACTCGCTGGTAAACTTCCATGAAAGCGAACCAAAATTCTAGCCCATCTCAAATCTTCCCTCGACTTTGTTTCTTCATCAATGTCCAAAAAACCACCACAAAAATCCCCAATTTGACAGAACACGGCCCTCCCCGCCAGGTGTAAGGGTAAACCGAGTGCCCTAACCCAGGCTTCTTTAGGTGTATGCTCTTCGGTATGGCAGTAGCTTATGGGATTCCATCTCTCAATGGCTCTTTTTCAAAATACCACTTCTTCTCAGTCAAGATCCTGTTTGCTTCCTCCTTTGAAGGAAATTCAAACAAAAAGAAACTCCATTCATATCTACCACACGAACACCACCTATTACCGGCTCCAAATCGTTCCCAACCCCTGCTACATTCCCTGTCCTATTGAAACTCAACTGTAGACTAGAGATGTTAAAAGGGCCGGGAACCGCAAGGTCGACCCTATTAACCAGAAAGGGTTAGGGTCGAAAAAATTCAACCCGTTTACTAAACGGGCTGACCCTATGGAGTCACGGGCAAATTGGTCTGGCCTGTCGGGTTCTAGGGCTGACCCACGGGCTGACACAAGTCACACAACTTTTTTTTGAAAAAAAAAAACTCTTATCGAATAAAAAAATTAGACGGAGACCCTGGCCTTCAGTCTTCAGTCTTCACTCTAGTCTGTCTGAATGACTACACCCAAAACTCTGAAAAGGCGAAAACGGAAACGGCAGAAGGGAAGGGGCCGGATTTCGGCAAATCTGACTGGGCAACTGGGAGGCTGTCGTCTTCACTCTTCAGTCTTCAATCTCGCCGTCATCTTCAATCTCACCGTCATCTTCAATCTCACCGTCGTCTTCAATCTCACCGTCATCTTCAACTGGTAAGTTTTTAATTAAACCCTAATTTAGAAATTATTAATTAGTGATGCTTAATTTGGTAATACACGCACATGTAAATGTCATTTTGGTTGGAAACTGTTATGATGCTACTGGCTTTTCAAGAGGATTGTAATAACAGCTCAGAGAAGATTTGAAGAGCAGTGGGTCAACATGTTGGGCTAGAATTAAATTTGGGGTACCACCAAGAACAGCTTGACTTTATTTAATAATAGGGGCAAGAAATTGTCTACGAAGGCGACATCATAACTACTATTCTTAGCAAGTTAAACAAATCCAAAACAAATTTTCAATCGAACAATTGGTAGAAGTAAAATAATATGTTTCCCTGTCTATCCACTTGAATCACTTCTGGAACGAAAATAGAGTTTCCAATTGACAATGGCACTCAATCTTTGTCAAAGACTCAGCTATTTAGCTAGTCTTATGATGCTACTGTCGATCAGAAAGAATATTGCTATTAAGCCTGTTATCAACATGCCTTCAGATGGTGACTGGACTTCTGTACTGCAAGTTAACCAGTTTCAGAGGAAGTTTAACAAAATTATTTGAATGTTTACTTTTTGTGTCTCTCAGTATGATTCTGGTTTTATAATGCTTTAGCCGACCAAGGAAGAAGAAGAATCCTGAAGAATCACTTGGTCTGTACTTAGGAAACTTGTGGTGGGATATAATTGCTGCACAATCTAAAGAGCTTGAGCTTTACATGACCCATTCCAGCAAGATAGTTCATTGGATAAATACTTTACAAGATTTTCAACTTCTTTAGTCGTTTGTTTTATAATCGTTATAGTCAGTTTTTTTTATAAGTACTTGAGCAAATTAATTGAAGGACGTTAACCGTTACTCCTTTTTCTGTATCTTTTTTTTGTATGACTTTATTTTATTTTAGATCGTATTATTGTTAATCATTTAATAGGGCTGATTTAAATTTCGAGTTTTAGATTTAAATAAGGCATCATGTTTAACAGGGCTGAGGGTGCGATGTGTGTGGCCCGTTTAAATGACCCGGTTAACCTAGTGGCCCTATAGGGTTAGGGCCAACCCAATTTAACATCTCTACCGTAGACCTTCCTTGTTATTTTAGTCAGCCTTCTTTTTATAAGGAGGCATGCCGCATGTAGGGCTTAGATTCAATGAGATAGGAAATGTGATAGAGGGTGGGATTGAAGCCCCAATTACCTTCCAATATTTATCCACCCAGCTCTGCATTTCTGATCTCAGAGGGATGGGGCTCCTCACATCTTCCACCCTACCAACGACAACTATCCAAAAAAGAGAAGGTCTCCACACAAGATCCTTCATCTACAGCAAAGTCTGCTCCAGAGTTTTTCGGAAGACGTTTTATTTTAACCGATAAATCTGGCCACGGTGGGATCCTTGCTGCCTCTGCATAAAATCTCTTTGAGCTGCTGGCCTCCCCCTTTCCCTCTAAGATAAACCTCCTAAGCTTATCGGAGGCATCAGTCCACCCAAAACCTTCAACAATTTCTGGAACGCAAATCGTCTCTGTTCTTCCTATTTTCCTTACTTCAATGCGAATAAACTTACCAGAATTGTTTTCTTCCTTCGCCATCGTCACCTCACGCCATTTCGCCTTGAGTTTCTCCAGAAGGTTCCTCTTAATGTTTGAAGCTTGCTTCAGCCAGTCGCACACCCACAGAGCCTCCCTGAAGAAAAGAACTGCCTCGTTGACTCTGCCTTTTCTCCCTTCTATCCATAGAAAATCTTGAGATCCCGAACTCCATCTTCTCACCACTTCAAAGGACTTCCTCCCTGCTTGAAAATACGTTCGATCCTCCCTGCCGCTCAATGTATTCATCTTTTTCTCCAAGGGAATATATAAGCTATAGTTCCAACAGCAATATCTTGCTGTCATTCGAGTGTATGACATAGTGGGGACAAAGTACTTGTACCATGCTTGGTGGATGAATAATGAGATTAATACAAACTATCATGTAGGTTGTAGCCTTGTAGGAAAGACCAAAGCCTTCCATGATTTGGTGGAATAATTGGTACTCCCTCTTACCATTTGGAGAGAACCTCTACTCTTTAGCATGCCCTATCTTAAAGAGTTCCCTATTATTCTAGTTCAAGTTTAAAACTTTCATAAAATTAAAACTTTAACCCTCAGGATATTAATTTGGGTAGTGGACTCACAAAAGAAAAATGTGTATCTCAAAATGTTTGATTGTACAAAGCGGGATCCTCCAAAAGGAACGAAAGGAGTAGCTTGTTTTAAGGTTTGCGTGTATCTGTTATGGTGGGGGGGAAGCCCTCGGCCTGCCCTCCTGTAAGTTTCATAAATACTAGCCTGCAGTTGCTATTCGTACTTGTCTGTTGCTTGAGCAGCACTCGTTCACATTTAATTTTCAGAAGTTGAACTTGTCATTCTACAATTTTATTTTTAATCAGATGCTTAATTCCTGGTACTCAACATATCCAAATTCTGAAAATTTCTCTCTGGTTTTTCATGTTTTCAGAATTCGAGTTCGGCAAGTCATTCAAATCAGCATTCTGCTGGGGGATCTAGGAGCCATGCTTCCCCTCCGCCATTCACATCCATGCCATTCAATGTTAATGGCATACCTGTTGATATGGCAAGCATGCTACGGAACATGGCTGCAAATGTATACCAAGGAGGACAGCAAGCTCAACAAGGGCCGGAAGGAGGTGGTGACACTAACACCACAGATACATTTAGTGAGCCGGAAATAAGAATAGGTGGGACCATCAATCTCAATATCGGAGATCAAATGCCGGAGGATCTTTCTGGGGCTTTGAGATCTGTTATGGATATGCTCTCGGGTGGAGCAGCATCCAATGGTAACTCACCGGACAACTTGAATGAAAGATCTGCACCAAGCTGATATACACAAATACTGTAAACACTGTACCATGCCTGTCTCTGAAACTCCTTCCTATTGATTTTTTCTTTTCTTTTTGTTTTTTGGTATGTTTTGGTTTTGGCAACAGTGTCATTACAGTTTTCTCAAACAGAATTTGCGACGATGTTAGAATCTTCTTTTGAAAAATTAGCTTCTCTTGTAATATTCCTTCATAGATGTCATACTTTACGGAGAATAGGTACCTCCTCCAGCTACATGTTAAGATGACACAGGAACTGGGATTGTTTGAACATCTTGATCTCGTGCCTCAATATAGTCACCAAAATAAGGCGAACGAAGAAATGGCACCTGCATACTAACCCTTCGAAACCTTCCAATTCCTTCGATGGATCCCATGTGGATATAAGAAGCATCCTTACCCCCCAAATGCAGCAGTCATGTTAGCTTGATGCATACCGAGGCTTTTCAGGTAAAGGCAATATTTCTGTAAGAGAAAACCCTAACTCAGTGATCATGTAAAATATCAATATAGTTCGTATGGTCAAACAATCTTTAGACATACTAACATACATGAGAATGTCCTAAATGAGGCACATAAATATGACAAAAACTTGGGTAAGACGATCTTTACGATTATTTTACGTAAGACGAATTCTTCCGGTACAACTTCTACAATATTAACCAAGAAAAAAGAGATTAAGGGCTACAATCACTAGGGAAATGAGAGGTATCAAAATAGTGAATGCCCAACTGATTAACCACAGCAACAAACTTTCGATCGGTGGAAGTCTATAAACCAAAGAAATCGAGGTTTCTTTGGTGATGAATTGATGATGGGTCCTCCATTTCGTTCCCATTGTTGTCCCCTTCTTCTTCCTCGTCCTTTCTCTTTCTATTGATCTTCACATGCACTACTAGGTTATTGACCACCTTCACTACCCTGGTTTGACTTGTTTTGACAAGTAGTTTTGGTTTGAGACTTTGGGTCAATCTTCTTTTTACGGGTATGAGCTCTTCTAACGTCTTGCAGATCTTAATTCATAAGACAAAATTCTACTCTCTCACATCTCAACTCACTAACACATGATGAGACGAATAAGGTTGATCTGTCTTACAAAAAATATCTTTAAAACCGTTTTAACCAAGTTTTTGTCTTGAGCAAGTTTCACCAAATAATCACAAGCGCCCCTTTGTTACAATCTTGGGATCGCTATTTTGCCCATAACACTGACATCATTTCGAGAAAAAAATAAATACTCCAATATAGAAACATATATGAATCTTTTTGGAAGATCAGATCAGAGAAAGGGTGTTTGGCTTACTAATGACAGGTGTATCCATTTCATGACCAACGAGCTCGAGCAGCTTAAAACCATCCATATCTGGCATATGGACATCAGTGATGATCAGGTCAAATCTGTTTCTGTTTTCCCTCAACATCTTTAGAGCTGATCTTGCCTGACTTGCGGTTGTAACTGCAAAATCATAGTGATATTAATCAATATTTTGGAACTAAGTCTGTCTCCCCAACAACAATGATTATCTTAGTACAACAAAGTAATCACAATTCCTAATCAAATTCTAATTTATTTTTCACAATCAAACTGTCCAAATGGTATAAACTAAAATATAAAAAGAAAAAGAGTAGGTCTCCAGTTAAATTGTAACACGGTGCCTCACTCTCTCACAGTTAGCCCACAAACTCACTGCCGGTTGGGTCAAGGAGATCTGTCTTGCAGAAAATATATGTTTTTTTAAATATAGTTTCACCTATTCTGGGCAACACTATTTAAAACATCGGAAAATTTTAATACAACATCTATGAAATACTTAATATAATACTTTTGGTTGTAAAAATAATATTACTCTTAGTCACATATAACAAAATTAAAGAAAAAAATTGAACATCGTCGCCGACGGCCACCACCTACCGCGCATCCCCTTTGCCCTGCCACCGCCCAACCCAACTGCCCATTGCCAAGTTCCTCCCCCAGTCTAAACATGCCCAAACGGTTCCAGTTCACGGTTTCGGAACCGACGGTTCTTGAAGTTCTGAGGGAGGAACCGGATTCGAATCGAGAACCGACACGGTTCGGTTATGAACCGTGAACCATTTTTACGGTTCACCAAATTAATTTATAAAAAAAACTTTTTTTATTTTTAAAAAAACTATCTTTAAATATTTGTAAAAAAAACTCTTTAAATATTTTTTGAATTTTTAAAAGTGACAAAAATATTTTGTAAAAATTTTATACTTTGTAAAATAGCAACAATATTTTGTAAAAAAATCGGGATGGTACTATGACCAATTTTATTAATATAATAAAAAATTACAATGAGGGGCACAATCAATGAACTAAAGCTAAATGAGCCTTACCTCTAAGTTACAATTTTTTTTCAATAAATAAAAAAATCTAATCTAAAAATTATACAATCTATAAATTAAAAATTCTAATCTAAAAATTACAATTAACTTACCGAAACGAGCGGCGTTGTTCAATCGCTCCCGGTCGTTGTATCCTCATTAAAGCCCTCCTCCTCCTCGGAAATAACTATCTTGCCTTGTGCTCGAGCCATTGCTTTAACCCAATCGTTCACCAAAAGTTGAAATTCTAAATTTCTTCAGCTCAACAAAGATCTTCTTTCATCCAAAATGTAGTCGGACACGCTAAATGCATATTCAATGACGACAGTTGAGGTAGGAGTAGCTAGGATTTCCTTTGCAATTAATGATAGAGTTGAATAATTTTGGGCAATTCTCGCCTACCACTTTAAAATATCAAAAAAATTTATATGATCGAAATTAATTGATAAATATAAATCAAGTTCTAATGTATTTTCATCGCTTCGTGCTCATCTTTGAGTTCTTGTATTAATAAAATTATCTATCCAAGAAAAAAGTCATCACTAAGTTGACTACTACTACTAGTACCTACATTTTCATTACTAATATTAGTACCATAAATCGCGTTATATTCTTAAAAAGTGTATATAAAATAGTCAACGTCATCGGGAATAAATTAATGTTGATCTATTTTTAGTAAGGTGATTTTGACGAGAAACTTCCTTATTTAAATGTGATATGCGCTTTTAACTTTATATATATATATATATATATATATATATATATATATATATATATATATATATATATATATATATATATATATATACGGTGATTGACCTCGACTTTTGTTAATCGTCATTGCATACGATTTGTGCATCACGATGCATGATTTTTAAATTATAATGCATGACATGCCTTTTGGGGCACGTGTTCGATTCATTTAGGGTATCATAGTATTTCGCCTCAAAAGTGTCTTTTTTATATTTTTTTAAAAATATAAGAGACAAAGCTCTTTTAAATTATGCTTAGTGGACTGAACCGAATTTAAATCAATTTTTTTAAAAAAACCAGTAAATTAAAAAAACCATAAAAGACTTTATTATGTATATGAACTTTTACTCATTTTCCCAAATACTTAAATCAAATAATTCATTGCAATGTAAAAAGCTTATCTCCTCCCGCTTCCCCATGTTATATGATATTAACATTCGATACTAATCTTTTGCCGAAGTCCATCCCTCCCCCCTTTCTCTTTCTCTCTCTCTCTCTCTCACTTATGATTACTTTTACCGTTTTCATATTTCTCTATCCGTGACTTCATTTGTTCAAACTATTTTAATGTTTTTAAAGTTACTTAAGTGGTTTAGCTCTTTAGCTCTTTAGCTCCTGCTAATTCTTCATAAAGCATATCATACTCAATGTGTTGCATATATTGATGTTTTTCCAAAATTAATGATTTTACTTGATCCTTATCAGCTTTTCTTTTCCTTGAATATCAATCAAATTCCAAAAAGTTAGAGCAAGAAACAAATTTTTTTTTTTGATTTTGGAGGAAATAATTTCTATTTTATCAAGGCTAAAAGTAAGTTGAGCATTTAGTAAAGATTGAGTCACATAAACAAAAGTACATCTTTGACAAGTTGTTATACTTGGAGATACTTAAATCTCATCTCTTAGACACCAATTCACAAATTTCTAGTGTTAAAGTTAGATTAAGTAGTTGTAAAACAACATTAAGAAGCGACCAATATAAATTGGCCACCTCAAAAATGATAAGTGGTGTTTCATGATATGTGTTACCTTCAAGCATGTTTGTGGTGATAATTTTACACTTTGTGTTTCTGTTTTGAAGGGGTTATGTAGCTGAGGTTCATTAGCTTTTGCCTTTTGGTATGCGCGCTTTCTTGTGTAATAAAGTTGGTTCGTGGTTAGAGAGCTATTGGTTATCTTAGTAAGCTACATACTATAAGAGAATAATATATTTATATTTATATATTATTCCTTATTTACTTGTATTTAGGTCTTCTAATCCTCATTGTATTAAACTTTTAGGTTAAACTTGTATAACAAGTATTATAATCCGATATATATGTTTACCATATCAATGGAAATGTTATACCATTATTCATAAACTTTATTATTTCCTACAGATACATTATAGGTTCCAAACTAAGTATAGTTGTCCCTGTTTTGGGCTACTTTTGGGGAAGTGCTGTAACAAATCTATCCATGAGAATTGTCTGGATATTGCATATGTTGTGATTACATGTTTTAGGTAGTTCATTGTCAAATTTCATAAGCTTTGGAGGTCGGGAAGTACCTTAATTGAGTAGTTGCAAAGCTGTGTAGAGTAAACTCTAGAGAATCTGGATTTTTACTTAAGCCTTTGATTGGTCAAAACTTGATGAATATAGATCCGAAAGTGATTCCAAGAGATAAATTGTAGTTTGAAATGTCTAGTTTATGAATATGTAAGATTCCTGATACCTTGGAGTTGTGAGGAATATTTAGTGAATTTGGCAAGATTGTCGCACATAAGTTATTAAGTGGTATTCTTCAATCATGTTGGGTTATAGTTGATATAATTGATAATTGGGATACCAAACTATATTGACATCTTTTTATTTAGGATTTAGTGGATTGGATTGTGTTCAATAGTTGCAAGGGAATTGTAAGTGTTAACTCCAACAGGTTTGTAATATGTTATTAACATAAGAAATGGTTATGTATGTAGTAATCCAAGATTGTACAAATCCTAGTAATGTACGATTGCTATTTTTGTAGTTTATAAATGATCTTATTACATGATGAGCCTTGCAAATACACTATTGTGAACTTGTTAGTAAGTTAAGGTTATAGATAGATGACAATGTATACATGAGGAGTTCTTGAATAGCTTGAAGCGTTATCTTGTGTTGTGAGATTTATCATGCGGAGTTGAACTAGCTATGGTGATACAACTTACTTGAATCTTACTTATGTACTAATAACATAGTGTTGGATTGTGATTACTAGGTGGTATTGATGAGTTTACTTACTCATCATGTGTTTATGTGTTGTTTACTTGGAATAGTTGAATCGTAAGTAGTTAGAGGTATCATTGAGCATAACACAATGATTCTTTATGTAATGAATTTCAATAATTATAAAATGGAAAAACATGAGTAATAGTAGCCACGGTTATCTCTGACTAGAACACCATGGTGTTTTTGTAAACAACTTGCAAGTGTGCATGAACAATACCACCTAGAGGAGTCACGGCTATCTCTGACTTTGTCACGGGGTGGAGAGCAGTGTTGGTTAGCAACGGAGCCCTAATTTAGCCTAACCCCTTCGTTACGGCCATAGCAAAGGTTCCAGACACTACCCCTACATGAGGGTGGTATTAGTCATCATGTGAGTTCGGGGTTGTAGGAACCAGAGCATGTGTTGATTTTACCCGGGCTATATAAATTAAACTTGAAGATATTCGTGATAGTTCAAGCGACAACAACAACAAATGGTGTAAGGTTGCGGTTGGTCGGAGATGTTTCTCGACCTTTTATACTTTATGTGTTTTATTTAAGCCTTTTGTGAGAATGAGATCTCGTTACTTGTGAAGGGTCACTTCTGGTATGGGACAGTGAATGTTGTGAGCCGATTATGTAGTAGTGGAACTTGACTATTTATCACGTTGAGAATATTGCTTGATTTATAATATGGATTCATATTTGAATTGTTGTATACATGCATAGCACACATAAGTAGTAGAACCTTATTGAGTCTTAGACTCACCCTTTTCTATTTGTTTTCCTTAGACTGTAGCTTTGTTAGCTGAAGTCTCGTGTGAAATGTGAAAGAATGAGAAAGCTTAATGATTTGGGAAGAATTGTTTTATTTATTTACGTTTTTGTTATATCTTGTTATGAAAGTAGCGCAATGGAGTGTTGTAAGTTATAAGATTTGATTTTTAGTTTAGTTTGTTGTTGGGTTTGTTTAAGTTTGTTCACGCCTCGAGGTGGGTTTTGGGGGTGTGGCACAACGTTTCTTGATTATTGATTAAGTATGGAGAGACATGTTGTTAAGTCTTACCAATAACCACTATCAACTTAGCAAAGAACGGAAAAAAAAATTATCTTTGCATCAATGATCAAATACATGAACCAATTAGAGATTGTTGCTTTAGTTGGATATTTTGTATATTGATTTACCTCTACTACATTTTCTTATTGAGCATTTTATTTACTCAGCATACTACAAAATCTCTAACCCTCACTCCTACTATTTTTAGTTTTGTAATTTCACATCAAAAGTAAGTCTAACCAATCTTTACGGATTCAACTTTGCTTACTACTACTACAAATCTATAATTTTAAAAAGCAAGAATCAATATTGTTGGTTTCGACGTCGACCATATTTATTTATGAATAATTTCACATCAAAAGTAAGTCTAACCAATCTTTATAGATTCGACCTTGCTTGCTACTACTACAAATCTATAATTTTAAAAAGTAAGAATCAATATTGTTGGTTTCGACGTCGACCATATTTATTTATGGTGAAGCTTTTTTCCAACCAACATACAATGCCTTCAATTCATAGTTTGATAGAGGTGTAATTAGTTGGAGGAGGCTGATGACGCACCGGTCTTGTACTAATGCGGTGTCTAGAAAGATCTCTGTGGCGGTACATACGAGCATTCATGTGGCGGCGCTTACGATCATTCATCCTTCTATTGTTACTATTCACAACCGAACGAATGAGATGGAGAAATGGCACATAGAAAAAAGAAAAAGAAAAAGAAAATTAGATATGGAGCAAAACATGTAAGCATATATGTGTGATTTAGTTAAACTAATTAAAAGAAGAAAATTATGAAAGAGTGGATTGATTAGAAGAAGATACCAATTTGAAGGAGCCCATCCAATCATCTCTCTATCAAGATCATAAATCACCAATTTATTTTGAAAGAAGATGTCTACAATAGCATTAAAGGAAAAGGTAAATAGTTAGTAAGATATATACTTAATAAAACTTTTATGTAAGGATTTAAAGTTGAGGATGATGTACATAAAATAGTTTTTGAACTCCCTAGATCCTTGTATATTCAGAAACACTCCAATTGATATGAAATTAGAGTATTGTATTGGACCTAAAATGCTTTATTTAGGGTAATGCTTATAATTTTTGTCTTTCATCTGTGATGTGCATTTTTCGACTGAGTGTTGGGATGACCCACAAAATGTCCAACCATGAGTGCCACATCATGTTGTTCATTGATTGGACCTAAAATGCTTTATTTATGTCCTCTTTCTTACCTCCAATTAGATTCACTTCTCCCAGCCCGTGTTGTGCACCATCATCAATTGCGAAGCACACATCTCCTACATCTGAATTATCATCTCTAGGCTGAAATGAAAGAAACAGAATTAATTGATTTAGTTTAGTGTGATCAACTGACAACTACTTTACCTACTATTACTCTAATACTCTATTAACTACCTCCACCGTAAGATAAGTGTATGGCGGCAATTCGAATCGCACGTTGTTGGCCGTCGGAAACATTAGGGTCATGGTCTTGAAGTAAACTGCTACTTCATCAATGGATCGATGTGGGCCTGCCCAGCAGATGGGGAAGCCCTTTCGTTGGATTTGTCTTAATGGCGCCCCCGCTTTCACTAAATCATCTTTTACCTGTTATGTTAATTTTGATTTAATTTTGAGCAAGTAAAATAAAGATGAAGAAGATAGTATATATGTCTTACAACTTACAAGCTTAATAATAGCTCGAAGAGCAGTGGTCTTGAAATAGGAGATGGTAGAACCAGAATCAAAAACTGTCTTGAGATTCTTCAGTGTGGTAGGTTGGCCGTCAAATAGGAGAGTGGCCCGTCCTGGAGAGTAGTCATCTTTATTACGAGGAAGCGTAACCATTGGAGTCCAACTGATTCGGGATGGAAGCTCTTGTCCATGTCCAACTCCAATGAAGAAATATCCATTGTTTGGACGAGAAATACAATGTCCAAACACTGGTCGCATTATACCATTTTTGGCTAGCTGCCGTACAATGGTTGCTTTGCTATCCTTGGCTAACCCCAGTACTCCGTCATACATAACGCGTTTTCCAATAGCACTACGTCCACTATGTTTTTGATGAGATCCACACCTTCATTATTTCATTAATTGGTTATTAATTTTATTTATTATGATAACTTTAAGCTGTGTTAAGTTTGTGTTTCATTTTGTATATATTAATTAGAGACAGAGTACGAACCCGATTTTGATGGAAGCTGGATGGAGAGAGTGGTCAATGTTGGTAAACGAGTCTACGATCACATTTCCCCATGTGTACGTTTTATCAACATATGAAATTTTGTAATAACATTCATCCGTTGCATGCTTACACGGAAATCGTATCGGATGTTTAACAAGAGCACAAATTGGGTCGTTACAAAACACCTTACTATGTTCTGGGGGATTGTAAGCTCGATGAGGATACTGCAACACCCAAACACATTAATTCACAATAAATAACATGAAATTAAGAAATTTTGATATTATGAAAGAATTAGCGAAAAACAAATACTAGAATAATTACACTTATACTCGATGTGGTTTGACAGTTGACCCAAGTAAGATCACTCCCGGTGTCTATCATAAAAGAGTATTCTTGTGCATGTTGTCCAAGTTTTAGCGTTACGCGGTACGACCTGCACTTTGTTTATATACATGATCAAACAACGCAATACTATAATTATTTAAAAAAATAAAAATAAACCCAAACTTTTGAATGTTATTGGTCAAAAAGTAATCACAAGTATAAATTGTACCCAATCGCTCTCTGCTCTCTGTCCCTAATGGAGTGTCTTTTATTTTTTTCCAAAAATAATTAATTTTGTACCTTTTTCTATGTAGTTACTAAATTCACTTTTGATTATTTACTAGGTTGGGGTAGGGGGAGGGATGGAGGGACTGGGTTTGGTCTAATCGGTGTGGGAGGGCTGGGGGATGGGGTAGGGCGAGGGATGGATGGACTGGGCTTGGCTCAGTCGGTGTGGGAGGGCTGGGCAAGTGGTGGGCGGTGGGTTGGGCAGGCGGTTGGACGGTCGGTGGTGGTTCGGTGTCGATGTTTAAATTTTTTTGTTTTAATTTTGTTAAAGGTAATATAATATTTTTACAATAAAAAATGATGTATTAAATATTTTATAGGTTTTGTATTAAGTATTCCTTATAGTAAATCCTAATAGCATTTATGTACATGTACTACTTTAATCATGACATAAATTCAACTTCTTGACACTCATTTAGAATGGAGGGAGTAGCAAGTTGAGAATTTCGAAAGGCAAAAAAAAATACTTTTATCTTGTTCATATACTGAAACAAGTACATGAAGAGGTTGAATGAGCAACCGAAAGTTCTTAAAATAAGAAATTGATAAACTAAATATTTGTATGTGTGTGTGTGTGTGTATAAAAGTGAGAAAAGCTTTAAGAAACAACCCTTCATCGATACTTCCTTGAAGGTCCATGACAACGGCCGCATTCAGCTGATCAATGGTTACAAATCTAGAGTTGTTGTTTCCAAGAAAATGTTGATTAGTATTATTAGCAAGTGATGAAGAAGAAGAACCATATGAGTAGTGCAACAATGTTGTTGTATAGAGTAGAACAAACAAAACCAACTGTAGCAGCATGATTGATTGGTGTGTGCCACAGATTTTTGGAGAAGAAGTAGTACTCTTTATGTGGTTAGACAAGTTGAGATTGAACATGAAGAAATGGGGCTCTGTCTTTTGGTTTTAATTCCCATTATCTGCCTCAACTCAAGATCATATATATATATATAGAGTGGACTTGGCAAAAAGACTTCCTACCTATGTAATCTTTGGCTATAATGCATGGCAACTAGTATTATGCTTATGTGAATATTATGGTAACTGTTTGCTAGTATTTTGTTAATGTGAATATTATTATGTAAATATGCAATTCAATTTACATGATTGTGTTTTGAGGTGTCATTGGAACATGATTGCATTAATCACTTGGGATTATTAGGATACTAGATGATTGATGTTGTTTCTGAAACTTAATTTTGTAGATAGAATTTGCAAGCTATTTGAATGAACCAACAACAGTAAGATATCCAAATAATTAATAAATACAAAAAAAAAAGCATGAGATCACGCCTAATCATCAAACTGAAAATTCATGCGACATTTGTTGATAGAATTTGCAATTTGTTGATAGAATTTCGTAGTGGTTGTTTATGGTGTTGGTGGAACACGTTTAATCAAATTTGATAAAAATATATTTTAAATTGATCAAGTTATGGTAAAATAATAAAAATTAAAAAACTTCTACCATGAGAATTGAGGAATCTTAATCAAATCAATTTTGTCTAAATCAAATATGATAAAATCTCTCATGTACAAACCGATTTTGTAAGGAAGAAAATGGTAAATAAAAAAAATTACCATGAGAATTGAGAAGTTTTAATATACTAAAACACGTCTAAATCAAATATGATAAAATCTATCCGCAAAAAAAAAATTTACCATGAAAATTTGGAATACTAATCAAGTAAAACACGTTAAAATGAAATGTGATAAAATCTATCTGGTATTAACCTATTTTGACAACAAAAAATGGAAAAAAAAAAAAAGAAGAAGAAGAAGCTTTTATCATGTATAAAGGAGACACCGGTTTTAAAATCTATCAGATTTTAATTTTTGGCAGGAAAAAAAAAGAATTTATATAGATATATTTAGTACCATATGCATGATTTTAATAGTTTTTTTTTTTCAAAAGTTGTTTATAATAATATGATTTTCTAAACTTGTAATAAATAATTAAAATTTTTAATTACAATAATTTGAAAAAACTAAAAAATAAGGTAAATATTCAAAATTGATCATATAGTCATATAATTGAAATATTAAAATCTATGAGAATTGATAAAATCTATCCGCAAAAAACAAATTACCATAAAAAAAATTGGAGTCCTAATCAAATGAAACGCGTTTAAATCAAATGTTATAAAATATGTCAGGTATTAATCAATTTTGGCAGCAAAAAATGGTAAAAAAAAGACTTTTACTATGTATAAAGGAGGCACCGGTTTTAAAATATATCAGATTTTAATTTTTGGTAGGAAAAAAAATATGTATAGTACCATATGCTCATTTTTAATAGTTTTTTTTTTTGCAAAAGTTGTTTATAATAAGATGATTTTCTAAACTTGTAATTAAAAATTTTAATTCGAATAATCTGAAAATAAATAAATAAATAAATAAGGTATTCAAAATTGAACGTACAAGAATAGGTAATTGAAATATTAAAATTAGAAATGTCAAACGGGCCGGGCCGGGCTGTGCCGGGCCTCATAGAACTCAAGCCCAGCCCATGTGCATCTCGGGCCTTCGGGCCTATGGGCCAAAAAAATAACTATTTTTTTATTAAAAAAAAAACTCACAAATTAGTTAATAAAATGTTATATAACACATCAAAAGTTTAAACAAACACATACTTACTAGTCTAACTTACACAATTACAAAGCAAAAGTGCAACCAAAGCAAATATAAATAAAGGTAGTAACTTCAACAATTGAACGAAACATAAACTAGAAAAACAATAATGTTACAGACAAAATAAAAAATACATGTGCTACTTGAAGGATATTTTTTTCAAAAAATTTATAACCAAATTGAAGTTCATCATATTGTCCCCAAATTTTTAATATGTGTTTTCAAAGGATAGACAAAGTTTTTCGGGTTCTAGTTTGCAAAATCATACTAACTAGCAAATGTTCATTTTTTTATTCGCTCGACGCAATCTAGCATTTTAATTTTTTTTATCAAGATTATACTGTTGAGGCTTTTTATTAGCTAATATCATATAAAGATACTCAATTAAATATATCAGTTTCGGTAAAATTACTAACCACAACCATACTAAACTATATTAGAACTTGAAAGATCAACTTCATTTCTTCTTTGTAAGTGTCACTTCCATCAATTTAGAATATGAGTTTCAACCAAAAAAAGAACAATGATTTGGAAATAGATTATATTGTGTCATAAATTTATCTAACCAAAAGAAAAAAAAGAAAAAAAAAGTGGTCTGAATGAATGTCTGATAGTTTTTTTCTTTTTAGATTTATGTTTTAGTTTTTAATTTTGTAATTAAGTTTAAGTGTTTAGCTTTATGGTCGGGCCGGGTCGGGCTTTTTAAGCTCGGGCCAAACACATTCCGCGGGCCTAGCGGGCCGGGCCAAAGAGGCCCGACTTTTTTCGGGCCTACTAAATTGAGGCCCGGACCCATGAAAAGTCGGGTGGGCCGGGCTCGATTTTGACAGCTCTAATTAAAATCTATGAGCATGAGTAAAATCTATTTGCAAAAAACACTTTTACCATGAGAAAATTGGTGTCCTAATCAAGTGAAACACGTCTAAATCAAATAAGATAAAATCTATCTCGTACAAATCAATTTTGGCAGCAAAAATTAATAATTTTTTTACCATAAACAAATGTCGCACCGGTTTTAAAATGTATCCGGTTTTAATTTTTTATAGCAAAAAAAGAGAAAAAAAAATACAACTTAACAAGAAGGTGACACGTGGAACCACATAATTCCTTTAAAATTTTATGCGTTCAACAGAAAGTCGTCATGTGGCAGAAACGACTTTTGTTTTAATAATAATCAACATATAATTAATAATTAATAATTAATATATATAGATTAGTAGCACAAATAACATATAATTATCCCATGGATAATTTGTATAAATTAAACATTATGAAAATGAAAAAAAATGGAAATTGATGAGTTTCATTCAAATTAAACTTGTATAAATTACATAGGATAAAATCTAGTTTAATTAAGAGATATTTGAAAAAAATAAAAAGAAAATCCTAAATTTTATCGTAAAACTATATCCTAAATCTGTTTTATCTTATCAAATTAATTTTAGGAATTTTATTCCATCTAATTAGATTTAGAATTTTTATCTTAAACTAATCGATTTTGAAAAAAAGAATTTTCTTTTACCATTTCGAAGGTGACAGGTGACAGCACATAATTTCTTTAAAACTTTTAGCTTTTCATAGAAAACTGTCACGTGGCAGTAGTGACTTCTGTTTTAGTAATAATTATAGATTAATAGATATTTTACATAAAGTTGACATGTGACAATTGATTTATTTTTTTTCAAATACTCGAAAATTATATAATTAAATCGATAATAGGAATCATTTTTATATGTAGCAAAAACAAAGAGTTAATAGCATGATAATAGGAGATTTGATAGAATCTTTAAGTGAGAGATAATGTTTTCATATAAAATATTTATATTAAATATAAAAAATAATATTATCATTTCATAGAAAATTGCCACATGACAACACCAATTTTATTTATAGTTTTTCTCATTTCACAGAAAACCACCACGTGGCAGTAGCCAGCAGCAACTTCTATTTTAGTTATAATTAATAGATTTTGTAAATTATTATGCAAACCTTTGTAATCTTTTGCTATATTGCGGGCCGACACCTTTTCCCAAACTTTTTTGCTATAGTCCCCATTCTTTTTCTCAATTGTTAAAATTTATTTTTGAAATATTATTTTTAAAATGCCCAAATCGTCCTTTTTCACACTTCTGGCCAACACCTTAGCATTCGAAAAATTATAATTGTTGCGCAATGAAATGGGGATCAATTTTTCTGATTCATTAAATAGGAAACTGTAATGAATTCATGTTAGGTTGAAGATTTTTTCACTAGAGACGAAGACGAAGGAGGAGGAAGAAGAAGAATACATGTTTACGATTAGGAAGAAGAAGAACAAAAAAACTAACCGTCACTTATAGCATGAAATCAAATATCTTGAGTTTTTTTTATTTTGTTCTTTTTTTATTTCAACGTTCACCAATGATGTCCAATTTTCCAAAAACCAGTTACTTTTTCAAAAGGAAATTATTTTTCTTCTTTCTATCAAGGGTTAATTGCACCATTGGTCCTTGACTTTGGATCATTCTTAGTATTAGTCCCTTAGCATTGTTTTGTCAAAATTGAGCCCTAAGAGTATTAAATTTTCATATTCGCACTTTTTTTAATGGATGTTGTTAGAGAAATGCCGTTAAGTTACACATACGCATTTAATAAGGGCTGAAATGGTTTTTTTTCAAACTTAACTTATATCAAATTTTACAATCGAGTCTCTAGAGTTTGAAAAATGACCATAAGGCCTTATTCCCCAAATATTTTGGGAAATCCACGAGATTAAAGGACCCAGATTTTATCAAAACCTTGAAATCATTATCAAATCTGGGTCATTTAGTGAAAATTTCAAAAAAGAATTTTAAAAAACTAACCTATAAATTACTAGCATTGCTAGAGACAATTAACCATGTTCCATAATCAAAATTATAAGAAAATATGATAGTAATTAAAACACAATAAAGGATGAGGGGAGGGACGAAGGTTTCATAGATTGGACCTTTTCGATGGGGAGAATGAGGCAAGCAGTGGTAATGACGGCGATAAGGAGGAGGAAAAGGTTAATTTTGAGCGCATAAACCCAATTGCACGCCATTGATGTGGCCAATCAAGATGTCTGCTTATACAATCCTCCTCTCGTCAGTTTGCTTTGATTGATGTGGGCTTTGCTTCAATAACAAGCTGGGTTTCGGACCTTTCGGTCAATTACTCTGCCAGGAACAAAATAATAGTTGAATTGAAGCACCAGAATCAAGATAATACTGATACACCAACACGCACAAAAACATACACTCTGGGCCTACGTGTTTAATCCCCCTTTTTTTTTTTTTTTGCGTCTTTTAATCACAACAATGTAATTAAGGCTCTTTAGTTTTACAATTACTACTACGGTTTCCTATTTTCTTCTCAACTTTCTTGCCTAGAACTTCTTGAATTTTCATAGTGGCCACTGAGTTGATAATGATTTCAAGGTTTTGAAAAAATCTAGGTCCTTTAGTGGCCAGATTTTTCAAAAATCTAGTGGGTTTCCGAAAACATTTGAGGAAGAAGGTCTCAGGGTCATTTTTCAAACTTTAGAGACTCAATTGTAAATTTTGATATAATTTAGATTTGAAAAAAAAATCATTTTAGCCCTTACTAAATACACATGGGTTACTTAATGGTATTTTTCTAATGGCATTCATCAAAGGCAAAAACTTGGGTAAAACGGTCATACGTATTTTTTTTTAAGAGAAATCTTTTTTATCCGATCCACCGTGTGTTGGTGGGTTAAGTTGTAAAAGAGTGATGCTTCGTCTTACAAATTAAGATCCGTAAGACAGTCTTACATGAGATCTACTCAAAAAGACTGCGGCTGTGAAAATTTTATACTCATATGACCCAATTTTGACAAACAAATTGTTAAGGGACTAATATTGAGAATGACCCAAAGTTAGTGTTATAAAAATCGACCTAGGCGGCTGCCTAGGCGTTGGGCGGCACTCAAACGTCACGATTTCCTGTAACTGTAAATCAGTCAAAAAAATCGTTTGGAGAATAATTCACCTTAGGAGCCGACTACGATTTTGACAAACTGTTAGATGATACTACGATGGCGTACCAGAGGAGGGTAAAACGAGAAAAGAGAAAGAAAAAAAATGTTGAGAGAAGGATGCTGGAACATGGGAGCGGGAAATGAGGAAAACAACAGATATTCGAGAAAGGAGAAATGAGAGAGAAGGAATCAATGAATGACATATTCTCTTACCATACCGTTGATCTTATCTTCGTTCTCTCATATCTAACTTGTTGATGGAGAAAAGTGGGGAAAAATTGGAGTATTGGGATTTTGGGGATGACCGAAGGAAAAAGGAAGGGAAAGAAGAAAAAGAGGGTGGCAGAGGAAGGGGGAAGCAGGGGAGATTAATGTTGCCTTAGGAGTGGGAGCTTGGGACTCTCTCTTTCCAAGACTTTGGAAAAGCTGAAAAGGTTTCAAACACGCGTGAGGAAGGTTGTATAAATTACAATTCTCCCTTAAAGCTTTGGGCTTTTGCTAGTTTTGATCCCTTAAATTCAGAAACTTATAAAATATCATAAATTAAGATTTTTTTGTTGTTGTGTATTTTAAATTTTAGTTGATTTTACCAATTTACAAACTGTAGTCAATATATTTAATGGAATGAAAAAAAGAAGAATTTTGAAAAATATCAAATTTGCAGCAAGTGTTTGATGTATTTTTAAAATTTACATTAAAAAATCGAGAAATTATGTAATTATATCTTAATTTCTTGGCCCCGCCAAGGCGCTAGGCCCTGGTCTGGCGCCTAGAGACTTTTGGTTCAAATTGGTGGTTTAATGGAGAAATTTGTTATTACGGTCGAGTAATGAGCATCATAGGTATCAGTGGTGCAATATTGTATTCGAGATGACATTTAGGTATAATGTTGGTAAAAAAAGTCTTAGGGTTTCAATAGTTAACTGTATGGCTGACGATTGGGTGGGTTGTGTCGAATCGAAATGGGTAACGAGTCGGACCGGATCGACCTATTTTGACCCACACTTTCCACCAAAAAACTATACATTTGTATAGCAAAAAGCTAGGGCAAATTTCAAGTGGGTATAATTTTAGAACATGTTTTCATCTAGGTCTATCAATTTTTTTGGGCATTTCATATAACTATAAATTGGTTGCCAAATGACAAAAATGTCATTAATGAAGACAAATCTTATCCGGACTGTCATCCAATTTCTGATGCCAAAAAAATAATGTTGATGCCATCCAGTTTCTGATGTCAAACCCAGGCATCATGTTACTGTCAAACCCCATCCAGTTTTTGATGTCAAACTCAGGCATCAGATTATTACCAAATAAACGATGTCTGATGCCAAAACCAGGCATCGGGTTGCTGCCAAACCCCATCTAGTTTCTGATGCCAAACTCAGGCATCAGGTTGCTGTCAAATCCAAAATTTGTCTTGACCACCCATCTAGTCAATAACCTCTTTTGATTTTAGTAAAACCAAATGCTCGTCTCTTCTTTCCTCCTTTCTCCCCATCCCCATCGTGTTAGTGATATCAGCACAAACTCTCATGCTAATATTTTCTTTTACCTGCTTAACAAGCTGCTTCGCGTAAACCCTTGAATTCTTATTCTCATCAGTTTCACATTCATATAGCTTGAAAGCTCGAATTCTTCACTGGTGAAAATGTTCTCTTTGTTAATTTTAAGCGAATGTCGATGATGATAGTTGTCCGCATCTGATCTTTTTGCCATAGAAATTCTTGGGGTCTCGGGCAATGAACGACAATGGTGTGACGATGTTGAAGATGTCTTTGAGGGGGGATTTGGAGTGCACGAGTAATTTTGAGGAAGCAACGTTGTCAATACAACATAAAGGGCAGTGACGTATTTTCGCCCCAAAATTGTATATAAAAGATATGTCCAAAAAATAGTCGGATTCATTTGAAAACATGTTTTAAAAGATGTACATGCTTGTAATTTGTTCAAAAAACTAACAGACATAAATGAGTAACGGGTTCGACCCGACCACATATATTCGAGGTTGATCTACTCAAGTTTAGTTTGCTATTTTAAACAAAGTTGAAATGAAGTTTGATTTCAGACTATTTACTTTAGCTCAACTCAATCTCGAGTAAATTAGCATTATTACTAAGACAAATTTAGCTAATACGAGTAGTAAAAACTGAAGTACTAGTATGTACTCTCTCCGTTTTCAAATTATCGTCATTTTTTTTTCTTCGTCCATTATAAAATAATTGTCTTTTTTCAAAACTTTATTTAAAAAAAAACAATTTTAACAATTTACTCTTATTTTTTCTATCTATTTTAATTATGTCTACATGTTCAATGACATTAAAAAAAAATCACATATTTCACCAATATTTATAATACAGTTAATTTTAAAAAAAATTGTATGTTAGGTCAAAGATGATAATAATTTGAAAATGAAGGGAGTAACTGAGTAGCTAATAGAAAAATACTTACCATACGGTCTTCATGAAACTTCAAGCTTTCGACCAAATTCTCTTGACCATTTAGCACAAAGGTTGACATTCACGTGTACTTACACGTGCCCATATAAAAATATATCGATAAATATTGTTTTTAGAAATATTGTAAAAATAAACAATCAAAATATTTGTGAGTACAAGTAGTATGAAGTATGCATTTAGGGTTCGTTATATATAATTGAAAAATTCAAAAAAGAAAAATTTATGACGAAAAAATATTATCAATTAATTGATCGGATACATCTTCAAACCAAATCTTTAAACTTATTATCGTAATCGGTAATCCTCGACCCACATTTTCCCACTACCACGGCACCTATTTTCCTATGCTTATAATTTGTGATTGTGCTATAAAGAAAATTATAGTTGTATTTTAATTGGCATATATCCATTCATATTTCTCATGAATATATTTAACGAGGTAGATTCGACTTTCAAGCTCAATGAACTTAGCAGTTTATTACTCCTTCTGTTCCGAGCAAATAGTTTATGTTTGAAAGTCAAATTTTTTTAATAAAATGTTACTTTTAGTAGCTCATTAATAATAAAATGACATTTTTATTTCTTAATTTTTAAAAATAAGCTTTTTAAGTGAAACATTTCAAATTGAAATAGTAAATGCTTTTTGGAATGGAGGGAGTAGTATTTTGAATGGACATGGCGAATACCACTCAAGGAAAAATATTAATAATTTTATACGTACCAATAATTAAGAAAATATAATTATAAAAAAACACATGCTTGCAGCAGCTTAGAGCATGGCCTCCCATGGCGTTCAGGTGGACGCAAGTCATTCCTCACATGGGCTATGATTCTATCCTTTTGCAGGAGAGACATTAAATACAAACTTTTTAAAGATTCGTTCGTCCACATGTGCTGAAATGGTTACCAAAATTTATTAGTAACAATGTCCCCGTGACTTCTTTTGTCATAATTTTATTTTTATGATTACATTTAATTAAATTTAGGCAAATTTTTTTTTATAGGTAATACCGTCTTATTAATATTTTTTATAAGACAAATGCTCCTTACACGATCCATCGTATATTAATTGGTTGAATTGTGAGAAAGTGATGCTTCATCTTACAAATTAATATCTATAAAACCGTTTTATATGAGATTTATTTAATTATTTATAAATTGGTACTTAGCGTTGCAAATGAACTGGCTGAGACTGCGACCAGTTCGGCTCAACTCATGTTATTTTTGACTTGCTCAAACTCGATTTTCGGTCTTGTTTAAAATAAAAATAGTATAGGCTCAGCTCAAACTTATTTATTCGTGAATAGGCTCGGCTCGTTAGTGCATGAATATTCAAACTATAGATGCTAAAATTAAACCATCCTGCTGGTTAAAGAAGTGTAATTTTAATATATATATATATATATATATATATATATATATATATACTATTTCCATTATAATTTTTACTTATGCACTATATTTTCAATTATTGTATTAAATAAATATATGTTTGGACAAAACTACCCCTTTTTAAGTTGACTAATTAAGTTACTTTCTTAATTACCTTATAACATTATTTTTTTGATCTATTGGACAAAATAATTATTTTATTTATATTGTGAACATTTTAAACAAACATGGTACTTATTTTATTTCGTAATAAATATGTTTAATCAATTTTTCTAATCACTCACGTTTCATATTCTATTATCATAAGAACAATATGATTAATACATTTTCTATCAAATTTTATATTATAATGAATATTTTATTATCAAAAATTAATATTCTAATTTAGTTTAAAATATATTATTTTAAAATATCAATTCAATTATTATGATATGTATTAAACTGAATATTAGTTTCAATCAACTCAAGAATTAAATTTTCGAATAAATTATAAAGGTATGTAAAATATTTAAATATTACGATACTATTTTATATTATGATTTTATTATTCGTTTATTTTTACTATTACATCCTTTAAATTTCACTTTTAATTTTGAGCTGCTTGGTCCAATAGGCCCAAGAACCAATCACGTGCACAACACGCTTTCCTCAGTCACGAGCGAAACACGTGCATTCCTCATGTTCCAAATCCAAGTTTTAGGCGAGCAGCGTCCAGTCTTTAACCGCTTTGGCCTCATAGACGAGCACCACTGCCCCGGAGGCCAAGTATGCAACGAGCAGGTAGAAAGGTCAAGGCGAGCATGCTCACCGTGCTTGGTAATTCAGTAACGATCGTCTAGGACGTGGGTAGTTACCTCCGGAAAACCCCCCTCCACGTTCAAAACGTGACCAGTCAGTTGAACGTGGCTTTAATGTGCCCGCTCTACACGCTTCGACATTCAATAAGCAGTTTACCCAACTCTCCAAGTGGGCTATATAAACCTTTCCAAACGAAGGTGGTACGTTATCATAGACATAGGCTAAACTCTATCAAATTGCTTACTGATTAGAGTGTTTTGCTAATTCACATGTCGAGCGCTTTTGCAGGGAAAGCCCTTCCCCAGTTCACGGTTCGTGTTCTTCATTGTTGACAGTTTTGAGCCTTGAAGTTGTGGATATAATTGAAAGCCAGATATTCAGTTGTCAAGCCCAGTATATCCAACTAATTTTGGATACATCAAATTTTTTCCATAACCAATTAACATATATTTACTCAAAGTTTGGTAGACAAAATGTCCTTAAAATATTTTTATATTATACAATATAACTTTAGTCATAAGATTAATTGATAAAGTTATTACAAAAACTAAAAATAATAATATAATAAATATGTTATTCATAAATGTTTGAACTAAAAAATAATGTTAAAATGTGATTAGGAAAGTAATTTAATTAGTTAACTTAAAATGTGCAAGTACTTAAGGGGTAATTTTATCAAAACATGTATTTATTTGATTTCAATAATTAATGATATAGTAGATAAGAAAAAATTGTAGTGGAAATAGCCTCTTCCTATATATATTATGTATAAATAAATCACTATATACATATATAAATGATATGCTAAAGGTTTAACAAAATAGTATACAATAATGTGTTAAATACATATTTCTTGATATATATATTTACTAGTATAATACTTATGAATCTTATTCTAATATTTAAGCTCAGCGAGTTTAGAAATTCTGCTCAAACTTAATTCATTTCTAATTAAATTGTGTCCGGGTTGAGTTATGAGTCAGTCATGTCGAATCTCGTTCATGATCGATTTAATTCAGTTACATGAACCGGATACCTATTTATATTCCTATATAGATTCAAAACATGTGTGTGTGATTCGAAGTCTACTATCACTGAAATTGAATATGTACACCTATTTTGGAGCATAGGAGTATCATTTTTATGACGGGAAGTAACTATTGAGTCGAACTCAAAGTGGTATAAGGAACCATTATTAATTTCATCGCATAAATATGTCACATGATACTGCGATATTATACATTCAAATATTTTCCGAAAAAATGACCCGAAACGAATGTATATATATATATATATATATTTGTTTTCCAAGAGTGTCCTCTGCGAACCCGTCACATTAATTAAGCTTGAAGAAGCCACCCGTTTACCTACTTATATGTGAGCCACTGAGCCCTTTCTATCTCTGATGACCTACCAAGACCAGGTAGGTAAAATCTTTGGTGTCCACCCATCCCCTTCACAATCACACAGATCACACTATCACAGTTCGAATGAAAACAAACCAAATAAGCTAAACCACACACCTACCACCACCCTGACCCGACACAAATAATTCTTAATAGGTAAATGATTAATATAAATAAAAACGAAAAGGAAAGGTTAAATTACATAACCCTCCCCAAACTACTCCGCATTAACAAGTCACCCCTTAAATTATTTTATCTAACGATACACACACTTAAACTTTTAGTACTTGACACTTAACTAGAGGTGATAAATGGCAAATGGGCGGGCGTAAATGGGCGGCGGGCTCAAATGGGCGGGCAAGTAAGTGCCCATTTAATAGTATGGACATATATGGGCGGGCACTAAAATGGGCGCCATTTACTCATTAACATGCACTTATCAAATAAATATACAAATTACAAAAAAATAAATTTTTTTACAAAAAATTATCAAAAGTTACAACTAACCATATATATATATATATATATATATATATATATATATATATATATATATGATTACAACCACAATAATTGGAAAAAGCCGACATATTGCTTGTGCTAAAATATATTTTTGTAATTAAGACTAACTCTAATGATATTAATATATCTTATTATTAATTAAACTTTTCAAACGTGGACGTTTAGGTGGAACAGATGGAGTAGTTAGTATTAGAGTTCTATGTTCTCTTCTCTTGAACACATATGACACTAATAAAAGGAAAATGACAGGGATCTAATAAAATGTGACAAATGAACTAAGAACGGAAGTAATAGTTTGTGAAGAAAATAACTTTTCTTCGAAATTGCATTTTAATTTTTACTAATAGTTTTATGCATTCGTATGTAAAAATGTATTTTTGTTGTTGCAATTCAATCTTCTATTTTGTGGTTAGATTTTTAATTTCGTTGAAACCCAATAGACAAACACACGAGTGGAAACCTGACCAAAAACTAAACAAGCTAACTAAGTCACATGTACAAATCTATATGAGAAAGTTCGAGCAGATAAGAATGTCGCATGTTGCACACTGCTCACAAAACCGCTACGAATTCATTTATAGTGTAACAGAGACGAATATTTACAGAGTTATAAAAATTGAACAATTTGGGAGTGATGTGTTTCATTTAAGGGTACAGAGTCATAGAATAACATTTCATGCTTTGCTTTGCAATTTTGGGGTGGCCGTGGCGGTTGGAAGGACGGGTGTACTATATATATATATATCTTTCAAATAAAAAGCCTATTAAAGAGTGGATAGAGAGACAGAGAAAGAAGATTGGAGGTAGTTGAAGAAATGGCAAAGCCTGTAGCTGCAAATTGGCAGCGCCTTCTCACCAATAAATCAATCTTCTCTTCCGTTTTGCTCACCAGCGTTAATGGAAGACAAGATAGATTATGATGCAGTTTCGGGTCTCTGGGTACTACTAGTATATATATGTGTGTGTGTGTGGTTGGGGGTGGTTAGAAGAGTGAGTGTACAATATAAATATATTAATTATGTTAAACGTCATTATTAATCTTAAGTATTTTATAATTATGTATGTAATTGATAAAACAAAATTAGAAGAGAAAGTGAATGAGTTTTAGTACTTGGGCGCCCATTTAGCCCATCATAATTAATGTGCCCAAGTTGGCATGCTCATTTGTGACCATTTAAAATTTTGGGTATGCCCATATCCATTATTTATTGAGCGGTCTGGACGGGCAAATGGGCGCGGGCAAAAATTGCCACCTCTTCACTTAACATAAAAAGAACAAAAACATTGAAGCAAACCCCTCCTCTATCCCTTTCCCGCACGATTCTAGAGTTGAATCCCTCGTCCATTTTGCAAATTGTTCAAGACCCCCTCCAACTCCATATCAACTAATACTCCCTCAATCCCATCTCCCCTACTCCATTTTGGTGACTTATGAATCAATTACTTTTCCTTAAAAACAGTGTAATTCAATAAGAAACACTAATTTTTGGACAAGAGTATATGGTTACATCCATGATCAACCAATTTTTCTTACACACCCTTCTTGGAAGAAAATTATATCGTGAAAGACATTATACAAATCCATTATTTATAATTGATTTTTTTGTAATATATTACTCAATTCGTTCCGGACAAAAAATCTATTATCCTATTTTTGGATGTTTCAATTAAAGAGTCTATTTAAAAAACTTAAAACATAAAAGTGTCATTTTATTACTAATGAGCTACTAAAAGTGTTATTTTCTTGAAAAATTTACTTTCAAACGAGAACTCATTGCCCGGAACGAAGATACTAATTATCAAAGAAAATTCATCTCATATATTAAAAAACAACAAACTAAAATAACAAAAGTCATCAACATAAAAAAAAGTTGGACCCGCCTCGCTGATAATTTTTGGAGCAAGAAAGTTAGAGGAGTACACAGTAGTTTTTGAATTCTTACTCGTATAGCATCATCAATGGAGGAATATATTAAATTATTAGTGTATTGAGAGTTCCTGTTTAAGGAGTTTAGTCAGGTTTCTATGTTCAATAAATTATGGGGGTTCAATATCGAATAAAATAGATTTAAGGGGTGACCCGTTAACCAGAAGTAATTTGGTGGTGTTTGTTGTAATTTACCCAAGAGAAAGACAAAAGATGGAGTAATTATTAAAAATAAAAAAAGAAAAGAAAGTGGCTCTCAGAATTTCAACACTGGCAGACTGAAACTACAACTTCTCTCGCTCTCGACCTCTCCGCCAAACCCAATATAATTTTTCATACTCTACATAAACACAATACACTCTTCCCTTTGATCTCCGAGAAACAGAAACCCTTTCCATTCTCCATTCTCCATTCTAGAAAAATGCCCAATCTTTTGAATTCTTCATAACTTGTTCTCTCCAATCACAACCCCAAGGTATGCTCTCACATTTTTATTTTTCAGTAATTTGTTTCGCAAACTGGGCTCAATTTGATTTTGTTTCTTTCGTACTCTGAATCTTCATTCTTTTTTGTTGGTTTTAGGGAGTTTGTGGGTTTTTTTATGCGTTTGATTCTTTCTTGAAATTAGAGCAGTAAATGAAATGTTGCTTCTTCTTCATCATGCATGCTGTTGACAAATTTCTCTTTCCCAGTTACAGACATCTATACCAATCTGTCTTCAAGATATATGTTATTGGAGTTTTGATTATACATGGCGCAAATGTGATTGGTAGTTAGTCGAGGATTTTGTTTTTTCTTTTTTACCAAATTGTTTAGTTGAGCTGGGATAAGTTCAATTTAGATGAACAAGTATTAGATGGTGACTTTAATTTCGATAAATTATTGGAGTTTTGATTCGCATGCATAAAAGATTATTTATGCATGCCAATTTAGATGGAGCAAGTAGTAGTTGGTCACTTTATTTTCAATAAAATGTGTCTTCACCATCCAGCATCCATGGTTGACTTACCAATGCACTTCTTAAGCCCTTCATGTTCTTTTGAACATATAACATTAGTAGCTAAAAAGTTGTACGTGTTTGCTGGGAGCTCGTTCTGCATTTATCTAAGTTCACCTTCTCCAATTATAGTTATGGATCGGAGTTAGAAATGCAGTTTCATAATACTAGGTGCTGCCTAATTTTAAGACCTTTTAGACTCGCACTGGATTTCTTTTTGTTGCTTTCTTGACACATGCATTTTTTCTAGGGATCTTACTTTTTCCGTCAGATGATAGTTATTGGAGAAATTGATTGGTTACTTTCTTGGATTTTTTGTGACCAGGATTATAAGTAGTTGATTCTGTTGGGGCCCATTCAACAATCTGCAGATGGCTCCTTATTTTGTTGGTGTCTTTGTTCCCATTTTACTGACTATACTCCTTCGGAGTTCAAAAAATGAAAAAAAACGTGGTTTACCTGCTGATGTTGATGGGGAACCCGGTTTTGCAATCAGAAACTATCGGTTTACATCCCCGGTGGAAACAGCATGGGTAGGTGTCAAAACTCTAGCAGCTCTTTTTGAGATGGCATGCAAGCAGCACGGGGACAAGAAATTACTAGGAACTCGAAGATTAATATCTAGGGAGATGGAAGTGTTTCAAGACGGGAGGTCGTTCGAAAAGCTTCATTTGGGCGATTATGAATGGATGACTTATAACCAAGTTTTCCAAGCTGTGTGCAATTTCGCTTCTGGGTTAGTGCAACTTGGGCATCCAACAGGACAACGCGTAGCAATCTTTGCTGATACACGAGAAGAATGGTTTATTGCACTGCAGGTACTTTATCTACTATTTCTATTTTTGGTGCTTAGAGACTTTCTCGCTTAGCTCTGATCACTATGATACTGATTTTGTTAATAATTTTATAATTTCGTAGTTTCGGTTAGGGTATTATATACTTCTAGTGTACACAGGACGCGCCACCTATTTTGATGCCTTTTGGGTATATAATACAATATTTACTTAAAAAAAATCTTCTATTGTTCTGTTGCATCATAAACTATCAACATTTTCCCTTTTCATTCAGCCATCAATATTCAATAACTTGTCTCATTGAGACTTGAACATTCAACCTTTTTTTTACAATATATTTATTATTATTATTAGTTTTTTCTTTTTTTTGGGGGAGGGGGGGGAGTTTATTGGTGCATGTTACCCCTTTCTTCTTTTTTATATATTTCAAGCATTGTTGTTTTCTACATATAACTGAATAAAAGACAAAGCAGTATCTTTCAGAGGCAAGTCCTCTTATTTCTGACACTTTAAGTTATAACGTTTGTTGATTCATTTCACTGTATGTAATTTCTGTCCTGGTGTTCTTGTATTAGGGTTGCTTCAGGCGCAATGTCACTGTTGTGACCATGTATGCATCGCTGGGAGAGGAGGCACTGTGCCATTCATTAAATGAGGTATTGCTCTCCGTCTCACCAACACGCATAGACATTTGTTTTTGTGCATGACATTTTATTTTTTGAAGTTCGGGCTTCTGCCCCCCACTAGTTGTGAGATTAGGGCTGGTTAAATTTAATAATCAAATTGACATTTTAGTGTGTGAACCTTATTTTCAGAGGCATACCAAGTGTTCCACATTGCAAGAATTTATTTTAGCCTCACTATAGAATTGATAGTCCACATGTTACCCTGATTAGTGTGTCAGGGCTGCAAACAAACAGAGGTTTTCAAGTTTCAGGATGAGGAATTCAGTTATGGCGAAATATATACTGTTAAAATCTTTGATTTTAGGATAAATTGATCATTTAGAAGGGTAATCTAGAAGATCATTATTTGTCGGTACTCTGTGTAGAACATCTATTTTTATGTACATAGTGTTTCCTCGTAGAAACTTAAATAGCAGAAGAAAATATACAGCTATTTCTAATAATTAAGGTCAAGTTTCTATCCTGATATTACTGGTCTCTTTGTCAGTTATGAAGAGAATCCATCTGATTACATGTTCAATTTGCTATCTTTGTCAGAACACATTCCTGAGTAAGTTGCTTGTCATATTTCCTCAATCCACCAACTACCTGTTCAGCGGATAAAAGTAGTCCATGCTCCATATATATTGGATTATGGAAGGCAAATTCTATGTTGTTTGGGAAGAGATGTGACCAATAAAAGGGATACTGGGAAAAGAACATGTTAAAGGTCGAGTCGATCTCTTATTAACTCTGCTGAAGTTCAACTTGGTGGTACATCAGGAAAAAACTGCAAAAAGAATACGAAATTTCTGCTTGTTGCTTCTTCGTCTGGGGTGGCATTACGGAAATATAAGGAACTAAACCAGTTCAAGTTGCTTAATTACTATCTTGCTGAGAAGTAAATGGTTCCTCCATTATAATTGGCCATACACAAGTTTACTTACGTTCACATGCACTTCTGCCTTATTCATTTGTTGCTATCAGTAAGAATGCTCGCTGCCATCTCACTTCAAATTCCATTATGTTTTTCAGACAGAGGTGACGACCGTGATTTGTGGATACAAAGAGCTGAAGAAGCTTCTAGATATTAGTGGGCAAATAGACACAGTAAAACGTGTAATTTGCATGGATGAGGAGATCCCATCAGATGGTAGTAGTGGATGGCAAATTTCGTCTTTTTCTGAAGTCGAAAAACTTGGTCAAGGAAACCCTGTTGATGCTGATCTACCAGTTTCAGCTGATGTTGCAGTGATAATGTATACAAGCGGAAGCACTGGCTTGCCTAAGGTGAATAGAAGATTTGTTATTTGTTTCAGATGTTTTTCTATGTCCTATTCATTCTGCACCTTGGGTTTTGCACTGAACTCTTTCTGCATGTGGTCGAAATCTGTCTTAGATAAGTCATGCTTATTGCACATCTGATTAATATTATTCCTTGGGGTTTATATTAGGCTTGGAGGTCCAATGGAAAATATATTTGCTTATAGACTTGGAGGTCCCAAGTCGAACTCTTGTTCAAACCATTCAATTTACTTATAAAAAAAACTAGTTTTGTATAAAAGGCTGGAACCTTTGTTGTATGTGTGGGTGTGTAGCATACAATAGCCCTTTCTCTTTTTCCCTAGTTAACCTGTGAGCCAATGGTCATTTGTCTTTCTTTCTTTCTTTCGGACTTGCTACTAGCAGCAATTACACTACAGTAGCTTTAAGAAAGAAAAACAAACAAAAACGCCCTCGGTCCTGTTCTTTCACCAGTTTAGATGAACCACTACTAGTAGCCGCGACTCCCAAGTAATTAGCCACTAGCAGCTGTGATCAACTTAAAATGCTACTACGAGTTGCACTTTCTCAAACCCCTACTAGAGCAATTGCAGCAAAGAAAAATAAACAAGGACCCTGTTCTTTCACTTATTTAGATAAACTACTTCTAATTGAAGTGATTTCCAGTTAACTCAGTACGAATAGAAGTGATTAACCTAGTTGCTACTATGAGTAGCGTTTTCTAACAAACGACTACTAATAGAAATTGCAGAAATTCTCTGTGAAACGTTGCTAAGACAATAAATTACTGACACCAGGTTTTCGGAAATCACTTAACATCATGGAGCCATTGGGCAGTAGAGGATGCCTCCCCAGACCACCATGGCATCACACCCACACATAGTGGAAATACTCACAAGTTTACCTCAAATGAACCTCTTTGATTGTCTCCATTATCTCTGGGTTGAAATCCTCAGGAAAGCATTTAATTCTATACTTTTGGACCACACTCGCTAGAGATGTCTACGCTTATGTATTGGAGATTAATTCCCTTGGATTTCTCCCCCTATTTGTTGGGGATCCATTCATGCGGATTCATTTCCGCTATGTTTGGCGTAGCCCACATAGAGATCCCTCTATGATTTCTTTCTGCATTTTGACCTCTAGTGCACCGTCTTCGGTGCTACTGCCAGGGTGCAACCGTTGGATTTTTTTTACTGGCAATCACTATCCTAAAAATTCTTGCTTCGGTAGTACATTCTAACAGGTAATCACTGTGATATATCTCCATTATAGAATTCTCTAATCTCCAATGGGAAGCACTACTAATCTCACTGCTGTCCCATGACGGGAAAACTCTGTTTTCCAAAAGGAAAGGAAATCGGTATCTCCACACGGAGTTGTTCCAAGTCTTCATATATTGCCATAATCGAAAGCTCCACTATGTAATTGCATCCTCCGGGATCCCACGGCAGGGCAAGTGTTCTCTTAAGGTACAATGACTTTGGCCTAGATTTAGCTTCGGAACAGTGAAAGGTTTGATCTAGTGGCTGGAAGAAAAGGTTTGTTCCACATGCTCCGTAAAGAGCACATGGCTAATCACACCAGAGAGATAGAGCTGATCTCTCTCCCTTTCTAGGGTATCATGTAGGAAGTTTATAGATCTGAATCAGGATTTGTGGCTTCCTCTCCAAGATTAAAGCAAGTGATTTGGTATGCAAGCCCCTTATGCTTAGTTTCACCTCTAACCCACTTAAGTTCACCTTATATATCCCGATAGCAGTACTCCATACTGTCGACATGGTCACATGTTGCACAACCTGTCATTTCACCCACCTCGAGTATAAATACTCGTCACAACATTTTAAATGTAAGTTCTTTCTCCCTTTGGTGAAGATCGTTGACTCAAGATACCATCTACCAATCGCCCGCCCCCTCCCCCCCCCTGTCCAACTAATTAACTTTGTTTTCCATCGCAGCCATTGTGACTAAGTGATTCCCATTCACATGGTGCTGTGATTTGAATCTCATCCCGTAGACCAGCTCTTTCCCGCACCCTGCGGTTTCCCAACCTGGACCGTGAGGTCCCCCAAGGTCGAAACATGAGAAGTCATCCATGATTTTAATCATCACCATGGCACTTCTTGCAAATTCCATCTTAAGATATTCCAGTGGCTGCTCTGCTTGCAAGGCCACTAGGAATGTAATGAAGGATTAAGTGAGTGTTAGCTAATAGAGATTGTTCCAATATATCATTTTATAAAACCATGATGAACTAATTCCATCGTAAAGATTTGAATGAAAGTGACCAGATATCTGATAAAATCTTCACATCTTTCACACACTTCTGTCTCCTATTTGGAATTTGTATTCCATGGTGCATAACTATTATTTTCTACTTTCTATTTTGGGGATTTTTTTTTTACCCAAATGCTTTAACACACATTATGGTTTCACACAGGGTGTAATGATGACACATGGCAATGTTTTAGCTACAGTTTCTGCTGTCATGACAATTGTTCCTGGCCTTGGAAGCAAGGATGTTTATTTAGCATACTTACCACTGGCTCATATTCTTGAACTTGCAGCTGAGGTACAATACAGCTTGAGGATCTGATTTATTGTTATAACTTGTTCTATTACTCAGTTATTCATGACTCACTTGTCTGTATTTCTTCATGTCTACATGGCAGAATATAATAGCGGCCATTGGAGGTTCTATAGGATATGGATCCCCTTTGACACTTACTGATACATCAAACAAAATAAAGAGGGGAACAAAGGGGGATGCATCTGTTCTGAGGCCAACGTTAATGGCAGCTGTTCCAGCAATTCTTGACCGTGTTCGAGATGGTGTACGAAAGAAGGTCTGTGGAATTTCCATGTATACTTATTTAGTTCCTTTAGTGTGTGAAAGTCAATTTTTCAAGACTACTTCAGGCAAACAGTGAGCCTTGAGAAACTTTCAGGTAGATGCAGCAGGTGGACTGTCAAAGACATTGTTTGATCTGGCATATGCTCGTCGACTGTCTGCAATAAACGGCAGCTGGTTTGGAGCATGGGGCCTAGAAAAGCTTTTATGGAGCTTTCTAGTGTTCAGAAAGGTCAGAGCCATTTTGGGTGGTCGCATCCGCTTCATCCTGTCTGGAGGTGCCCCTCTTTCAGGATCAACTCAAAGATTTATCAACGTTTGTCTTGGGTTAGTACTAACAAATTTTGGTTCATCATTGAATTAATTATACTATCAACTTATGAATTTAAATAATTTACTTGTATTAGTAAGAAGTTATAGTAGTAATGAATTAGTTCTTTAGCATTTTAAATGGATTATGACTCAAAAATGTGTTATATGGTCTTTCCCTAGTAACTGGTGCTCGCTTTTCTGCCACTTGGCAAGGTTATGCCCCAAGTTCACTCTCTGGTGCACACTCATAGATGCCATATAACTTCATAAGGCATTAAGTTTCCATTAAATAAATAAATAAATAAAATCCCCTACTACCAATACTTTACATCCATTGTATGGAAGCTTTGTGAATGAGATTAATCCATTTTTTATAATTTACATTAAAAGTTATAAAATCTCAAAATGATTAGAGCCGATTCTTCAAATTATGTTAAACTGACTTTTCATTTTGTGTAGGAAGAGATTTTATTAGGATTAGGTCGAAGAGAACTTAAACAGTCTTTTGACATTCAGTTGGCCTCACAGAGGAAAAATATAATTTGTTCCTTCACTCTTATCAGAAAATTGAAACCCTAACCCTAGGAGAAAAAGAAAGAAATAAAGATCGTCTCCAGGTAAGAAAAAGAGCCAGGGCAATTTAATACCTCGTCAGTAATTAATGGAGCTCGATCAGGTCCCACATCATTCAAGTCAGCAGGTCTCACGAGGCTCCGTCAATATTTGGACGTCCGATAACAATTTGGGTTTGGTTAAGTTACCAACTTATCTAAAAGTGTAAGTCATTAGAGAATGGCTCAACAATGTAAGCTTAACACTCCCCCTCACATGTGATCCGTCCACACGTAGATAGATAAACAAACATGCCTCACTAAGGGCATCACAAACCAAACAAGGTGCCAACAAGTGCACTCACTATATTTCGGGTAACAAATGCAAGTGGGATGACTCGAACCCACGCCTTGCCAATCAAAAGCTCTGATACCATGTTAAGTTACCAACTTATCCGAAAGCTTAAGCTGTTTAAGAAAAACTCAAAAATGGATATCAAGCTTAACAGGTTTGATGCAAAGCGCAATTATGTGGGTACATTGGCCGCATTTGCCAACCAGAATGTGCCGAGTGTCAACTTGTTTTTCCCAAATGATATGATGGGCCAAAAAGTAGTTTTCCTTTCTGTAAATAATGTATGTAAAATATTGCATCCCAGTTCTCTCTTCATTAACATTTTGTGTATAAATGTAATGTGCCAAAGAAGAGTCAATACCCTTAACTTTGATTTACTCCTTGAACTTCCATTTATATCTTCTGTTTTCTTTTCCCCACTTTTCTTTTCTATCTTAACTTTGCCTTTTGAAACTGGATGTTTATCTCCAGTTCTCCAATAGGTCAAGGGTACGGTCTGACTGAGACATGTGCTGGCGGGACATTTTCCGAGTATGATGATACTTCTGTTGGTCGTGTTGGTGCTCCGCTTCCTAGCTCCTTTATCAAGGTAAAATTCTAGGGGAGGTAATTCACCTCAGTGTTTCCTCATAGGAAAATTTGTGAAAAAAAATTATTTTTAGGAGTAGGGGAATTTCACTAAATCAACATCAGTTCATTGTATGCTGTTAGAGCCAAGTACTCTATCTACTGTTCCCAACTTTCTTGTATCTGTGTGGAAATCATTCACCTCAGTGTTTCCCCAGGGAACCTTTGGAAAAGCTTTCTCTTTTAAGGAGTAAGGGAATTTCAATAGTACGTGAGACCACTTTAATTACATCGCCATCTATTCTGCTAGCTCCCATTACTGTATCTCTCTTGTAAATTCAGTTCTCCCACATGTTTCTGTGTTGAAATAATGAACAACACAAACATTTGGAGAGATTGAGACGAGCAAACAGGAGATAGGTGTGTCATGCTGGTGATGGTTGGTTCCACTTCTATAAATAGGCACAAAAATAGTAAAAGTTATGCTGTTTTTACATGGTAGGATCATGGTGGTTACTGTCCGCTGTAGCCTTGTGGTTACTCTTTATGTAGACCTTGTGGCTAGTGCCTTGCAGGAGCATATGTCCTTAATTTAAAACACAACTACACAGGTATTCAGTATCTGTCAGTTCAGAAAAAAGATATATTAGAAAAAGTAACAGTTAGTGCAATGAAGTACAAGGCCGTGGAAAAGTTTTACTTTTATGTTTATCAGTAAACATCTAAAGATGCAGAAGAACATGCCCTTACTAAGTGTGAAGTTTGATTTATTTGAACATTGGCTATGAAGGAGAGATACTGTATAGTCCGTATTAAGGCTGCCTATTTGGAAATCTATGCGCAGATATGCTGGTATCTTTGTCCAACATATAATGATTGAAATAAAATGGATGCTGGATACGGACTCTAGGTGTATCCACAATAGATACCTTGACTCATTACCCTAATTCAGAAGTGAAGCAATACTGACAGAGATAGAGACAGAGACATAGACAAGCACATTCACGCCTGCCAGCCTTTTAAGATATTTGAACTCTCATCTATAATCAACATCTACTATGTAGTAATACTTTTGATGTGATTAATTCATAATGATGGTTCACTTTTGGTTACTAAATTCACTTTGAGGAACACTCACTCTCTCTTACCAAAATATCACTTTTTTCATTTCCCCAGTTGATAGATTGGTCAGAGGGAGGTTATTTAACAAGTGATTCGCCTATGCCTCGCGGAGAAATAGTTATTGGTGGACCTAATGTTACTCTTGGATATTTCAAAAATGAGGAGAAGACAAGGGAAGTGTACAGGGTATACTTTTGTTTTCCGTATTCATTCTGGAGATTTGCTTTTATTTCCATGTTCATTCTCAAATTGAGATTTATTGGTGAATATTCGCCTTTGAGTGACTAACTCTACAATCTTTTGCTGCAACAAGATTGATGAGAGAGGAATGAGGTGGTTCTATACTGGTGATATTGGCCAGTTTCATAGCGATGGCTGCCTTGAGATAATTGACAGGAAAAAAGACATTGTTAAACTTCAGCATGGAGAATACGTCTCTCTAGGAAAGGTACATATTCTGTATGAGGATTTATTTCTGTGCCTATAATATTATTGTAGCTATAGCAGAATCTTATAAGAAGCTAATGCTTCCTCTACAGGTTGAGTCTGCCCTCAATGTCAGCCCTTACGTTGACATTATCATGTTGCATGCCGATCCTTTCCATAGTTATTGTGTGGCACTTTTGGTGCCTTCACGATCCACTCTGGAAGATTGGGCTCTGAAACAAGGTATCAAGTATGCCGAATTTTCAGATTTATGCGAGAAAGAAGAGACAGTGAAGGAAGTTTCTGGTTCATTAGTAAAGGTATCTCTATATTCTTAAACTGTTTTGAGTTCTGTGTGTGTAAATTTTGAATGTAGGGAAACCTGCATATAATTATGTTTACTTGTTACGGGGTTTCCCTTTAAATGCTATGTTATGTAAAGTGAAAAGTGGGAGAATGTGAAAAGGGCGGATGTAGGTATATTCTTTTGTTTGGTAGGACGGAAAAGTGGAGAAGAAGGAAGATGCGAGGGATGATTTGTCATCCGGGCTTGCCATTTTCATCCTCCCAAATATGGGAGGAAATGGAAAGTTAAAAACAAGGAAGAAAAATGAATTACTAAAACTTATCAATGTTGACAGCTCATTAGTAAAACAAGACAAATATTTAGTTTGGTACCTTCCAATTTTTTCTCCAATCCTCTGCTACTCGACCATACAACGTAATGGAATTATAGTTTCCCTTCTCTTCCGATGGATAGTCCAGCCTTGTCACTTCTCCATCCTCCCATTTTCACATTCTCTCTGCCATTTGTAGCACTGAGAAATAATTTGGAGTGGGAACATTTGGTTCACTGCTGCAAAATAACGCATATAACAACACTTGGCTTCATGCTGGCTCAGAAATAGAAATAAGAATGATCAACTCTGTCATGCACTTATGCTACTAAGTTAATAGAAAGGACTTGGCAGGATTCATTTTGAACAACAGTGAGATGGTAGCTGAAAAATTGATACGGGGAATTTGATGTGCAGCTGGAGGTATTCAAGAGACAGCTCATTGCATTTGCGTCCTCTACTTGGAAACTATAGTAACTAATAATTTTGCAGCACTGCTTGTCATTCTGATCTCGTCAAGGTTACCATTTAAAAAGGAATGAATCAAATAATTTATTAGCCTGTTCATTTGATTGCTAGTCTGGAAAGTTATGAGTAGAGGAATTATATTATCTAATACTAATACCGATGTATTACCATGCCAATATGGCAGCAACTTATAACCGCGACTGTTCTTTGGATGCTAAGTCCTAAGAATAACTGTGTTCTTCCCCAATATATTCTTCATGCTTGAAAATTGCAATATGGAATGTCGAAAGGGCTAGTTGAGCTTGAGATGTCTGCTCATTTGTCATTTGCTTCCTGTTTCCTTGTCTCCTTTGATTCAGCACTTGTGGAAAATTTTCCTCTTTATTTATGTATTTATTATTATTATTTATAATTTTCTTTGTCTTTCTAGATTATTATTTTATTTCTTTCGAGAGATGAGTATAGCTATATCCCCCCCCCCTCTTCTTATCTTACAGGCAGGAAAGGCGGCTCGCTTGGAGAAGTTTGAGATCCCTGCAAAGATCAAATTGATTTCTGAAGCGTGGACTCCCGAGTCTGGCCTTGTGACTGCAGCTCTTAAGATAAAGAGAGAGTCCATAAGGAAGGCATATAAAGAAGACCTTGCCAAATTATACTCATCATATCAGAAATGATTATCTGGAAGAGACTTTTGTCTTAGAAGATTGTGCAGAGTATCGAAGAACACTACAGACAAACCCCTGTAAGGAGATAGCACATATTCATGTACAATTTTGGTCCATCTCCCTTCAAAATGTCTCGTTTTGTACAATGTTTAGTTATGATTTACATTGCTAGTTTAGTTAATGTTAGCTGTTGAAAATTGGTTCAAGTATTTTTGATTTATCAAGACTCTTTCGATGATTATACAAGTTCTCATCTCTTGACATTCCATAATTCATGCTTTAATACGGAGTTCAAATAATAGAAATTTGAGGATAGTGCTTCTGTATGCTATATAGTTTATTTTGTAACGTATGCAAAAAGTTGTGATAAATGGGTGACCAATAATTAGGAATCCCACGTTGTTGCTCACTTCTTCACTTCAGAGCAGTGTCCGAATTTTGAACTTTCGCTTCAGATAGGAATAGGTAGAGTCCTGTCATGAGATATAGTTGTATTTACCCCTAAACAAATACTACTTGGTGAAATTAGGACTGGTTGGCTGGGCAGCCAGGGTTTGGCCACACATCCATTCCCTTTCAGTTTCTTTGATCACAAATTCACAAGCTTGTTTTACAGTCTCCCCAGTATCAGTTAAGTTCTCACAATTGTGTTCCTCAGTACTCTAATCATTGTTGGTGCCATGTCTACCTGGTTATCGATATAACATTTCTCTTCCTCTCGACAATCAACATAGCTAATCCCGAGAGATAAGCCAATGTTAGATTTAAGCTTAACAAAACACGAGGTTTCAGGTTTAATTCCTTTTCCGCGTTTTTGGTTTTGAAAAATCACAATCAACATCACTAGTTTACTGACCCTCAGCCTTAGAGATATGGTTTCTAAACACATCAAATCTCTCTGTGTGAGACACACATGCACCAAAATCATAGAGACGATGGATAACTCTCCTTGCAAGAACTTGATAATAGAAGGTATGGTCCTTGTCAAGAGGGCTCATGATCACCTTTGTCCTTTCAATAGTGATTATCTTTAGAGTAATGATGCCTCTCCTTTCAAGTTGAGGGAAACTTTTATTTTCTTTTCTTGGGCCAAAGAGTGTAGTTGATTGACAGACTCATGGTTTATACACACCTTCAAGTTCAACTCAATCTTTTTTTTTTTTTTTTTAAATAATCAATAGTGGTTCCTCACTTACTCACATGGTGACTTGAACCCACATTCTATTAGGTATAGGTGAAGCGCTACTCCCGTGGTGGCTCAAACTCACATTCTATTAGATGTAAGAGAAGCGTCTTTATCTATTAAGCTGAGCTTTGTTGTCAAGTGTGTGTGTGTGTGTGTTTTGAAGCGCTAAACCCCAACTGTCCCCCTATTATCCCCATAAGATTCGACCCTGCGATCGGTAGAGATCGAGAGAGTGTATTAACCACAAGAGCTAACCCTCAACTCAATCTAAAGGATGAAGTCAATTACAGTGATTATTACATCTTGAAATGCACGTTTGAAAAATCTAATTATTTAGAGACATATAAGTACATAACTAGCATTAAAGTTGATCATAGTTATAAAAATACTTGAGCATTATCAATATGTTAATAGCAAATGTGAGGGTAAAGTGGAAATGTTATGAAATTGATAAACATATTTTTTTGAAAATAAATTTTTAAAGTAAAACATTTCACAATAAAATGAATATATGATGAACCTTTTGTCTAGAACATAAGGATTAATATTTTATTTCTTTAGGTGGACTTTCCCACAGTACTTGGAGGCCCCAAAAAGATAAAAAAGGTAGAGAAAGAAACAAAATAATATTAGCAAAATGGAGGTATAAAGGAATAATTTAAAATTGAGATAATTGCAAAAAAAAAACCTGACCTATTTTGTGTTTTGCAAAATTAACTTCGTGTTTTGATTTTCGACAAATTGAACCTCCACCTATTTTTTTTTGCAATTCAAACCTTCCGTTAAAGTGGAGTTAATTTTTTTAACGTGATGATGAGTTGGCTGCCCAGTTGGCAGCTGACGTGGACTGTACACATTCCAACTGATTTTTCCCGCTTTTTTTCATTGCAAATTAAACCATGTACATTTGTTTGTATTGCAAAAACAACCTTGGTCAAACCGTAGTTTATTTCCCGCCGTTTTTGATTGCAAATTAAACCCTGTACATTTGTTTGTATTGCAAAACCAACCTTGGTCAAACCGTAGTTTATTTCCCGCCATTTCGATTGCAAAATAAACCCTGTACATTTGTTTGTTTTTGCAAGACGAACCTTGGTCAAAACCGTAGTTTACACACGTGAGTTTCACGTGATCAATTAAAATTAATTCCTAACCTCTAATTGAATCAATTGGCGATTTCTTGGGAGAGAGAAGGAGGCGATTTGTAGGGGTTTTTCATCAAGAGCAAATTCTTCATTCAGACTTGGAGATTATAGTGAATTGAGAATAATAGTGAATGCAATGCGGTCTCTAAGGTTGTTGAATGATCATGGAGCCCCTAATTATGGTAAGTAAACTAACCCTAGAATTTTTTATTTCATTTGTGCTTTGGTATTCGATTTCCCAAATATGAATCATGATTTTTTAATCACCTATGTTCTGCTTTGGTAAACTAACCCTATGTTCTGCTTAATGGTTTATTAATCACCTATACTTGATATAGAATGTTGCATTACAGAATGTTATGTTGTCAGCTTTGTTAGGGCTGTGTTAAAAATTAGGGCTGTGTTATTAAGCATCTATACTTGATATAGAATGTTGCACTGATATGTGTGTGTTTTGTTATCATGTGCTTTGTGGTTCACTCCACTTGGAGAAATAATTTATTTTTGTCATATTGACCTTTTTCAGATGTTGATGGCCCTTTTTTTACCGTTAAAGTGCATCATGGTGGTCAATTTGAGTAGGGCAAATATGTTGGGGGAAATGTGAATTTTTTTGATAATTGTGATATAGATGAATGGTCATTGATTGAGATGAAAGATATGGTGAAACTTTAGGTTATGATCCAAGGTCCATAAATTTTTACTACAAAGTCAGTCCATAATGGGGATGAATTTGTGCGAGATAAAGGATGATAAGGAGTTGATGGGTTTAGTCTCTGTGAACAAATTATTGTCTTTTTACTTCATCAAGGCTAATAGTAAAAATATTGAAATATCAGAGGTTGAGGAGGATTTTGATTTAGGACTTGATATAGATGTTGATTTAGGATTACAAAATGAGGTAGTTGGGGGCCAAGTCAATACAGGGGATGTCAATACAAGGGAGGTAAATACAGGGGATGATGATGATGATAGTGATGAGTCATTTGCTAAGGATGATAATTTTTATGACAGTGATTATGATCTGGGTGATGATGGTTTGTTTGATGCAAATATTGATAAGGATCTTTGAATGGGGTGGTGTAAATAACAAAAAAAATGACAAAGGAAAAGGGGTTGTTGATTGTTCCATTGATGTGGAAGGAATTGAGGATTTTAATGATAAGTTTCCTGCAAGTGATGATGATTTGGCTAGTTTAGATGGTGAAAGTGATGAAGAAACAGGGGAAAAAGTTGTAACATTCTTGAATTCAACAAAGATCTTGATATGGAAGACCCTAGGTTTAAAATTGGGATGACATTTAGTAGTATTGCAGAGTTCAAGGATGTTGTTACACAATATTCTGTTAAGTGGGGGAAACTCATAAGATATGCCAAAAGTGAGAAGAATAGGGTGAGGGTAGTGTGTAAGGATGGATGTGATTGGATGGTTTATATATCCAAGGTTCAAGGCAAGAATCAATTTCAAGTGAGGACATACAATCCAGTCCACAAATGTTATAGGACTTTCTATAATACAAATGTCAGAGCAAAGTGGATTGCTAAGAAATATTTGGAGAAATTTAGGTCCAATATTCATATGCCATTACACACATTGCAAGGCGATGTTTTGGTGAGCACCAAGCAAAAGTGTCAATACATAAGTGTTTCGGGGCTAAGCAAATGGCATTAAAGGCGTCTGAGTACAGAGGAGGAGCAAGATATAACAGTTGAATGATTATTGTGAGGAATTAAGGAGGGCTAGCCCACAGTTCAAGCTGTGGAGTTGATGACGGATGAGCTTAATAGATTTCGAGAGGCGTATATCCGCCTTGGACCATTAAAGAAAGGGTTTTTAGAAGGGTGTAGACCAATAATTGGGCTGGATGGTCGCCATTTGAAAGGTCCTGGGGAGGGATATTCTTAGCGTGGGCATAGATGGAAATAATTGTACTTATCCATTTGTGTATCTTTGTTGTGGAAAGTGAAAACAAGCAGTCTTGGTTGTGGTTTATTGATTTGTTGAAGAAGGATATCAAAATGGTCAACTCCTACCATTGGAGTTTTATGTCAGATAAACAGAAGGTACATTACCCTTGAACTTTTTACGTTTTACCTTTGTTTATAATATATTACAACCCTGCTTGTATTGTTTAATTTGAGAATCATGTTAAACTCTTAATTGTTTAATTGTTTAAATGTTTAATTATAGGGATTGGTTCCTGCACTTGAACTCTTGTGTCCAAACTCAGAGCATAGGTTTTGTGTTAGGCATTTGTATAACAACTTCAAGCTTATACACAAAGGTCTTGTATTGAAAGATAGGCGTGGGATCGTGCAAGGGCTTCAAATCCTGCTTTTTTTGAGAAATGTATGGAGAATTTAAAGGATACAGATGTAGAAGCATTCAAGTGGCTTAATGCAAAGCCACCTCAGCAGTGGTCTAGGTCACACTTTAGCACATGGCCAGAATGTGATATTCTGCTAAATAATTTATGTGAGAGTTTTAATGCAGCAATCCTAGAAGCTAGGGATAAGCCTATAATCACCATGTTGGAGAACATTAGGGCAATCTTGATGAGAAGAACACATGTGTTGAGAGATAAGATGAAGAAAAAAACAAGCTTTTTATGTCCTAAGATTCATGTCATTATAGAAAAAAACCAAGATAGAGTCCACACATTGTGTACCTACCTGGACAGGAAACTCAAAGTTTGAGGTTTTAAGTAGGGGAACACAGTTCATAGTTGACATGGAAAAGAAGACATGTTCTTGTAGAAGGTGGGAGCTCACTGGAATCCCATGTGTTCATGGTATGTCAGCCATGTGTTATAGTGGTTTGGAAGTGGAGGACTTTGTGTCACCGGTATAAGAGAGAATTGTACATCAAGCTTTACAACAATACACGGATGCAATCCATGGATCGCAATGTGGAAAAAAAGGCTACCACCTATCCTTGCTCCAGTTAGGAAGAAGAAAAAGGCTGGGAGGCCAAAAAAATTGAGGAGGACAGAACCTAATGAGAATCAAGATAACAGTACACCTGTTGGGATTCAGAAACTAGGTAGAGGGGGTGGGTCAGTCACTTGTTCTTATTGTCAGTTACTTGGACATAGTGCAAGAAAGTGTCCAAGTAAACCTGGTCAACTTGAGAGCAATGTCAAAAATCGTGAAATGCTCCATTTGTAAGGAAATTGGGCATAACAAAAGAAAATGTCCAAGTAAGGAAGCTAATCAATCCCAAACCGATCATCAACCAATGGAAGACCAAGAAAATGTCTTGCATGAGCCACAAGAAGAAAATGTTCAAGAAAATATCGCATGAGCCACAACAAGAAAATGTCCAAGAAAATGTACCTTGCATGAGCCACAACAAGACCAAGAACGAGGAATTTACTATGAGCCAACTTCTTTCAACACCACCACCACCTTCTACACAACCTGAACCTACTCCAAGACAAGCTGCAGCTGCTTCAACACAGAGCCCTAGGAGGTCTTTCAGATTGCTTAATGTCAGGTTCTCAACCAAATCTGGATTCAAGCCTGGAGAACATATTGACCTTGATGAGTAGACTCTTTTAGGTTAGTCTATTATTTTAATTATTGCTTGTTGTTGCTGTATATTTGTATAATCTCATCTGACTTATTTTATTGCATTTTCTGTGTTTTGCAGTGATCAGGGTATTACTTTTTGGACATAGTGCATGGAATACAGAGCCTTTTTGAACATAGTACATGGAATACATGAGTGACTGCTACTGGGGATTTTTTTTGTGTTTTGTAGTGAAGTCTGGGTATAATACATGGAATTGTGTTTGTGTTTCATTGTATTTGTATAATATAAATAATTAGGTGTTTGTTGCGGCGGTTTGTTGATGATATACATATGCATGATCATGGTATTACTTTTTGGACATAGTGCATGGAATACTGGGCCTTTTTAACATAGTACATGGAATACTGCTACTGGGGATTTTTTTGTGTTTTGTAGTGAAGTCTGGGTATAATACATGGAATTGTGTTTGTGTTTTATTGTCTTTGTATAATATAAATAATTTGGTGTTTGTTGCAATAGTTTGTTGATGATATACATATGCATCAAGATTTCTTACATTAAAAAAAACAAAAACATTCCATTCATTTCCAATAGGCAAAATAAAGAGAATACATTAGGGGTTTAATAAGTTTCCATTTTAACACATCCAACAAAACATATACAATACCACAAAATTAACCCCAACCATTTCTTAATACTTCCATACTCCGAAAGCTTAATCATGCCCGATTATGATTAAAATGAAGATGATGTTGAACACGAATGATAACACAAAACAAAACCAAAGGCATTTGTTGCTTTTTTTAGTTTCCACTTCAACTGCCTTTAGAGGAGGATCAAACCAGAGGAAAAATCGACATCCACTTTCTAGCTACAAGAACAGAAAAAATAAAACAAGTAAATAAAAAATAATAATTTTTAGAAAATTAAAATTTTTAAAAATCAATAACTTACCCCATATTTTTCACAACCCAAGAACCTCCTTCCACGGATTTTGATCCGTCCATGATGTTCGTATGATGACCATCCTTCCACAATGGCCGTGTTCATCGTGAAATAAAAAATATAATTAATGAAATGGATTGTTAGTTAGAGAATGAGATGAATTTTTTTTAGGATGAAATGAGTATATATATAGCCAAAATCTGGTTTTTGGCAAGGTTTATGTTGCAAAAAAAAAATTATACAAGGTTTACTTTGCAATAAAAAAGGCGGGAATTACCAAGTAATTTGACCAAGGTTCATCTTGCAAAAACAAACAAATGTACATGGTTTATTTTGCAATCGAAATGGCGGGAAATAAACTACGGTTTGACCAAGGTTGGTTTTGCAATACAAACAAATGTACAGGGTTTAATTTGCAATCAAAAACGGCGGGAAATAAACTACGGTTTGACCAAGGTTGTTTTTGCAATACAAACAAATGTACATGGTTTAATTTGCAATGAAAAAAAGCGGGAAAAATCAGTTGGAATGTGTACAGTCCACGTCAGCAGCCAACTGGGCAGCCAACTCATCATCACGTTAAAAAAATTAACTCCACTTTAACGGAAGGTTTGAATTGCAAAAAAAAAATAGGTGGAGGTTCAATTTGTCGAAAATCAAAACACGAGGTTAATTTTGGAAAACACAAAATAGGTCAGGGTTTTTTTTTGCAATTATCTCTTTAAAATTTAAGGATTGTTTTTAATAATTAAGAAAAACATAAGGGGTAGGAAATTCTCAAAGTGTTATTATTCCCTCCGTTTTGGGCAAAAAATCAACTATTTTATTTTGTAATATTTTACTTAAAGAATCAACTTTAAAAAAATTACGGAATAAGAATATTATTTTATTACTAATGAATTACTAAAAGTGTCATTTTCCTAAAAGCTTGACTTTCAAACGAGGACTATTTACGCGAAACGAAGGGAGCATATTATATTGTTTTTGAAGTAAAAGTATTTACAAAGGGTGGGGATACCTTTGGTAGATTATGTGAACTTGAGTGACTGTCACAGACCATAAGCCTAACAAAACAGAGGAAGGAGGTATGCAAAGAACCCAACTTGAGCTGTTCTTTCTGAATGTCTTGTTGTTGTGAATGAGTTGTGACCCATTAACTTTTAAGCCTTTTTAAAATGTTAAACACAAGCACACCAATTTCCTTCACTATTTCTACTTAAACCTGAAGAAGCTACACAGTCCACGCACTAACACTCTCTGTCACCCACAAACAGACGTGTGCACGCACAGGAACACACACCAGCCGACTTATTTGTGTGGTGAAAGTAGGAGTTTGTGAAAAAAGAAGCATTACCCTATTATTTATTAGTATTATAACACTGACAATTCACTTGGAGGTACATAAAGCAGGATTGGGTGGGGTTTTCACACAATTATATACTCCCTTCTACCCCGGCAATGGGTTGGATCACCATATTGGATTGTTGTTTAACACGTTCCAAATCATCTAAATTGTCATTCGTTGATCCATGAATCTAGAGGGCTTTCAGACGACGACACATTTTGTCTATTTGATCTTAAAGTCCGGGGATTCATCTCAAAACCAATTGTTTTGTGAGAGCCGAGAGGTGTGGGCATCATGATTTTTATTAATTGTTTTTTAGACTTGATTATACCCGATGTAAGTTTAGTATCTTAATATTTTATTTTAAGGAATGAGTAGTAGTATTCGTAGGAAACCGTTAATTAAATGGACAGAAAGGGCCTATTAAAAATCAATATAAAACTGCTAGGGTTGGGATGGAGTTTAATATAAATTAGTAAGGTTCATGTGCGTTGCACGTGGTGAACGCACGTGATGTTAATGGTTTTTTAAAGTGATTTGCTAGTCCCTTCACTTTTCTGTTTACTTTTAATTATTAGAGTTTTTTGTGTTTTAATCTTTATAGTTTTTTAGACTTATAAATTATGTTGTTGTGTGATCTTTCGATACTTTGTTTTTCAGTCATTTATAATGTATGCTTTTATATTGTATAGAAACTTATCCTACACATTTGTCTTTTTTATTTGTTATTTTTAAATCTTATTTTTAAATGCGAAACATGAATTCATTCACTTTTATCGGTATTCAAATTGAAAACAATTCAAACTTACTATCCTAGATAAGCACATTGTTATCGAAGACTTTGTTTATGTCGTTTATGAAATGTATGACTCTCTTTAGAAAATAATAAATTATATTATAGAAATCAAACTCACAGCCCCAAAGTATATAGTTGCACTCTAAAATACAAAATTCTCCCCAAATATCTATAAAGTCTCACTTTACCACTTAACCTAAGTTTTGTATCATTTTCATATCTCATTTTATAACTTTTTTTATAGTTTGCACCGTACCCACTACGAAGGTTACTAATTTGACGTTAAGGCGCACATGATATTTCATGTGTAAAGCATTTTGGTCATTTTTTTGACAATGTTTTATTTGCTTTTATTATCCAAAGAGAAACTTCATTTTTTTATTCCCTGACAATGTTGTCTCTGCTTTTTTTTTTCCAATAATGACCTCTTCTTTAAATTTTAAATGAGATAAAACTCAAGAGTGTATAAATCTTTTATTCAATTTTTTATATATAAAAATAAATAAAGAATAATGCAGAATCATATAAGAGATTAAAGAGATAGAACTCAAGATCAGATAATCGCACTCAAGTATCAAGACCGTCATGTATACGAACCCACAAAAAAATTAAACCTGTCACAACCACCAATATTAAATGATCAAACCACAATTCATTTCTTTCTGTCTCTCTTGTACAACCCAATGCATAAGCATACACCCTGAATTTGAACCCATCGCAGATGTATAGGACAATGGTGAGAAACGTCATGGTTCAATCCGTCTTCATCGTCCCTAACTTATACTCCAACAAAATTCTCCTTGGCACTGTTGATACGGTTTATGGTTTGATTAGAGCAAATTCTCGACCTTAAACAGTATTTGCTACCATTTCTATCATTACGATTATTGCACGTGACATCTCAATCACCAAATTTGATATGAAATATGAAAATGCTATAAAATTACGTTGAGGGTCAAAGTGGATTTGGTGGATACCTTAGGGGGCAATATGTATTTTGGACTAATTTTGATGGGGCCAAAGTATGATAAGCTTCCAAAATTACACACTAAATCTCACATTGCATCTCAACCTACGAAGTGTCTCACTTTCATACCTTATTTTTCTATTTGTTCCACTTTGTCACCTAGCGTCTATGGACGTTAAAAATAGCAACGTAAAATGGTATGTCCACGTCAGGTAAATATTATTTTTGTCATTTTTCTTTGGGTACAAATGAGATTTGATTATAACTTCATTATATAATTAACCATTTAGTATTTAAAATATGTTTTTAAATAAAAAATAAAAAATAATTGTTTCAATTATCTAAAAATAAATATATGACCAATTACAATTTCGAAATTTCCCCTCAAAGTATTCACCAAATCGTATAATGCATCCCAACCTAAGGATTGTGCCATAATGACATCTAACGTTATATTTTCTTTTCTCATTTTCCACCCTACCCGTGATGGACGTTAGAATATTCACGTTAAATAGCACGTGGTCTTCTACGCGCGGGACAAAAATGCAATTTCCCTTATCTGGTTAAGGGGTAAATATATTAAAAGTAAAAACTCTAATCTCACACCCCTTCCTTCCTTCTTCTTCCAGTGCAAGTTCCCATCTCTTGCTCTACCATAATAGCCGCCATCTCCAGCACAAACCCTTCCCACTTCAGTCACGCTTATCACATTTTTGGCGCTATCCTCCTTCGCTTCTAGACAAACTCCATCTCTGATCTTCCTCATTATTTCCCCTGCAAAAGTCACGCCTAAAGTAGAAATCAGAGGCTATAGACTATACTTACTAAAAATCCTTGTAAAAATATGCGATTAACAGAAAACTCATAACCTTTATCGATGAAATCATCAAAAATAGAGACGGGCTTGAATGAAGAGAAATGGTAAGGAAAATGATATTCTTACAACTAAACTTTGAAGAAGCGCAAAATTGTTTTAGACAAAATCATTTTTGCCCTTGAAGATTTAGTTGTAAGGAAAGTTATAAATTAGTTGTAAGGCTAGCAATGTTGTCATTATGATTTGTCTCATAATTAAATTTAGAATATATTTAATTTATTTTGTTATCCTTCACTTTCTTCCATCAATCTCATAATTCATAGACCCCCCACCATTACTACCTCGAATAACACCATTAGCCCAAAAATCATTTTTTGATTTTATCTTATTTCTTTGTCTAATTCATTATTCTTTTGTTCAATGTCCTATTCTACCTAAATGATCACCACTGTCATGCTTACAATCACCCCCATCACCACCCCTAACCACCACCAGCATCCCTGTAATCGCTGCCACAAAGAAACGCGTTCACCTTGCCTTGTTAAAACGTAAAAATAAAATATCTTTAGCTTTCGTTAAATCGAACCACTTTCTTCAAGTGTCTCTCCTATAGATTTGAGTTTAATTTCTACACTAACAAAACGCACATATTCGTCAACTAAGTTCTCTATTTTTCTTTATCTTCTTGACAATTATAACACCTTTTTATTCGCACATTTCTCTTAGCTTATTTACACGTAATTACTAATCATGCTACAGATTTGCTTAATATCTCGATACTCAACAACAAATGTATTATTATAATTACAATTTTTCATATACATCTAATAATGTTTTTCCCAACCTATGATGTCTCATTATCATAGACGATTTTTCTTGTTGTCCACTTTGTCATTTCTTGTCCATGGGCATTAAAAATAGTGATGAAAAATCATGTACATGAGGATTATTTTAGTCATTATGCTTGTGGCATAAAGTGAGATTTGATTATAATTTCATCATTTAGTTTGCCATTTGGTATTTAAAATATTTTTTTCTAATTAAAAAAATAAATGATTATTTCAATAATCCAAAATTAGTTATACTTTGTCTTATATTTAAATTTAAAGTTTAAAAATGCATTACTCCAAAAAATGAAATTTAAATTTTATTTAATTAATTTTGTATCATTCACTTTCTTCCGTCAACCTCATCATTCATATACTCACCACCACCACCACCACTACCACTTCAAATTTCACTATTAGTCCAAAAGTTAATTTTCGATTTGATTTTATTTACTTTTCTAATTCCTGACTCTTTCCTTCGAAGTAACTCATTTGAAAAACCCACCAATTATACACACCACCACCACAACCTTAAATTTCACTTTTTACAAACTCTAATTCAATTTTTTTAACTTTTCAAATTAAAACTGAAATCCATATGGATATTTGAAAATTTGATGATTTAGAAATCTCACAATGTTGTATTTCATCAAAACCACCACTGTCATCCCTATAATCATTGCCACCACCGCCCCTAACACCATCATCTATGCGTTCATCAGTAGTACCGCTATCACCAAGAAACGCATTCACCTCGTCTTGCTCAAATGGAGACATAGAATCTCTCTAGCTTATGATTAATCGGACTTCTTCCTTCAAACGTCTCTCATTTCTTAGTTCCTATCCACTTTCGGTGTCAAACTACTAAGCAAGGAGAGAATCTAATTTGGAGGGACTACTTGAAAGAATGTCGATTGGTGATAGTCTCTTTGAATTAAAAGAGAGTTGCGGTAGAAGAAAAGAAAGTCGATAGACATGGAAGGGGAATAGAGAGATTCTTACACGTAAGTACCTCGAGTTCTATGAAGAAAAGCAAGCAAGTTAAGACAAAAAGAGGTTAGAGGTTTTGAACCCAGTTACGGAAATGAGTAAAATATTTTGAACTCAGTTATTTGTGAGTACTAACTGTGGTTTTGTTTGTAATATCTATAAGTTAGGACCAGTATGATAGTTTTTAAGGCCGTTTGTAGTAGTCTGAAAATTCAGTAAATTGTAGATTTTAGCTTTCTTTTGTAACAAAACGCACACATTCATTAATTGGTTCTTCATTTTCTTCATCTTATTGACATTATGACATATTTTTTAACTCATTTCTCTTAGCTTATTCAATGGTAATATCTAAATACACTACATATTTTCTCAATATCTCGATACTCACCAACAAATCTATTATTAGAGTAACAGTTTTTCATATACATCTATAATGTCTTTACCGAACATATTTAAGAAAGTAAAACCATATTATTTTTTAGTTTCAAATAAAGTTTTAGTCTCTCAACTGAGTTAGAATATTTTTGTCATTTTTGTCTTTTCAATGTGTCACGCTTGACTTTAAATGTGTCATTTAGCATTTCGTTAAAGTCCGTTAAAGTCTGTCAAGTATCCCAACAATTGATGCTAACGGATGGCTAACAGAACTGACAAAGGATTAAACTGCAAGGCGTGAGAAACATAAGAATTTCGACGGTAAACCTTGAAAATGTAGGAGCACCGAAGCAAAATGAGGAACTTCATATTAATATGCAATAAAACATAAAAGCATAGGTGAGGGGAGACGAAACCATGGCCCCTCCACACCAAATGTCACCAATACACAAAACCTTAAGAGTCCAATGTAAACCATCTTAGCTAAATATTTATTATAATTTTTAGTAACATGTTTTGTATTTATTATGATCCAAAAATTCTTAAATGGAGCTCCGTCTTACGGATTTAAGATCCCAACACAAGTTTTTGTTATGAGCAAAAACATAATATCCCCTAAGTAATGCATATTACTCAAATCTCAAATATATTGTTGGTTCCTTTTTATCTCTTTCTTCCTTAAAGAGAAAAGGTTGGACTGCATATATGTGATAATAATTGAATGAGAAAACTTATGGGGGAATTTCAAGTGGGTACAATTTCGAAAACATGTTTTCATCTAAAACCATTAATTTTTTGCACATTTCATAAAACTACAAATTGCTTGCCAAATGACAAAAATGCCATTAATGAAAACTCTGATGCCAAACCTTGGCATCAGGATGATTAATTCCAGGCATCAGGACTCTGATGCCAAAACTCTGATGACAAAAATATTGCTGATGCCAAAAATGCTGATGCCAAATCTTGACATCAGGTGAAATGCTGATGCCTACAATTGTTGCTGATGCCAAAAATATTGCTGATGCCAAATCTTGGCATCAGGTGAAATGCTGATGCCTACAATTGTTGCTGATGCCAAATCTTGGCATCAGCTGCTTTCGATCTCGTCCTCGGGCATAGCTGTTCACCTCTTCGATTAGTTCTGCATTTTCTCCTAATCTCGCCTCCTTTTACCAGTTGAGATTCGTGGGCAGAAAAGAAAAGAAAAGAAAAAGAATATGGGTCAATAGAGAGTTAAAAGCAAAGTAGTGGTGCTATAAACAGTGGCAGAGCTACTTCTCCTCCTCTTTCATTTTCTTTCTCATACAGTTTGTGTGGTCCACCATCAACTCCATATACGTTGAACTCTTGCCAAGGGGAGAGTACGAACAAGGAGACGAAGAAAACTCTACCAAGGAAAAATATGAACGCCATTGATTCGCCTGTCTAACTTGCTTTCTCTAACAACTCTCTCTTTAAAAGTATCTCGACATGAGAGAGAAACAAGGAGCGTAGTCTGTGTGAAATATTGCATTAAGAATTACCCAAGAAGTCAAATACAATAATTAGGGTAGTTATGTACTTTCGCACTAAAATTGTACCTAAAAGATATATCTAAAAAATAGCTGGATTTATTTGAAAACATGTTTTAAAAGGTGTACCGACTTGTAATTTTTTCAAAACTTATTAACTATTTAGTTTGGGCTTTAGTCAACTTAAACTTAGGTTGCTGACATTGGGAAGGGAAAGGCTAGAAGGGGCTTGGGCTGGTTGCGTTTGATTGGTGGGTTTCAAGAGTTTACAGAGCGACTTTGGGAAGGATCTAACGAGTCACAAACCCACCCCGTTATCCGTACCTGAGACTGAGAGTTAATTCTTAAATAAATAAACTAATTTTTAGAGGTGAACTTATTAACTCGCTCAAAGAGATGGATTAAGTTACATTTACAAGATGACCCGAACTTAGGGGAGAGAGAGAGAGAGAGAGAGAGAGAGAGAGAGAGAGAGAGAGGAGAACTGGAGAAGAAAAGGAAAAAGTCTTAGACCTCGTGGTCATTCTTGAGTTGAACTGATCAAATAACCAAACTTGACCTCTTTATGTTATGTACGTAATGATCAAAATTCTTTAAAAAGAATAGCATTGGTCTAAGTGGCTTTTCCCTACTTAGACAACCCTTCCCTTTCACCACCCCTAATCTCCATATTTATTATGAGTAGAAAGTTGTCCCTACCCCATTAATTTGTTTGACCACTCCAGAAGAGAAACTTCCCAAATTTTCAATAAAACCCCTTTTCAAAATAGCCACCAAATTATTGACTTAGAATTGGTCCAAGTAAATAAAACTAGTACAAATTTCTTTGTTGGCTTTTCAAAAATCCCACATTATTTAATACACTATATACCTTATTTTCTTAATAAAAATCCTCACACATATATTTTTTTAAGAAAAAATAACAATTTTAGTAACTCATTAGTAATAAAATGACATTTTTATACTTTAAATTTTAAAAGTCAACTTTTCAAGTAAAACATCCCAAAATGAAACAGTGAACTATTTGCCCGAAAGGGTGGAGAGGGAGTAATTCATTAGCTAATCAAATTTCTATATTTTTGTGGGCCACACTTTTAACTAACAGTCTAACACTGTAACACACATATAAATACATTACATAGACTCACTATTTCTTCTAATGTAATCTCTCTCTCTCTTTCTTTCTCTCTCTCTCTTTCTTTCTCTCTCTCATATGATACCCTTTTGATTGACTAGTTAGCTCTCAAAGTCTGTGAAGAAGCTTGCAGTAGTGAAACATATAATTTAAGATGAATGAGCAAAGAGGAGATTGTTATTACCATCCCACTGAGATATATGTTGGGGTATGTCCCTTGTGTTTATATGAAAGGCTTCTTGTCTTGGCTGCAAAACAAGCTGCAGGTCATACTAAGAAGGGCTGCAGAATTAGCAATTTTGCACAAAAATCAGCCACCACTAAGCCTCCGGCGGTCGTCCTTCCGAAGATCTTCGCTCTCGGTTCTTTGCTCAATCGCTTCGAATTCCGCCACCACCGCAAATCCGATACTTGTTCCTCCATCGCCAGTCAAGATGGTATGTACTAATTAACTTCTTTCATATCATTATTATATTCCATTTCTTCCATACATATTATTGCGTTTATGGTTGAGCTACTTCAAGAAATACTGTTATTGAGTTGTTACATTTGATTGACTTATATCAGGACATTAAATGCTTGTGACAACATTAATAAAGCTTGGAAATTTCTCTTTGTGAAATTGGATATGAATATTTATCGAAAAAAAAAAAAAGACTGAAAAATAGTTGGAATGGGATGAATTATGCTAATCATATGTTTATGAATGAGGACAAATTATATTATTGACTATTCATTGCTTTTTAGTAAGTCTCCCGTAGGACCGTTTTACGGATCTCTATTCGTAAGACAGAGCTCCACACTCTCACAGCTCAACCCACTAACACACGGTGAATCGAATAAGGAGGATACATTTTACAAAAAATATCGTTTTTGCAAAAAAAATTCAAAAAGGAAGCATAGATAATTCAATGAATAAATCAGTATATCTTGGTAATCACATGGAGTAGTCAAAACTTAGTGAATTCAGGCATTGCCAGCTGATAGAGAATCTTCAGAAATGTTCAGAAGAAGATCAGTAGTATATCAAAGCTGCATTTTAGCTTTATAAGATATTGGTATTAAAAATCAAGTAGGGGGCCCTCTTTGGTCATGGTCAAGATCGGCTTTGATGTCTTCTTCTAAATTTAATCAATTATACTAACAGATTGTATAGATTTACTTTCACTCTCTCTCTCTCACACACACACACACACACTTGGTTTATTGAATGAATAATTTATTTTCTATGCGAAATTGGGTTTTATTTGCAGATTCATTCATATCAATCCAATTTGAAAACAATGGAGCTGCCTCATGGGAGAAGAACAGAGTGTCCAAGGTGTCAGTAAACCACTGCAACATGCCATGGAAGAATAGTAATAATAATAATAATAATAAGCAGAGTTTGAGCAAGGGAGCAAAAAATAATAATAATAAGGGGGGCAAGACTGTAATTGAACATGCAAAACCACGAGCCTCGTCGCTGAGGTGGCGAAAGAGGATTGGGCACGTATTCCAGGTCATGAAATGGAAGAGGACCAATAAAGGAAATGTGTGCCATGTGAGAAATAAGATGGAAGGAGTGAAGGTAAGGAATGGATGGATAAGAACACTCACAAAGAGGAGAACCAAAGAATAAAGTGGTCTTGTTGAAGAAAGAGACATTCAACTAAGCTTTTTCCTTCCATAAATTTATATATTTGAGTCTAGGGGGCAGCTCATTGACAATGTAAAGTCACTTGTATTAATATTCTTGAGATAGTTGGAAGTATAAGTTACATTAATTTATTTATATTCATGTCAATAATATTTTGCCATAATATGTGCTCTCATCTTCTTTAATGACTTCAAACTAACTATGGCTGGGTTGAGCACAAGGGGCTCTGATCGCTTAAGCAAAATATTTTGATCTCTCTCTCCCTCCCTCCCCCAGAACGCTAACGAACGCCATGTTTCTGAGAAACCACGATCATATCCATGTGTAGTATATGCCGTTGGTGAAAGTTATTCTACTTTTTTGCGGTTTGGTTCTCAAAAACAAGCATGAAGACATGCAGACGAATATCTAGATAATATGTACTTCCTCCGTACCTAAATAATGACTCTCTCTGTTTCAACTAATTAAAGTTGGTCATAATTACAAAATTGATGTGGATGGTAAAATTAAAGTGTTATTGATGAGATGATAAACATAATATTTTAAAAGTGGACGTAAACATACTAAAATAGTATGGCCGACTCTTTGCTCGGAACGGAGGGAGTATCATACCTTCTTTTTTTGGGCAAAAACTTAAGTAAGACGGTCTTACATATATTTTTTATAAGACGCATCCTCTTTACCTGACCCATTATGTTTTAGTGGGTTAAGCTATGTGAGAGCCGTAATAGAAACATACTCTCTTTTTTGTTTGTTCCAAGAAATTATCATGTTTAAAAAAATAATATTAGGAAAATATTTTTACCACTTTACTCTGACTTTTGTTCTTACTTCAATTACGGGTAAAGGAAAAAAGACCTTATATCAATATTTATAATATAAGTAATTAGTTTTTCTTAAATGTTGTGTCGAACCAAACGGGACCTATTTAGGCATGGCGGGAGTAATACATTAACAAATTGAGACCCATGTTAGGCAGGTTGGTTGTCTTTCTAAAACTAAATGGCCTATAAATATTGTTCTTTAACATAGTTGTCTTTCTAAAACTAAATGGCCTATAAATATTGTTCTTTAACATAGTTTTCTGGATGGGAGAACAAAGATTGATCAGTTTTTTATTTTAATTTTCCATGGATGATCGAGATGAAGCTAAATGAAATTGAAAAATGGCAGAAGATGCCACTTTGAAATAAAAATTTAGCCATGGCGATGGTCGATGGATCACATGTGCAGTAGACACATTGGGGTGCATGTGCACAAGGGATGGAAGCTGGAAAGGGAACCTTTCTTTTTCCTTTTCTACTTGTTGTTAAGTTGTGTCAAGTGAGATGTACCACAAAAGAGAGAGGGTTTGTAGGGCATTTCTGTTGGTTCGATCAAATGCTAAGGGACCATTTAGCCCACAGGACCACCATGGATGTTGAACAAACGCTTCTATATAATGCGGGGGGTGGACAAAATTGACTAGACAATTACGTATACTGCCCACAACTTCCATCCCCGCGACTCGCTTATGTGCAAAGACAACGAGACATAAATGGTGTTACTATTGTTTTGTTTTTGAGAAAAATAATCCGTTACAATTTTCAATATTGTTAAAGTGATATATCGTACGCGTGTGGGCCTTTGCTTATGTAATCGAGGGGATATGTCACATAATTGTCATATAAATCTGTCGCTAACACATCTAGTACTTTAAAACCAGAATCGTAATCAGATTGGAGCTCATGAATGCGAGATAAAATTTGCTATTGTTTCATTTTTCTTTTCTTTCTAATTATTTAATTGAAATTGAGGTAAAAAAGATCAACACAAGTGGATAACAAAACAATCAATGTCTTGTGGAGCTTATGATTTTTTTGTTTAGCTGATAGGTTATGTCACGTCAACAAAATCAGAGACTATTTATCACTCTAACTTCGTCTTAGAAATCTGTCGGCTGTCTTTTGCGAGCGAATCATAATCAAATAATAAGGGTAATTAAACTCAAGAATGTTGTGGAGAGACATAGAGATGGAAAGAGTTATGGGAGGATGGCCCCATAAACCCTAGCTCACCACCAAGAGAATGTGACTAAAATAACAAAGGGAAGAGGATATGATTGCTTTTCTTTACGTGTTAGATAAAAGGGTTCCCCATATGTGAAGCTCAAGTCAAACAACTTTTTGAAGAAGCACATTATTGTGTCTCGGTTGATGGAGGAGAAAGATGAGTGTGCTTCCTCCATCCTTCTATCCAAAAATCTCTAAAGTAATGACTAATTAACTTTTACTACTATTTAACACTTTTGCTAGCGTCCTAACTTTATTGTCATGCTTCATCAAGCACGCAGATTAAAAAAAATTGATTTAATTATTATGTTGGTATAGTGTGTAGTTTATGTTAAAAGCACATGCGTTTATGCTCATAATTAAAATATAATGAAAAAGTAAAGATAAAATTGTAAAAATGTTGTCTTAAGAAAAAACTTTCAAAGAAGACAATTTTTTTAGGATAGATGAAAAGGAAAAGAAAAACAATATTTTTGAGACGGAGGAAGTAAATATGAGCAATTGTAGGCCGATCCCTTTTCCTAAAATTTCAACCTCATAAATACCTCAATTTTTTTCAACTGCTGAAGGTCATTTTCGTTCGGTTGTTCCTAAAATGCATGTAGAAGAGAAAGAAGACACTAATTCGCAGGGATGATGAGTAAAGAGGGTGGTGAAGAGAACATTTGTGTATTTCACAATGAATTCGATTACTCCACTACCCTAGCTTCTCACTCTCTTTCCTCTTCGTCTATCGATCTTCAATTTCACTCGTGTCTTCTTCTTTTTCTTCTTTCATTGTCTTTGTGTGTGATTCAAAATAGATTCACTTTGAGTGTTGTGTTGCTATGCATGTAAACTGTTCGATGAAATACCCGAATAAAAATTTGTTCGTTGTTGGATTTTGAATCTGGATGCATCACTTTGAATCACGTTAAATGATCAATTGTGAATCGTAATACATTGATTTTGATTTGGAATGCAGGAAATATGCATCGGTTTGAAATCATTTGCAGCGTGATGCATAAATTGGATTAGGTAATTTCATGTGATTTATCGCGGTGCATAAATTGATGCAGCGCAATGCACTGTATAAGTGATCCGTAGTGGGTTTTCGGCTCGTTAAAGGCATCATAGTCTTTTCATCCCCAAAAGTGTCTTTTCTGGTTAAAAAAAACATAGGGTACTGTATCCTATATTCTTTTTCTGGAAATATTGCGAGCTGGTACACTATCCCAAACATTTATTCGTTCCACTCCCTCTTCTTTTCTTCAACTGCTTAAGTCCATTTTTGAAATATTGTTCTTATAATACCCAAATTCAGAAAACATTGTAAATTTCTTCTTCTTCTTCTTCTGCTTCTTCTTCTTCTTCTTCTTCTTCTTCTTCTTCTTCTTCTTCTTCTTCTTCTTCTCCCTTCTCCCTCGTCACTTAGTTCGTTCACTCGAAGACACAAAAAAAGTATGAAAAGGAAAGAGAGTGGGGAGTTGATTGGTAAAGAAGGACGGTGGTTACTACATAATTGTTTCTTCATCACTCTAACTTCCCACTTTTTTACTTATTCATATCATGTTATTGTTGTTTTTGTTGTTCTTCTTCTTCGTTTGTGTTTGTGTGATTCAAAATAGATTTACTTTTGTATTTTGTGTTGCTATGCAGACGAAGTGTTAGATGAAATACTTGAATATATATTTTTTCGTTGATAGACACATTTTTTAATCTTAATGCATTAATTTTGAATCACAATGCATCATTTGTGAATCATGATGCATCTTTGAATTTGGGATGTATGAAATATGCCTATAAATTTGAATCATTCGTCAATTGTATACTGGAATGCAGCTGTGGTAATTTAAAAATTTATGCATCATTGGATTAGGTAATTTAAATTAATGCATTGTGGTGCTGCAATATTTTGGAGCGCGATGCATAATTGAATTAGATAATTTAAAATTGATGCATCGCGATACAAAATTGAATTAGATAATTTAAATTGATGCATTGCAGTGTAAAAATTGATGCAATTTAAATTGATGTCGCGCGATACATTTGAGTGTGTGGTCCATAGCGCTCCTCAATCTCATTAAGGGTATCGTTGTTTTTTCGCCCTAAAAAGTGACCTTTTCCGGTTTAAAAAAAGGTATTGTAGTGATTGAAAACTTATCAAAGTGGACCGGCCCGAATTTACCTTTTTTTTAAAACCAGGAAAGTCACTTGTCTGGTTAAAAAGTGACTTTTTTAATAACGGAGGAGTAGAGCAAATAAATGTTTGAGAAAGTGTATCGACCAACAATATATATATATATATATATATATATATATATATATATATATATATATATATATATAAATTCTGGCGAACACTTTCCCAAACAACTTTCCCACATTTTTTAACTACTAAAGTCCATTTTTGAAATATTGTTATGATATTAGTCCATTTTGAAATATTGTTATGATATTACTCAAATTCAGATAACGTTGTAAAAAACATTTCTTCTTCTTTTCCCTTGTTCGCCCGAAGACGCAAAAAATAGTATGAAGTGGGGAGTTGGGTGCCGAAGAAAAACGATAGTTAGAACATCTCCAATGCTAATGTCGATGTGGAATAAATTAGATGTCACCTAGAATTTACACCATTTTTGAAAGAAAAAAACCTCTTCAATGCAAATGGGGACGATGAGTAAAAATATGATGTGACAACTAAATTTGTTGACATTGTGAATAACAATGTCAATTTTTCACATTATACTTGAGGGTGTAGATACATCCTAGTCATCATTATTCTTTTTAAAAAATCTTTCTATTGGTTGTTCTCTTTTCTTTTCTTTTTTATTTTTTATCAAATATTATTTTAGTGGTAGGATACATGTCACATAAGATTAAATTCACATTTTCATTAGAGAGATCCATTTTGATTGAATGTGAATGAAGAGAAATGACACATACGATTGAGGATGTGAATTACGATTACCCACAGCCACGTAAGATCAAATCCATGGTTGCATTAGTGATGCTCTTACTACGTACTGTTTCTTCGTCACCTGAACTTCCTACTTTTTTACTAATTCATATCATGTTGCTATTCTTCTTCTTCTTCTTCTTCGATGAAATGCTTGAATAATTTTTTTTTGCTTGAATAATTTTTTTTTGTTGTTGGACACCTTTTTGAATTTAGATGCATTAATTTTGAATCACAATGCATCATTTGTGAATTGTGATGCATCGATTTGGATTTGAGATGCATGAAAGATGCATATATATTTTGAAGGGATAAGTGTATCATTAGTCCATGAACTTTGGCCAAACCCATCATTAGTCTCCCACTTCCAAAAGTTTTACCACTGACCAAAGTAGGCCGTTCTTGCTCATCGGAGGTCCCTAGCCCCTTACGCCGTTTCTTTGTCTTCGTTAATGAACAAATGTGCAGCTCACATGATGGCTAATATGTCTTTTCCATAGGTAGTTGCCCGGGAGACCTATATTATCTAGGGTAAAATTGTCTTTTCCACTTGAGGCCTATTACACAACACTAAATAAAGGGGTCAAAGTGTCAAATAGAGAAAAAAAGATTTCAACATCTTCATCATCCTTGTCGTATTATGTGTGAAGCGACCACCACATCCTCATCCCGCCGTCCTTCCACCTCATTCATTCCCACCGCCGCTGCCATTAAATCTCTCTTCAAACTTCCCCTACCTCCAACAACCCTTCCACCACGACCATTTCCACCGAAAACAATATCAAAATCGAGTGTTTCAAAACTCAAATCTGGGTTTCAAAAACTCAAATCCAAGTTGTGAACCACTATGGCTAACCCCTTCCCTAAGTCCCTCCATCCTCAAATTAGATTTGGGCTCGCCTCCTCCTTTGGCACAATACATTTGGGGAAGCGTCGGACTGGGCAACATTACGAGCCATGGAATCCAACAAGGTGATGCCATGCTTGGCTATGTGAGCATTTATGACGAGGCAAACAAACTTAGTGGCGGATGCCGACACCAACTCTTCCAATGACCTCCAAGTGGCCTTTGGTAGCCTCGAATCACACACCCACGCCACCACATTCCGTTCGATCTCACTCGTCAAAATTCTCCATCAACAGATCTCGCTCTGGCCATGGCGGACTATTACCGTGGTCTTGCACGTGTTCAAATGGATGATAATGTTGGGCGTAATCGAGACAGAGAGACAAGGGAGACCCTATTTAGTTATTCGCGAGGATATCCTATGCCAACGAGGATGGCTCGATTGCTGCCATGGCCATGGCGCCGATAAGGAAAAATGGTTGTGATGGGGAAATTAATTGGGAGGTTTGAGATAAAATGGAGAGAGAAGATGGAGGGACTGTAGAAACAATAATGAAGGAGACTTGGCGCCAGGTAACTACCTATGGAAAAGATAGATTAGCCCTCACGTGAGCTGCACATTTGTTCATTAACGGAGACAAAGAAACGGCGTGAGGGGCTAGGGACCTCTGATGAGCAAAAACGACCTACTTTGGTCAGTGGTGAAACTTTCGGAAGTTGGGGGACTAATGATGGGTTTGGCCAAAGTTTAGGGACTAATGGTACACTTATCCCTATTTTGAATCATTTGGTGATTGCGTACATGAAAGAAGGTAGATAAAGTTTGGTAATTTAAAATTTATGCATTGCGGTGCATAATTTGATACACTGCACTGCAAAATTGAATAAGGTATTTTAAGTTAATGCATTGCGGTGCTACATATTTTTGCATAGCGGTGCAAAATTGAATTAGGTAATTTAAAACTGATGCATCGTTGTGCAAAATTTGATGCAGCGCGATGCAAAATTGAATTAGGTAAATAGTTTGATGCATCGTGGTGCAACAATTAATGCAATTGATACATCTCGGTGCAAATATTGATGAAGGGCGGTGCATTTGAATGAATGATCTGTAGCGTGCCTCAGGCTCGTTAAGGGTATCGTAATCTTTTCGCCCCCAAAAATGACTTTTTCGGTTGAAAAATAAAACATTTTTCTCTTGAAAATTAAACCACATATGATTCATACTTGAAAACATTTCAAAATGTAATTCAGCTCGGAATCATGTGAGAGTCATCACACAAACGTTGTTGAGATGTGTCTGCATTATTACTCCAAGAAAAATTTGGGTGGTTTCTCCAACCAGGGATTATAAGTACTCGAATATGGATTATTATTCTTATTAAAATTTGAAATAAATTGAATCGATTCAGAATTTAAAGCACAAACATCTGTAACATGGTTACCTCGACAAAGTTCACACACTTGCACGGGTTGGATCATGGATGCTTCAAGTCTTTTTGTTAACATTGCAACCTAAGCTTCTAGCTTTTGAACTCTATCCAACTCCGATTCCACTTTCTTGAGTGTGAATCTTTCACTACCCCATTGATAATTGTTGTTTGTCATCTCTTCCAACAAATCATATGCCGCATCAACCGGTTTGTTCATCAATGCTCCACCCGTCGCCGTATCAATTGTGCAACGGATAGTAGGCTTAACCCCATTGTAAAATGTTTGCATGATCATCCACTTTGGAAGTCCATGGTGAGGGCATTGTCGGAATAGATCCTTGTACCTCATCCAAGCTTCATAAAGAGATTCACCACTCCATTGTGCGAAACCGGTGATGTCATTCCTCAGTTTGTTTGTCTTGACGGGAGGAAAATACTTCTCAAGAAATTTTTGTGCCACCGCATCCCAAGTAGTGATAGATTGAGCCGGCAAGGATGCTAACCAATCACTAGCAATCTCCCCCAAACAAAATGGAAATAGTCGAAGATGGATTGCGTCTGAAGAGAGACCCCATTAAACTTGAATATATCACAAATTTGGAGGGAATTCTTGAGATGTGAACTTGGACATTAAGGGAATTCTTGATAAGAGCGAGCTTGAGTTCAAATTTTTTTGCTTCAACGGTCGGTCTCTTTATGCTTTTTTGGAAACTGGTCATAGATGGCGCTGCAAATTCCCTTAATGTCCTTTGAGCCGCTTCTTGATTCTCTTGGTTTGCCATTGCTTGCCTCCTTTGAGTTCAGGATGTGTGCTCGATTTCTGGGTCAAGATTTAATTGAATTGAACCTTGACTTCGGGTCTTTCACATAAACCTACAAAAGAGTTTCGCAAAACAAACTTCAACCAAGCAATTAAAAGAACAATAAAAATTAAAAATGTCTAGCGTAACGGGTAAGAATACCCAGTCATCCACAAGTAATATAGTGTGTAAGCACAAGTATCGATCACACAGAGTTAATTATGACGTGAATTTTTCTAATTACTAAAATTGGAAATTTAATGACTTTATCTAAACAATCGATTTTTAGCGATGCAATTAAAACTAAAGCAATATAAGTAAGCAAAAAAATATTGATTACCAACCACGCATGAGTAACAAAGGGTTTTCTTAAGGATGAAAAATGTTATGATTGTAATTTCACTCCAATTATCCACATGCTCAATTTATCCACTCTCTTAATTTCCTATAATTCACCTAGGGTAGCCGAGAACACAAATTTAGTCGCTACGGGCTCTCACATTTTATAGATAAAATATGTAAATTGCAATAAGAACAAGTTCTCTAAAATGATTATTGGATTTTTTTGCTATATTTCTATGCTACAAAATACCAACAATTAAATTGCTAAGTCCGAAAAGTAATGGTAGCTATCACAGATTCAAAACAATTCTAACATTATCCAATTATTTGCCAAATAATTAGAAGCATTAAACACAACAAAATAATAACCCTAAAACAAATTAAAGTAATATTGAGAGAGAGAAAAAAAAATATTAGAGCATGCTTCAAATTTAGAGATTCATCGCAATCCTAACAACAAATATTTAGCTCATAATGTAAAAGAAATCACACACAAATACTCTAAGAAAATATTTCATAATGATATTAAAAATAAAGAGTATGAGATATAATACTTCAATGGAGATTTGGGTGGAAATCCCTTTGCATTCCTTGACAAAATATAATTGAAAGATGATGAAACCAAGAAATGGTGTTCCGATATTTTCCTCCCAGTCGTGTGTTCTCTAAAACTTAACACAATGAAACCCTTAATCGGTTCCCCAAATTGTAAAGAGTAGAGCCCAAGAAAAGGAAGGGAAATTTAGGGAGAGCAGGGAGGTATTAGGGGCAAAATGGAGAAGAAAGAAGGGGCTGGGCACGACTTGCGGTTGGGCTACCCAGGAGGAGGAGGCGCGAGTCACCCGGGTTAGAAATGGGCTGGTGATGTGAGGGAGATAGGGTGGAAAGGCGAGTGGATGGGCTGGGATTGGGCCAGGTATGACTGGATCCGGTAGAGGAGACCGTGGGTGAGGCTTTAGTGGAAGGTGGTGACGTGGCCAAAGTAGAGATCGAAAACGCAAAAGGAGCAGCTTTGAGGAACTGGCGTCAGCCTCCCCTTGTGTTTTGAGACTTACTCTAGTGCCCCTGGTCTTCTAAATTGGCTGCCAAAATCCTTCTCCCTCCAGGCTTTGCATTTTGCTCCTTTGTTAGTCCAGTTTGCCTCCTTTAGCCTCTGCTAGCTCTTTCTTTAACGACCATTAACATCCATTAGCCTTTTTTTATAGCATTTCAGTCCTTTCCTTGTAAATGCTTAACAGAAGGCTAACGGACCTTGATCAATTGACTTCAAACTTCATGAATTGATTTTAATCTTCCCAATATGCTATGAATTGATTCTGTAAAGCTTGAATTCATGCCCAAGTACCTTAAACACAATAAATATGAAAACCATATAAATTGGGAATAAAACATGGGGAAAAATATGTAAAATTATGAACTTATCACAGGCCATGGGTTGCACCTGTTTTGGACAGTCTCAATCCATGCTATATAAATACCTCATCTTCCAATCATTCTTTTCAGTCTTCTTCCTTCTCCCGTTTTGTGAAAGTTTGAAGAGCAAGTCAGTTTATTTGGTTCGCCCGTCAAGGTTAGTACAAGTGCAAGTCTAACTCTTGGAAAAAGCGTTATTGATAAGCTTGTTATTTTTCTTTTAATTATTTTCATTATTTTTCGGAGTTTTATTGTTTATTTTGAGCTTTGGTTAATAATTAATTGCATTTGAGATTCTATTTTTATGTATTTTGTGCTTCATGTAGGTATCTCAAGCATATTCAAGATTTTATGGCTCAATTCATGCAAATCGAGGTAATTCCGGGCATTAATGTTAAGTTTTGATACTTGCCCGTTAAGTCCGTCAAGGTTTCAAGGCATTCGAGGAGGCTAACGGAGGTGAAAAAAGCTAATGGAGGACCATTTTATGAAGTACGGAAGGGGCTAGAAAGCGGCGCCAAAGTCGAGAATCTTCGGGGAGGCCGCAAATCTCGAAAGTCGCATTTCATTAATGCGTTGTCAAGTTCTAAGCGGCCACGTCATCCCGCCTTCCTAGTGCAGCGACCGCGTCCCCTCGATGGATCCAAGCTACCCGGCCCGACCATGAACCTCACGCCGCGTTCCAAGCCCACTCTCCCTTCCTCTCGGCCCATTTTCAACATGGAGCAACCCGCAGGTTCTGCCTTGATCCATCCAGCGACCTAGCCTCCTTTTCTTCTCCTTTTTGCCCCTAAAACCCCTCTGCTCTTCCCATTTTACCCCTATTTTGTGGAGTACCTTTGCTGCCTCCATTTTTCTCCTTCTAGCCGACATTTTTCTGATAATCAGCCTTCAGGTTTTAGGGCAGCAGCCCTAAAACTCAAACCCCATTAATTTCATTTCTCCACCTCTCCACCTAAATAAAAAATGCACCCATTTTGAAGGCTTGAAGCATCAAATCAAGGGTCAAGGGAGCAAGATTAAGTGAAGTCAACCCAAGATTGCAACATTAATTGGTTTAATTCTTCCACCTCTTTAATTATTTTAATGTTGTAATTTTTTGAGAAACTTTGCATTTATTTTGATACCTTGATGATGAGCTAAATATATTTTTGGATTGTGATTATTATCTATGTTAAATGTGATGTTTTAATTTAATTTCTCTCTATTTGATGTATTACTCATATATTTTTGGTTATTATCATTGTGTGCTTAATGCTTTTAATGAAGTGATGAATCATTAAATGAGCCCTAGAATGATAGGATACGAAGCGAAAGCCCTTCCTATTATTCCGAAAATCGTGATAATTGTTTATGTCTCTAAGGCACACCAATTGTCGAAGGTCGTAGATAGTCATTGGGTGCTTGATCTACCACGCGGTTATTTTCTCCCCTAGGCTATGTGTTGCGAGGATATGAACCCGTAGCAAGGATGAGTGATAGCTAGGTTTTCTATACGTAGCGAAAGCTCGTAGAAAATATTAGTACGCGCCCGACTACCGAAAATTTGAGTTAAGAAAAATATAGAGAGTTAAATTAAATATTGGCTAGACTAGAAATATCACAATCCTATTCTTTTTAACCTTGATTTGATGTTGCCGCCGTTTCATTGTCGCGTTAATTTAGTTTACTTTCTTGCCTTTATTTTGTTTATTTTATTTTTATTTTAAATTAAATTTCCGTTAGCTTAGATAAAATTAGGTGTGCCCAATTTTAGTACTTAGGATTTATTTCTAGCTCTATCCTCGTGGATCGACTCGTACTTCGAACTTTATTACTTGATACGACCGGGTAATCTTGCCCGTGTTGCGTTCGAGCACATCAAGTTTTTGGCGCCGTTGCCGGGGATAGATTTCTAGAATTTATCTTGATATTAATACCAAGCTTGCCTAATTTTAATTTAAGCATTTTTTTTTTTTTCTCTATTTGCTTTAATTTTAGTTGTAGTTAGTTTTTGCTTTCTTTTAGAGTAGTTTTTTTTTTATTGTTCTTTTGCATTTGATTTTGTTTGTCTAGTGAGTGTTCTTGTAGCTAGCTTGAAGCGATGGCTTGGAACAATGGCAATTGGGACTTTGATCAAGGGGCATGGAATGGAATGCTAGGAATTTATGAGAATGAGATGGCGTCAACCGAGGCTATGAATTATACTCCGGTCCATCCGAGCTTAATTTGTGAGAATTGTTATGGAAATCATTTTCCATATCCGTGTGCATTTGGGATGGAGTCGAATTCTTATCCTTCTTCCTCTCACTATCATCATGAAGACCCCCATCATCACCCGTTTGATCTGAATTCTGTGAGCAACAATTACCCTTGGGAAGTTGAGCAATGCTCGCTCACGGAAGAAGAAACAATTCAAGTCTAAAGGCTCAAGTAGCCGTGTTGATAGAAGCCATCAAGCTCCCAGTCCCTCCTCACGATTGGGAAGCTACAATGTGGAAATTCGGTGTTGCCCTTGAAGAATCACCTCAAGAAGACCTTCAACTCAAGTCCGAGGAAAACCCAATGGAAATGGAGCTTTGCAATGATCTCTCTCTCACTAATGAGAGTGGAATTTCGAGTATCTTGGGACAACCTCACTTGGAAGCGCCTCAATCTCATATCCATGTCGCGGTGGAAGATCAAAGTATAGAAGCTTGTGAGTAAGAAGTGATCAATCATGCTCCCCACCCTATGCCGAGTTCTCCCACCCTTGAAGAGTATGTTAGTAATGAGATGGAGCATCCAAGCACTTTTGAAGAGGATGCTTCTTTTGGCCCAAATGAAAGCTTCAAGGAACCGTTCCCTCACTTCTACACTCCACCGAGCATTAAGGCTCAAATTTCTTATTTCCACCCGCCTCTCGAGCATCAAGAAGAATTCATATACTTAAGTGAGTTGGGTGTGATATTTCCTATTGCCGACATGTTCAAATGGCCTATTTTTCGGGAGTCGGCAACTAAGGCGGTGTTCAAGTTTAAAGGCCTTCAATTAAAGCACTTCCTTGGTCATGGATTTTATGGGAATGTCATGTGCGCATTTCTAAATGAACCGGTGCCTCCGTAGGTGAAAAATTGGTTTCATTTATTTCTTTTGTATTTATATGTCTTGTATTTCGTGTCGCTTTTCGAAGCCCTCCCAAGTTTGTGGGTTTATAGGGAGGTGTACATAGAGTCCCCACACCAAAAATATTTTCTTTTTATTTTAATTTTATTTACAATATAATTGCTCTCATACATTTCTTTTGAGCATTGATTTGATGTAGGGGTTGAGCAATTATTGAAGTTTGGGGGTGCCTCGCGGAGATTCATGGAGCGACGTATTCATGGCTTGGACTTCAAGTGCACCGACTTTGAGGGAGTTTTCTCTTCTCTTTTCTCCCCCCCCCCCTTTATATGCATTTTTATGATCATGAACATTGTGGGCAATGTTCGGTTCTAAGTTTTGGGGTGGGGTCGGTCTTATCTTTGCCCTCGATTTTTTGGAAAATTTTGAAAATTTTTAGAAAATTTCAAGCTAGTTGGTCCCCATTAATTATGCTTTGATCATTCATCTCATCACTTTGGCGCTCATAGAGTTGTATGTGCATTATTTTCTTGGATTCGGCCTTGAGAATATTATATGCATACTTGAGGATATTTTATGATTTTTGTGCTAGCTTTCCCTCATTCATGTTAAATAGTGCCCATGTGTGGATATCTTGATAATTTTTAAGCTAAACTCTAGCTTTGGTTGTGCATGTGTTATGAGTACCTTGTTGTGAGTTGTGATGCCGTTAGATGATCTTGAAATTGATGAATAGCTTGGCTTGTGAGTATGACAATAGCATGATATAGGCCATGTTTGACTCGTTTGTGTCATATCGACCTACCCATGTTCACATTAAATCCCTAGTGTCCCATTTGAGCCTTAATGAAAGAATGATGTGTGCAAGAGCACACAATGACCCCCATTCGCCTTCAATTCTATCACCTACATTGACTTTTCCCATGAGCCTATACACTTTATCCAACCCTTTGAGAGAGCACTTTGTGAAATGAATTTCTAAATTTATGTCTTGGAGGGAGTATGTGCTTCATGGAAGTGTTGTTCTTCATGTATTTGGTGTGGTGTGTTTTTAATCTTGGTTGATGAGTTGGGGGTTGTTTATCTTGTAAAAAGGGGCCCTTGTGTATAAAAAAAATCAAAAGTGAAGGGCAACCCAATATTGTGAACCATTTGTGCTTTAAAGTTATTCAAAAAGGGGAATTGTGGGATAAAAAAAATTATTTGTGGTAGTTTGATATACTCTCAACCCCAAGTTCTTGATATGTAAAGGAAAAAAAAAAAAAAGAAGCTAAGGTTGGGGGTTGTTGAGAAATATGGTGAGTTATGATGGAGTATGTTGTTTCATGAAGTTAGACTTGAGTATGATTTTGAAGGCTTCACTTGTGCTCTCTTGTCTTGATTTCCTTCCCTTCATTTGTAGCTCAACCTTGGCCTAAAGTTACAAGCTTTGTAAAAGTCCTATTGATATTATCATGCCATGAGTTTTTGCCTTGTGAAGTATATATCTCTTTTGGTTTCATGGCTTATGCTTGGTATTTCATTGAACGTTCAATCCTAGCTAGAGTGATGCTATTTAGTCATGGGCTTGTGCTTCATGTTTTTAAGTAAGTGTTTGAGGAAAGTTTGATGGCATTGAAATCACATCTTACCTTGGTTATGCATTTTTATAATCTTGAGTTTGATTTCTTTCATGGTAATGCATGTGGGATCTTGATTGAGTGCCTTCTTCATTCCATCGTTGTCTCGAGCTTATCCATAATCCATATCTCTCTTTGCTCGGGACGATCAAAGCTTAAGTTTGGGGGTGTTGATAAGCTTGTTATTTTCCTTTTATTTTCATTATTTTTTGGAATTTTATTGTTTATTTTGAGCTTTGGTTAATAATTAATTGCATTTGAGATTCTATTTTTATGTATTTTGTGCTTCATGTAGGTATCTCAAGCATATTCAAGATTTTATGGCTCAATTCATGCAAATCGAGGCAATTCCGGGCATTAATGTTAAGTTTTGATGCTTGCCCGTTAAGTCCGTCAAGGTTCCAAGGCATTCAGAGGCTAACGGAAGCTGAAAAAAGCTAACGGAGGACCATTTTGTGAAGTCTGGGAGGGGCTGGAAGGCGGCGCCAAAGTCAGAATCTTCAGGGGAGGCCGGCGCAAATCTCTGAAAGTTGCATTTCATTAATGCGTTGTCAATCTCTCCCGCGGCCACGTCATCTCGCCTTCCTAGTGCTGCGACCCGCGTCCCCTCTGATGGATCCAAGCTACCCGGCCCAACCATGAACCTCCTGCCCGCGTTCCAAGCCCACTCTCCCTCTCCTCTCAACCCATTTTCAACCTGAAGTGACCCGCGAAGCCCAGCCTGGTTCCTGCCTTGATCCAGCCGCGACCCAGCCTCCTTTTCTTCTCCTTTTTGCCCCTAAAACCCCTCTGCTCTTCCCATTTTACCCCTGTTTTGTGGAGTACCTTTGCTGCCTCCATTTTTCTCCTTCCAGCCGACATTTTTCTGGTAACCAGCCTTCAGGTTTTAGGGCAGCAACCCTAAAACTCAAACTCCATTAATTTCATTTCTCCACCTCTCCACCTAAATCAACAATGCACCATTTTGAAGGCTTGGAGCATCAAATCAAAGGTCAAGTGAGCAAGATTAAGTGAAGTCAAACCAAGATTTGCAACATCAATTGGTTTAATTCTTCCACCTCTTTACCTATTTTAATGTTGTAATTTTTGGAAAAACTTTGCATTTATTTTGATACCTTGATGATGAGCTAAATATATTTTTGATTGTGATTATTATCTATATTGAATGTTATGTTTTAATTTAATTTCTCTCTATTTGATGTATTACTCATATACTTTTGGTTATTATCATTGTGTGCTTAATGCTTTTAATAAAGTCATGAATCTTTAAATGAACCCTAGAATGATAGGATACGAAGCGAAAGCCCTTTCTATTATTCTGAAAATCGTGATAATTGTTTACGTCTTTAAGGCATGCCGATTGTCGAAGGCCGTAGATAGTCATTGGGTGCTTGATCTACCACGCGACTATTTTCTCCCCTAGGCTATGTGTTGCGAGGATATGAGCCCATAGCAAGGATGAGTGATAGCTAGGTTTTCTATACGTAGCGAAAGCCCGTAGAAAATATTAGTGCGCACCCGACTACCGAAACTTTGAGTTAAGAAAAATATAGAGAGTTAAATTAAACATTGGCTAGACTAGAAATATCACAATCCTATTTTTTTAAAACCTTGATTTGATGTTGCCGCTGTTTCATTGTCGTGTTAATTTAGTTTACTTTCTTGCCTTTATTTTGTTTATTTTATTTTTATTTTAAATCTAATTTCCATTAGCTTAGATAAAATTAGGTGTGCCCAATTTTAGTACTTAGGATTTATTTCTAGCTCTATCCTCGTGGGATCGACTCGTACTTCGAACTTTATTACTTGATACGACCGGGTAATCTTACTCGTGTTGCGTTCACGCACATCATGCCCGGCCCAAAACCGGTCATGAGCAAGGCATATGCGGACATCACGTGCTAGTCACGAGCATGGTAACGTGGGACCCACAAGCCTAGCAAGCAGAGCTAGTAAGGTGCCCCAGTAGAGATTGCCGATATATCCCGTTTAAACCTGGCCGAGCACAGGCCTTGCCTGCCCGACTAGGGGGCCATGCCCGGGAATAACACTTATCACCATTGGAATTACACAGTGTAGTCTGGTAGAGGCATGCCTGCCCGCGTAAGCATCAACTAGGGAATCTCAAAGACTTGCTCTCCAAGACAGGTCAAAGGTTTCTTAACCGAACATGGTACTTACCATATCTGTTCCAAGAATTACGCGGCTAACCGCCTGTCATGCCTAGAATTTTGTAGTTTTGTCCTAAACCTACTAGGTAACTATGGAACTGATTCCTAGACGGATTCTATGTCATTGGGGTGTTTGGTTACCCAGTTGAGCTGCCATGACCCAACTCGGACTCCCATACAAAATCTCAAGGTCGTGTCATGAAAACAACCTAATAAAATAGACAATCACATATTAAGCACAATGGCACGAGTATACAATCGAGTCAAACAAGCTCTAATAAGGATGTAAAGCCATAACGGCGATACATGGAAATAAATTTCAAAACTATGGAAGGAATAATAGAAGAATGCTTGAGTTATCGAGCTCTAAGCTAAACACAACCAAAGAGATGGTAAATCTCTCGGCCCAAAAATTCGAACCACGTGACGCAACAATGCACACTGACAACAAACCATCGACAACACAAAGCCGGCGAAACAAAAAAGATCCCAACTTGATATATAACAACCTCAATGGCTATACATGTCAGAGACAACAACACAACAACTGAATACCAAAAGCCCCAAAGCTACTACGTGTCCGAGAGACAATCTGAAATAAATACTAATACAACGAACAACTTCTCAACACAACACGTCGGCCCAAGAAAGAACCACAACCAATAATAAAACCCAAGTATTCTACCCGACCGTAAAGTCTATATAACTTTACACAATGTCGACCTAACAAGAATAGAAACGTACATAATATAAATAACGATGCTATAATGAAATGGGAATCCACGAGCTACTACTCCGAAGAGTCGACTGCTACCAGCATGAACCATACGATCTCAACTCGATCTATCGACCAGCTGCGCACTTCTACAATCACGATCTATGCGGCTAACGAACAACTGCACACTAAAACAAAGTAAAGAATGAGTCATAATGACCCAATACGCTACTACAAATAACATGATAATATGCACAATTATTAAATAATCATGGCATCATGTTACTACAATAAAACCGTGAACATGTATCATAATATTCTTGATACTTTACAAAAATATTCTTTTCCTTTTCTCGTTCCAAAACCTTCATGCAATACAATGATATTCACGTAGACGCATTAAACAACACTATAACCTTTTCTTTCCTTTTTTTCAAATCCTTCATGCAACAATATGATAATCATATAAGTGCATATGTTACCACGATATAAATCAGAGTTTACTTATCTGATTCTAACAAACTCATGGATTAGGATGTGCCTCCTTAATCCACTTCTGTCGCATTACTCCTGCAAATCACGTACACAACAACATGTGCTCTCAATACTGATACTCTGGTATCGTCGGCCTCGAGACATCTCTCAAGTATCATAGCTTCCAAGGTCATACTTTACTGCTATAAACAATGGACCGCTACTTCTCCACCGCGGCCGTAGTGGAGGCGTGTGGAACCCCTAGTCTCTAATACGGCGACCCATAGCGAACACAAATCCCATAATTTGTGAAGGCGATGCGTCATCCCATCATTGAATAACCACACAACAAACCCGATAAGGCTCCTATATTCGGTTACCTTATCAAAACAAAAACTCAACAAGACTCTAATATCCGATCACCCTGTCCAAACTAAGCAGATTAGTATTCCTACTTAAACATGCTACCTTACACATACTGGAAGGTAATCAATAACCACATATACCGAGGTGACTAATTAGTTCTAGCTTCAACCATATACCAAGACCAGTTATTTAGTCTAAAAAACAATCATTATTCATTGAGGTCTACAATGATCCCCAAAAACATAAACATATCGAGGCCGTAATTACTTAACCTCAAACCACAAACCAAGATTAGCACAAGTCTAACAACGCTTAATCGATGAGGTCCTCATGGATCCCCACAATATAATTCTACCAAGGTCGTATTATACATGACCTCCAAACCACATACTAAGACTATATATTTAGTCTAAAATGATTACTTCATTGAGGTCCTCAAAGATCCTCAATACAACCCGTCAAGACTACTAAGTTAGCCCCCACGACAACTCCCAAGGACAAGACTATACACCTAGTCTCCCAAATCATTTCATGTCGAACTTCTATTAGTCCTCTTACTCGTAGTGCATATACCGATACACTCAAACTCACGCTCAAAGCATAATATGACTATCAATAGTCAATTCTCACAAGTGTCTACTAAGTACACTTAATCACATTTCGACTGTAATGGTTGTCCATCCGTCGATTCACCTCCATACCATTTCATAGAGATTCCAAAGTAGTCTTCTAATAATCTGTTCCCTAACGTGCACGCCCGCATATGATTCTCGTGAGTTGCTTATTCTAAGTCAACATAATTCCGAACTCTCATAGTTCAAGTAAATGGATTACTAGATTAGTTAAGATTCCCAAAACATATTCATTCTTAAAGACTTATCAAGTCCAGGTGTCATTCGGACACATACTCAACATGACCTCACCGGTCAACATAACCAAGACCAACCCGTCTCAATTTCCGTAGGATTCAAACACTTCTTACCCACGTGTTAAATCAATCCTTAATCGACTCTTTTGAGTATAAACTCGTTAATTCATACTCGGGTCATTCTCAACCTAAGTCTTAAATTGTTTTCTTATTACTCCCTCCGTTTTCAAAATATTGTCTCGGTTGACCTGGCACACTGTTTAAGAAAAAGTAATTGAATGTATTATAAATATTGATGAAATATGTGGTTTCTTTTAATGCCCTTAAGTGTGTGTGATCATAATTAAAGTAGGTAGAAAAAGTAAGGGTAAAGTGATAAAAGTGTTTTCGTAAAAGGAGAAAGTTTTGGAAGAGGACAATTATTTAAGAACGGACGAAAAAGAAAAGGTAGCCGGTGATTTGAAAACGGAGGGAGTACTATTTAGTTGATGTCTACCGGCCGACCGTCAAAACTTAACCCAAACAAGCTTGTGCCATTAATGGCATAACTTATGTTTCCAGACTAATAAGTAGTCTTAAATCACCGAGTGTCCCAGGGGTACACTCTCAACACATACGATGGAACGACAATTAAACTACATTCTGAAATCTCTCATAAACACCCTAGGATCGTAGTTGGACCCTCAAAGACAACAACACTATCATGGTAACGTCATCCAAGGACTTCAATTGGAGTCCTAAACCATCAAACATCACAAAACACCAATTCGGTCTCATCCGACCAATCCTCGAGATCTCGTACTTGAGACCCGACGAATATGAAAAGTCGTAGGGATTCATCCTAGGGCTTAAAACAACCTCTTCAATACTTAATTGACTCTATTTAGTCAAATTACAAAGTCCCAAATTCTATGTTAAGGCATAAATTTGGGATTAATGTTCATCCGGGTTTCTAAACCCAACAACAAGTAATTTGCTTACAAATCACCTCAAAAAACTCAACAAACCCATTCCAATCCAACCCTACATGTTCACTAATCAAAACCCATCATCAACATGTCATTCTAGACATATATTAACATGCACATAAAATCAAGATAAACACATCTCTAACAACCTAGCATCAACATGGGCTAGAGAGAGAAAGTAGGGGGTTAAGCAACGTACCTATTTCGGCCAATAAACTCAAACGAAAATGAAAAAAAAAGCTGAGGGGAAATGATCTCCTCATCAAAGGCTTCGTGATGGCAGTCTCGACTCATCGATCGGTTGGTCGAAACTTCGGGAATCGCCGGAATCCACCATGGGAGCTCTCTCCCCATCTCTCTATCTGACGGTTGGATGCACAAATGAGGGAGAGGAGAAGGGGTTGGGGTTGATAAGGGTGTTAAAGGACCAAATTATCCTTCAATTGGGTGGACATGGGTAAAGGATGGGGTATTTTAAGGGTAGCATAGGTAAAACACCACAAAATATCAAAAACATTTGTAGTAGAAATCGGGACAAGGCGATCGCCTTGTCCATCACTAGGCAAGCGCCTTCCCTCTTTCTCAAACAACCATTATGCTGTCAAATGGGCAGTCGCCTGGTCGCTCTGCTAGGTGAGCGCCTAGTCTAGAAGGAAGAAAAATACTTGAAATCAAGTCCAAAGGGTCCCCAACTCAACCCCAAACAACCTAGGATGAGTCCTCACTCAAACAAGTCCAAAACGTGCTCGAACAACGCCCGAAACTACCCAAAATGAAATCGGAATGAGGAAAAATCACTAACAATCGAAGTAACTAATGAAACAACGATTCGACGGGCAAGAATATGAGATTCCAAGCAAGTTAAGGAACTCAAGAATAGGATTGAACACTTCTACGAAGTTGTACAATGATTAAGAGTATCTAAACTCCAAGGAACGAGACGTTAACACAACTCGAACTCAGATGATCAAACAAAGACGAAAGCTATGCTACAATCGTCCCAAACACATACTCATCTCAAGGTGTGGGCTATATCTTAGCCTAAGCAATCACTCAAAGTCTCGCACAAAAAGTCTAACATACAGGCAAGAGGCACATGGAGTTCCTGGGTGTTACATGAGTAACTCTCCTGCTCTCTTGCTCTTCTAACCTCTGAATCTACTTGGGGGTCAACATAGCTGCAAGGAAAACCCACGAACAGACATAATATATAATTGAAAAAAGAGAGAAAGAATAAGGCGACCACCAGTAGGGATGAGTAATCTCAGGTTTTGAAATGAATAAGGGTTCTACCCCGGGCAGCTCTGCATGCAAGATTCCGGCCAAGTGTAAGTTCCTCGGGTTGTTTACAAGTTTTTTTCCAATCAAAGAAGTATTCTTGGCCGACTCCTTGCAGACGCCGAGAGCATTTTTTAATGACTTCAACCGTGCGCCCTCTCTGGAGCTAAAGTCTTGTTTGGAAACTTTAGGGACCTTCACCTCACTGCTCGCTATCGGCTTGATCGGTCATCCCATTCGGGAGTCAATTATAATGGCCCTCTTGTCCCAGGCCTCGACCTTGCTTGAAACATCACTCAGGATCCTCAGAAAGCTCGAATTCGATCGAACCCCGATCCGAACAGCAGTACTTAGGCTGAAGATAAAAAGTTTGCAGAGAAGATACATGTCCGACTCAAAACCAAGCAGGCGGCAGGCCACGGTGTAGGTCGTTATTGCCCATACAATATTCAGCATCAGGTCGCAGGGCATGGCTTTGGTCTTGCGCAAGAAGGTGACGAAGAAAGGGTCCAAGGGCAGACGTAGTTCGACTCGAAAAAAGTCCGCAAAAAATAAAAGTCCATCCCCAAGCTCGCGGGATAGCTTGACATCAGCTGGAAACTTCATCTTACTCGTTCTATAATCATCGAGGTTCACACCGAGTGAGGTGAACCAAGCAGTCACCTTGATCGCGGTATTTAGAGAAGCCCAATGTGCAGCATATTGGCTCTCATCAGCGTTCACTAGCCAATTGGGCACATGGAACGAAGAGGTGGCCTCGTCTCTTGTTCGACCAGAACTCTTCTTTCTCCTGGCCAAAGGGGCGTCAGAGCTTGCCTCCCCAGAGTTGGAAGCCTTATCGGTAACATCCCCTTGTTCGGAGGTAGACCGTATCACTTCATCATCGCCTTGCTCGACAACGGGCTCCTCTGCCTCAGCCAGCTGCTCGGGGCCATGCTCGCTAGTAGCCTCTCCGCCCTTACACTTTCCTCTTCATACGAGTCATCCCCATTGGAGGAATCTGCAATCTCAACTACTGGAATAGGAGTACGCCCACTGGTGGCCCTTCCAGTCATAGACTCAACATCGCCAACCACTTCAACATCGATGGACGGGGTCTTCTCGCTACTCAATGAATCGTTTTACCCGCCGTAGCTAAAGGCTTCTCTCTTATTGTTCGAGCTTTCGTTACGGGACGAAATTTCTACAAAGAGATCGAGGAAAGAAAGGTCAAACTATGCCCAACGAAACCACAGTTAATAAGGGGACAAACCCTAAATCTAGGTACACTAAAGGGCCATGCCCGCTTAGGGAGCAAGACAGTTCGGTGTTTTCCTCGATCTCTACCTAAGGTCTGATTCTATCCTATGAGTCCTATTCAAAAATGCATGAGGGAAGAACATGCCTTGCCTTCCCGACCAGGGGGGCCATGCTAAGGTGGTCTCGGGTAAGACGGTCTTATTGATCATTATCCGTAAGACGGATCTATTCAGTTTAAATGGGGCAAAATTCAGAAATCTCAATGCAACCCCTTAGTTTTTGAAAATTACAGTGCCACCCCTCACATTTATACATGAGAGTGTCACTTTTTACTATTAGCAGTGTCACTTTGTAGTATAAAATGTGTCACTTTTGGCCTTAGAAGTATCACTTTGTATTTTTAATGAAAATTATAATTTTTTCCCTTAAAAAGTATTACTTTTCGGGCTTAAATGTATCACTTTTAGTCTTAAATGTATTACTTTCACTTTAAAAAGTGTCTCATTTTTTTATAAATGAAAATCATTATGTTTGGCATTAAAGTATTACTTTATAACATTAACAGTGTCACTTCTTAGCATTAAATGTGTTACTTTTGACCCTACAAGTGTCATTTTGCCTTATAAATAAAAATCGTCGTTATTGACCTTAAAAGTGTCACTTTTTAGCATTGAAAGTGTCACGTTTTAGTATTAAATGTGTCACGTAGTTTTAAAGTGACACTTTTTAGTATTAAATGTGTCACTTTTTAGTATTAAAAGTGTCACTTTTTAGTATTAAGAGTGTTACTTTGTATTTTAATGAGAATTATAATAAATTTTCCTTTATAGTGTCACTTTTAAGCTTAAAATGTGTCACTTTTGTCTTTTCAATATGTCACGTTTGGCTTGAAATATGTCATTTAGCATTTCGTTAAAGTCCGTTAGGGTCCGTCAAGTATCCCAAGGCAATTGATGCTAACGGATGGCTAACGGAGCTGACAAAGGATTAAACTGTAAGTCATGGGAAACATAAGAATTTCAGCGGCAAACTTTGAAAGTGCAGGGACACCGGAGCAAAACGAGGAATTTCACGCACATTGTCACCTTCAATCACCGAGCAAGGTACTTACCATATCTGAACTCTGTCAAATTGACTTTTGACATAGACGATACATACTCTCACGTCGGAGTGGTTTCACGAGGCCACGTCTTGCATTCAAACTAAGGTGTTTTTGTGCTCTTAAACAGGTTGTAGAGAGGGTCCAATCCATCATCACAAGCCCAGATATCCTACATATCAATCGGACGGCCCTAAACTGATTTTTGGCATCATCACCAATGTTTTCAACATCGTAATATTTTCTTAATTTCTTATATGATCTTGATATTCAAACATATTTAATGGTTGAATTAAAAGTAAGAGAGAAAGATATTGAAATTATAGAAAGAAAAAGTAATTATCACGAGAAAATAGCGAACTAATATATGAACTATGTATGCGAACACGGTAAGAATTAGTGAATTCTTTTAATTCGAAAGTATATAACTGACTTGCCATCGTTCGTGTGTATAGACATCGATCATGTGTATAGACACAGTTAATATCTATCATACACTATATTAATTGGAAATTTATGTAATTTTAGATTATTAAAATATGTGTTGGTGTTTCTAAATCAAGCTTATTTTTAGTCAATTGATAAGTTCAGAATTTTACATATTTTCCCCATGTTTTTTTTTTCAATTTATATGATTTTCATATTTATTTTACCTAAAGATTTACATTTATTGAGATTTAATTGCGTTTAAGGTACTTGGGCATGAATTCAAGCTTTAAAGGATCAATTCATAGAAAATTGGGAAGAATCAAATCAATTCATGAAGTTTGAAGTTGATCAAGTCCGTTAGCCTTCCGTTAAACATTTACAAAGGAAAGGACTGAAATGAAAGAAAAAATTGCTAACGTAACCTAACGGTGGACTGAAATGAGAAGTCCGGAATTGGAGGGTCACCAGACTAATTTTTCATAAGCAATATTGTGCGCTCGTGTCTCTAAAAAACCACGCGTGCGCCTCCAAATTTTCCAACTTTCTATAATAAGGGCCTCGGAGCACTTCTTGAAACTGCAGGGGCACCGAAGCAAATTGCTGAAAGTTAAGTACTGATTTAATATAGTGGATGCTGATGTCATGGTGACGTCAGGATTAAATGGTCTTCAATCTCCTGCGCACGGGCAGCCACTCAATCTCAGATTTTGAGTTTAAAAACATTTTCATTATTCCAATTTTACCCCTTGACTTGTTGTTTAGTCAAAATTGCTTTTTAACTATGGAAAAATATCATTCACTTACTCAGCCTTCCATCAGAAATTCACCCTTCCTCACTCATCCCTTCACTATCTCCCTCCCTCCATTTTCACACACATTGTCACCTTCAATCACACACACTTCCTCCATTGTTGATCAAGAAAGCTTGGGATTTCAAGCATTTGTTCCATTGGAAGTATTGTAAACTCTAACTCTTATATTTAATATCATTATAAATGTTTTTTTTTGAAATTTTTGTTGGTGATTTCTCTTGCATTATGAGCTAAACCTCCATTACTAGGATTTTTTATGAATCTCCATTTTAGAAGCATGATCTAGTATTTATTTTATTCTCCTAACTACATTTTATGCTACGGTTATTATTTTGTTGTACTTAATGATTTTAATTACTTGATCACTAATTAAATGGTTTTTAAAATTATTTTGTGTGTGTGAAAGCTACCATTACAATTTGGATCAGACAAAATAGTTGTTGATATTTTGTAGCATATAGATATAGCACAAAATTCAATATCCATATTTGAGAACTTGTTTTTCTTGCTATTTCAACACTTTAGTTATACATTACGTGAGCCCATAGTTAAGTGAAGGGATTAGGGTCACTATCGGAGCGAGAGCTCGTAGTAACTATTATTTTTGTGTTCTCGGATACCATAGTAATTTGTAGAAAAGTTATGGAGAGTTGATAAGTTGATCATGCAGATAATTTGGAGTGAAATCATAATCATAGGCCTTTATTCTTGATTAATTCATATTTTCATCTGTGGGTGTGATTGGTAATTTCATCATCGTTTATTTTACTCGCTTAAATTAGTGTTAATTTCTTTACTAAATTTCGATCGTTTCGATAAAGTTAAAAATCTCAATTTTAGTACTCACGAAAATAGACCTCGTTATTGTCTTTGTAGGTTTGACTCGTGCTTATGCACTTTACTACTTGTTATCGATCGAGTACTCTTGCCCGTAGCATTTTCATATTCGTTTGTGAGCACATCATCAATCGAATTGTAACGGCCCCAAACTCGATCCTAACTGTAATAACCCCAATCTCACATCTACGATTCGGTCTTGACGAGGACGTCAAAGATTTGAGTGGAGGAGATTGTATTTGATTTATAAGGTAGTCATGCGCTACTACTGGGCACCAACATCATTAATAGATATGAATGGTAAGAAATTTATTGCTTCTATAGTTTATGCCTCGTGCTCTCGTGAGACCCGTCAGAATTTATGGAAGGAGCTTCTGGATATAGCGTCTTCGGTTGTTGATCTATGGCTAGTGGGAGGAGATTTTAATACCATATTGCAGTCTTCTGAGAAGCTGGGCGGAAATGGTTGGGACTGGCACAGTATAAACGATTTTATTGCTTTTTCTCATGCTGCCGGTTTGGAAGATGCGGGTTATGAAGGCAATATTTTTACTTGGTGCAACGATCACCAAGAGGGTTCAAGGATTTGGCAGCGTTTGGACCGAGTTTTTGCTCAACGGGACTTACAAGGCTAGTTACTCAACAATTAGAGTTACTCATTTGGCCCGGTCTCACTCTGATCATGCTCCACTTCTAGTTGAGTTCCCCTCGGTTTCTAAAGGTAGGAGTTCCTTTCGTTTTCAGCGAATGTGGATGGACCACCCGGAGTTTTTGGATTTTGTCCGGCATCAATGGAATCGCCATGTTCCGGGCAGCCCTATGGAAATTTGGCATAGGAAACTACATTTTCTTCGAAAGGCCTTGAAAGATTGGAATTGGACCGTTTTTGGTCATGTGAAGCGGATGATTTCTAGTCATCAGGACAATATATTACGGCTTGAATTTGCTTTGCAACAAGGGGGGGCGTTTCTTTACTTGATATGTTGAATGCAGAGAAAACGACTCTCCTCCAATGTGTTAAATGGGATGCGGATCTTCTTCAACAAAAGGCCCGGCAAAAATGGCTTCAGGATGGGGATCGCAACACAACGTTTTTTCATGCTTGCATTAAGGAGCGTCAAACGGCTAATCTTGTGTGGATTAAGAATACAGATGGGTCTTGGTGTGAAGATAACGATAGAATTGGTAGTCAGGCGGTTGATTTTTTCTCGGATCTGATAAGCCAGTCAAATCATGGGTTAAATGAAGAGTTGTTTTCTCAACCTAGGCGAACTTTAAGAGTGGAAGATAATGAATGCATTTATCGAATTCCTATGGAGGATGAGATCTGGGAAGCAATTTATGAGATGAGTCTTGACAGTGCTCCAGGTAGCGATGGCTTTACAGGTTGGTTTTATCGGGGTTGTTGGGATATTATTAAACAGGACGTTATTTCGGCTGTTCAAGAATTTTTTCAAGGTGCTGACATTCATCGAGGGTTATCTGCCACGACTTTAATTCTATTACCGAAGGTCAAGAATCCGAGTGCTTTTAGTGACTATCGGCCTATTAGTCTCTGCAATTTTTCTGGTAAAATCCTATCTAAAATTGTGGCTAATAGATTGGCGTTCTTTCTGCCGAACATTGTATCTAAGGAACAGGCGGGTTTCATTCAAGGGAGGAATATTCAAGAGAATGTCATGTTGGCGCATGAGATGGTTCACCGTCTTAATTATAAGACTAGAGGGGGAAATGTGATTTTTAAAGTCGATATGTCTAAGGCGTATGACAGGGTGGAATGGAATTTTCTTCTCCGAGTGTTGCAATATTTTGGTTTCAATGAGACTAGTTGTTCCCTCATACATCGGCTTATTAGCAATAACTGGTATTCTGTGAGAATCAATGGTAAAGGTTTTGGGTTCTTTAATTCTTCCCGAGGGGTTCGGCAGGGGGATCCGCTCTCTCCACTGTTGTTTGTTTTGACTCAAGAGATTTTATCTTGCAATATATCTATGGCCATTCAGTGTGGGAAGATTATCCCTTACAGACATGGTCGGGGTGGAGTTATTATTTCTCATCTCTTGTATGCAGACGATATGTTATTATTCTGTAATGCAGGGAAACATTCTATTCAAGCTCTTCGGGAAATTATTGGAAAATACGAGGTTGCTTCGGGGCAGATGATGAATTTGGCTAAAAGTGGGTTTTATGTTGGCCAATATTGTTCTCAGCGTAAGAAACGTGTTATTGCCAATTGGTCAGGCTGCATGCATAAAGCCTTCCCGCTTAAATACTTGGGGGTTCCGCTTTTTCAAGGTCGATCCAAGAGGATATATTTTGAGGGTTTGGTTGGTCGTATCATGAATAAAATTCATGGCTGGAAATCAAAGCTCCTGTCGTTTGGGGGCAAGCTAATCCTCCTTAAGTCAGTTCTCAATAGTATCCCCGTCTACACATTGGCTGCTATAAAGGTTCCAAAAACGATTCTCCATAAGATTGAGAAAGCTTTTGCCTCCTTTCTATGGAGTTCTAAGGGCGAGAGGCGTGTTCATTGGGTGGCTTGGGATACCATTTGTAAACCAGTGACAGAAGGAGGGCTGGGGATTCGTCGATTGGATAGTGTGATGGCTTCATTCCATGCAAAACTGGCTTGGTCGGCGCTTCAAGGCAATGGTTTATGGGCAAATTTTGTTCAGTCTAAATATATGTCTCTGTCTCGTCCTCATCAGTCTTTAGTTTCTAATGGCTGGAAGGCAGTTAAATGTCAAATGGAATTTCTCAAAGATAATGTGCAGTGGGTGATAGGTTCGGGTGATGTCTCATTTTGGACGGATAATTGGTATGGCGAGATTTTGGAGGGTCCACGACCGACAGATGCGAAGTTGAGAGTCAAAGATGCCTGGCCGTTACTTGATGATTTTTTACCTCTGATCCCTGCTCAGCTTCATGAGGAGATTAAGCGGGTCTCCATTCAATCGCACATTGAAGATAGTTTGGTTTTCAAGCTCACCAGTTCGGGCTGTTTTGAGAGTTCAGCTTTTTATGATGCTATCCGCTCGAGGGGTCCTCAAGTTCCTTGAGCGTCGAAGATATGGCAGCCGTGGATTCCTACGAAAGTAAGTGGTTTTATTTGGAAGCTGTTTCATGGTGCTCTTCGGTTGATGAGCAGCTTAAGTTTAAGGGTATTCATCTTGTCTCGAAATGTGTTTGTTGCATTGTAAATCCTGCTGCTGAATCTTTGTCTCATCTGTTTCTTGATTCGGAAATAGCTAGGGAGGTTTGGGGTAAAATGTCTCATGAGTTTCAAGTTTCATCATGCTATAGCTCTTTGATTCAGTTGTTTATTTCTTGGTCCTCTCATAGTATTAGAAATCAGATTGGGGCTTGCGAGCTGGGTGTGTTCGTCTTTGGTTGCTGGGAGATTTGGAAAGCCCGATGTTGTGCCGTTTATGATTCTAAACCCATGAAGGCTGATGCAGTTCTTCAGAAAATCCATTCTTGTCTCTCGGATTTGAGTCGGGTATATCACCCTTCCTCACCTATTGGGTTTTTGGGCAAACAGCGTTTAGATTTATTGAAGGTTCCTATTTGTTCCGTTCCGTTTAAAAGAGGTAATTGGCTGCGCTGGGAAAAGCCGTCCAGGGGTTTTAAATTAAATACAGATGGGTCTTCCAAAAATGGAGAGTGTTCTTGTGGAGGGATTGTTAGAGATAGGGAAAGAAATTTGGTTATGGCTTTCTCGATTTTTCTTGGTCCAGGATCTAATATGTATGCTGAAATAGAGGCTTTGCGATATGGTCTCAAGAGTTGTGTGGATCGTGGTTTTTTTCCGGCTGTTGTGGAAACGGATTCTAAAGTGGCAGTGATGGGTATTCGAGGTGATAGTCTTTTCCCATGGCGATACAAGTATGAATTGGAGGACTGCAGGAGATATAGCGTTGATATGGAGTTGCATCATGTGTTCAGGGAAAGAAATAAGGTGGCTGATATTCTTGCGGCAGAGGCTTATACTCATCGTAGTAGTAGGATTTATTTGCATGAAGATCAGCCTCCTCGCCGAATTCTTTCGGTTTTTAGGCATGACTTGCTTGGTTTGTATACTTTTAGAAAAGGATGATATTTTGTCTCTGCTTTTCTCGAGGTTAGGCTCCTTTGTCCTCCCGTTTATAAGGGCCAGGCTGGTTGTCCCCCTCATGTTTTGTTATTTTTTCCGTTATTAATAAAATAATGCAGGGTGTCGTCCCTGTTTCCCAAAAAAAACAAAAACAAAAACAAAAAAAAAAAAAAACAAAAAAAGATGACCCAATGTACTGTGTGCTCAGTGGACCAGTATGTAGGCTACACGTAACGGACCGGACTCTTGGGTTCAGGTCATTACACTAACACTGCGATTTCATAGTTTAACCAAGTCACTATCAATAAATTTGAAATCATAAAAAATCCTCAAATGTCGTAAACTAAATACATCAAATCCAACCAAAATGAAAGCACTTGGGGTTTAATGCAAATCTCAAAACTTCACCAAACCACAAACCCCGAAGCTTAACCAAATTGTTTGTCAACTATCATAACAAGCAAAACTCAAAAAGAAAAGGAAATAGACCAATAGTTTGGTTTTCTAAAAATTTAGAATCGAATCAACCCAATATATATAAGAATCAATACTTTTGTTTAGTTCTATTTGTCCGGTTCTACCCTTTTTTTCAGTTTCGAGCCATGTAATAAGTCAAAAAAAGTCAAAATTACGAAACTAATGTACAAATGAAAGAGATTCTTAATTAAGCAAGAGATAGACAAACAAATGGTGTCGGCCTGCACCAAGTACCAAGTAATTTGGTGAAAAAAATCTCTAGTTTGCTTACTTTTCCTACTCACGAACTACTTTGTTTTTGTACATCCAACTTTGTACATAATTTATTTTTATTTTTTGTCTAATCCTTGTAACAAATTTAACTATTTATATTTTACAACTAGGATTTGTAAGTAGAAATATTAAATATATATAATTATAAGCACGAATTACCCAAATCATCCATGAACTTTTTAGACTTTTCCTGATTCATTCTTTTTGCAAAAAAAAAAAAAACTAACCTTATTGATCCTTCTACGAAAGGTTTTGACGCAATTAGTCCTTTCGTCCAATTTTTTTTCGTTAGGTCAACACATAAGCGTCTCACATGACATTGGATATGGGTAATATAGTCATTTTATCTAAAAAGTACGGGGACCATTTGTGATTTGTGTCACAGCTCTTCTCTTTCTCTGTTAATTTCGACCATGAAGAATGAGTTGAATGGAAGCATTTGTTGTGCTTTTGATAATACTTTTTGATCCTTAATATAGTTAAAAATAAATGATTTCAAGTGTGTATCCGCCATTTATATTTGTTCTAGCACACTGACTCGGGATTCCTCTTCGGGGTCCTTTTCGGGACATTACATTACCATATGGAATGAATCTCTTATTTGATGCAAATGTGTGCAATTTGAGAATGATGATCTATAAATGATTACCATAATTAGTTGAATTGCATGTGTTAAGAGTTGTGACATGGAGTCGTTTCTCTCTTTGTTTCGTAGTGCTCGATCTATAGGAAATTCTTGCATTGTTATATATATGTGTGTGTGTGTGTGTGTGTGTGTATATATGAGTATGAAATATAATTTTGCATACTATACCTTGGAACAAATACTTCCAATATAATAAATATTTGGAGTGGTATATAAGTATATCTAGTGATGTGATATAACTTGCTAGGTTTACTTGTCAGAGGTGGTAGAACCTCGTGAGTCGTTTGGCAACCGTGGTGATATGTATTGTTCCCGGGGAGTTGTCTGTTGTCAATTGTTTGTCGTGACTCTAATTTTGAGTGGTATTCGGTTACATATTTGAGTGTTATGCTCGAGACTTGAGACGTTGTGGTGGGTTGTCTCGATGAGTTGATAGGTCGAATTGTCGGCCTAGTGGTTGATTAACGAGATTTAGAATTTGCAACGAATTCTTTTTCGATGGAGAAGATATAACACCCTAGAACTTCGTATGTTCTCCTTGTCCGCACAATTAACTTATCGTGCGTGACTTCATGTGTGTGAGTAGGCTATGGTAAAGCCAATACACTTGAGTCGTGGGTTCATGTTCAGTAGCGAGTTAAAGTTGCAATTGGGTGCCTCGACGTCATTAGATACTCGACTTGATTGAGGGTTTGCTTGTGTGGTTTTGGACGCAACGTTGATAAGTTGTGTTTCGTATTTGTGAGACATGTTCATCATGTATTAGATAGGTTGTTTTGTAGCTTGTTTCATGGTTTGACCTCTCTTGGATTGCGTGTGTTATGTGTCATCGGTGTTCGTGCTCGTTAGGGCTTGTCGTAACTTGGCATGCGTATCTCCTTGCCCCGTTGTGTTTATGTACTTGGATCCCATGCTTAGACCCTTACCATGTTTAGGGTCACCTTAATATGCATTTGGAATTTTCTGACTCGAGGTTCACACCTCGTTACTGTGATTAGCACATGCTGTCGCGTTAAGGTGTGGTGCACCGTATCTTGCACGGTTACTGGTGATTCTTATCAATTCAACCTTGGTTATATGCTAGAAACCTTTACCTAGGTTCTTAACATGTTTAGAGTCTTATACTCTTTCTCGTTTTATCGTGCCTTCATCGCCTTGGTTGGCATTCGTCTTTATCGTGTAGCATAAAACCGAGTCGTGTGTGCGTCTTGTCTTTTGGAGTTACGATTCTCCTAGTTGTTTTTTAGCTTCTTTGAAGTATTCAAGCATATTCATTATCCCATTGACTTGTTTTAAGCCTCATGTTCTTACTCGTTCGATCATTACTTCATTCGTCGTTCCGATCGCGAGTTGTTGCGCCTTGTTCCGAATTCGCGTTGATTTGTCTCGAGTGTGGTTCAGGAAAGTCTCAAACTTGTTTTAAGTGTGGTTTCAACCTAGGATGGTGTAGACACCCCAATTTTATACCTCTGTTTTATGACATGTCATAAAATATCAAGATATGTTAAAAGGATTATCAGATGTCAAGTTACAGTATTTAAAATGCAAAAGGACGGAAAAATTAACAAATAGTGAACTGCAGGGGGCAAAAGTGCCAAAAACAGAAGAAAAAACAAAGCGGAGCGGCCGTAGGCCATTATGGGCATCGCACCCACAACAGCCCCCGGCAATGCCCAAATCAGCTATATGCAGCGCCCAGTCTTTCACTATTCATTGTTGCAGTTTGTTTTTGGTGCAATTCCTTTAGTGCACGGTACAAGTCGTTAAATCACAGAATAAAATATCAGGCTTTTCCTTCGCTGTTAAGGAATCTCAATTTCAGCCTATAAATACGAGGCTTCGGTAGTGCCTGAAATGAGGAATTGAACGAAGAATTTTAAAGAGAAAGGCGATCAGTCTGTTACGATGTAAGTTTCATATCCAACCTCAAAGCTCCGTTAGGCTGCAAAAACCTCTCCTAAACACTAAAACTCTCCGGTCAAAGTGAACCCTAGCTACCTATCTAGGTTTCCGCCCTATTTCACCGGTTTCAAAAACCCAAAAAGAGCGATTGTCATGCTTGAATCCAGACGTCAAATCCAGCTGAAGCAAGTAGTTGCTCTGCCCAATTTCAGACTCGACGACAACAAAAAGCAAGCAAAAGCAAGCAGTTGTGCCGCTCGGATCCCAAGGCAAAAACAACTAAAAGGAGCAGTCACGTTGCCTGAAATCCAGCAACAGCAAAAAGACTCTCTCTCCCTGAAGGACAAAGCGAGCACGCCCTAAATCCTACCCAGAAAAGAAGTTTGGTCCGGGATAAAACCCACACGCTTCAAGAGGTAGGTACCCTAAAGTATTTACTATTTTATCTATTAAAATAGTGATATTTAAAGTATTAATATATCACGAAATAAGTCGTTATAATGCTCAAATTTTAGGTATAAATAGCAATAAAATAAGTTGTTATTATGATCAAATTTTTATAAAGTTTATTTACAACTCTAAAATGAGGCTGCTGTAAGTTTGTTATTTCTTTTATTATTATTATTATTATTATTATTATTATAATATATATATATATATATATATATATGCTTTATTTATATTGCTAACCTTATAAAAGAGTCTATTTAGCCAAAAACCTATTTTGAGTCCGAAAAGACGAGTTGGGTGCCTAACCACTTCCCAACTTGTAACTTAGCCTCCGAACCCTTTACAAATCTGGTATTTTTTGTTTTTCTTTGTTTATCCTTAAAATAAAGATAGTGACTCTGCTATTTACATTTTAAGTCCACAATTGAGGCCGGACGTATTCCACGCACTTTAAAATGTTTTGAAACTACCCCGCCTTTCAGTGACGCGGATCTAGTTAAAAACGGAGCACTCACAAATGGTTGGGTTATGAGTTGGGGTTCATTTTGGCTTAGTTTCAAGTCCATTTGCCTAAAAATCTTACATGTGGTCGCATTAACCCTCAATGATGCAAGGGCATTGAGGACATAGTGGAAACCAAGCTTTATCAGGAGCAATGCGCTAGCATTGTAGAGCACAATGCGACCGCATTTTACTTCCAGGAGGCCCTCCATATTTTTTGATTTCTAACGAAAATACCTATTCTACCCTTAAATTCCCCGCCCCCTTTGCCCTTGTCCACCCCTTGGAGGGTCATATTGGTCCCTTAACACCCCTTTTAACATCTCAAATCTTTTTTCCCTCCCCATTCATCTCATCCAATCAGTCAAGAGAGAGAGAGAGAGAGAGAGAGAGAGAGAGAGAGTTTTGTGTGACACCATGGTGAGATGAGTCTGTGTTTTCTCGATCCCCGGAGTTTCGACCATTCAATCGACGAGTCAAGACCATCATCGCGAAGCCTCGACGAGTAGAGCACTTCCCACCGATTCAATCTTCGTTTCTATAGGTTTAATTTTTGTTCCTATATGCTAATGTTGATATCAAGCGAAGCTAATTGTAATTAAAATATTTTTTTAGTAAGTTTACTTGCTTTTGTATTTATATGTTTTGTATGATTGAGTCGTTTTTCGAAACCCTCCCGAGTTTGTGGGTTTATAGGAAGGTGTGCATAGTGTCCCCACACAAAGATTTTCTTTTTTTTTTAATTCCACAATTGCATTTCATAAATCATTTAAGTATAAAACCAATTCCACAATTTACAAGATGATCAACCTTTGAAATTACAATAAATATCTCAAGATAAAGGTTGAAATAATTAAACCGAACAATGTTGATATGCTAGGCTGAAATCTCTTACAAATACTTTTTTGGCTCTTGAATTGATGTTTCAAATCTTCAAAGGTGATCAATTTTTAGAGGCATGGAAAGAAAATGGGGCTGCTGCCCCATTGCGGAGTTCACAGCCCGTATAGGACTGATTAGGGTGAAAAGGGGCTGCTTTGGGGATATATAAATGAGGGATTTTGAGTATTCTCAAAGCCAAGGGATTAAAGTATCAAACTATGAAACTTGAGGGCTGAATTGAAGAGGAAAAAAGGCAGGAACCGCTAGAGCAGCGACAACGCATAAATGAAAGAATTTCAGAAATTTGCTCCGCTGCCCCTAGAATTCTGAGGAAGTGAGCCGTGGCCCTTATACTGCCAGGTCTCTCATTTTGGTGTTCCGTTAACTCTTTTAGCTTCTGTTAGCCCTCCTTTGCCTAAGGTCTCTAACGGCCTGACGGGAAGATTTGTAACTCAACTTTAAATACCAAAATTGCATCGAACTTCGTGCTAAACACCATGAATGTTTGATTAAACTTTGGAAACCAACATTAGGCACAAATGCATAAATAATACTCCCTCCGTCCCTAAATTATCGTCCTCCTTTCCTTTTTCGTCCGTCCCAAAATAATTGTCCACTTTGAAACTTTCCTTTTTAGAACATCATTTTTACCACTTTACCCTTACTTTTTCACCCTACTTTAATTATGTGCCACATACACATGGCCTTTAAAGGAAACTATACATTAAACCAATATAAATAATCAAGTCAATTGTTTTTTCTTAAACTGTGCGCCGGGTCAAACAGGACAATTAATTAGGGACGGAGGGAGTAATATTTTCACGACATAATTAACTCAAAAATAGCACTAAATCAAAGGAAATCCAAAGCAAAAAATTGTAAAAATCTTGAGCTCATCGATTACCAATGAAGGTTTAGTTTTATTTACTTTTGTCTTTTTTCTAATTAAAAGACAGTTCACCTTTTCAAACGACCTTGAAAGTTCGAAAGTTGGATCTCATTTATCTTGACCCTTCTGAAAGAAACGAATTTTTTTCATATCTAAATTTTGAGGAAAAAATGAGAAACATTTCTAGTTTTTAAAAATAAAAATAGTTACCATTTCTATTTTTTCTCCAAAAATTAGAAATAAAAACAAAACTATTAGAAACGAAATGGTTACCAATAAAAGCTTCATTAATTTTCTTTTTATCTTTTTTTCCTATTCAAAGACATCTTTTTATCTTTTTTTCCTATTCAAAGACAACTCACCTCTTTCAAACGACCTTGAAAGTTCGAAAGTTTGATCTTATTTACGTGAACTCTTCTGTGTTTTCGACAAGAATCATTTTTCTTCCAGGAGTACCATTTTTTTTAATTTCTAAATTTTGAGGAAAAAATGGGAAGCATTTCTAGTTTTTCAAAAATAAAAAATAGTTACCAAACACATTTCTATTAATTTTCTCCAAACATTAAGGCGGAATGGATAATATCTGAATCTCCCTAGCAATTACTGTTATAACAAACATGAGTGATTTACATTAGAAATAAAGACTGGTAAACTAAGAAAGAAGGAAAACGAACATCCTAGAGAGCAAGACATGGTTGCACTTGCATTTATACGTGATACATCTTAATAAGTTTTGGCGACGCCCCGGCCCTCGCACCCACAAGTTAGTTCTCGATACGAAGACATTGTGATGTAGTCTACCCTTCCTCGTCATAATCTTCGTCCTCTTCATCCAACCTTGAATTGAGGCGAGTAAGATGAACAGGGTCTACGGCCATCCTGTCCATTTCAGAAAGAGACCACCCAGGATACTCTTCAGTTCTAACTTCTTTATTAGGTTCTGCTGATGAGGAACATCCTGCTGCTGCTGCTGTCGCTGTTGCTGTGGTCGTAACCGAGGAGGTGAGAGCTGTTTTGTCTGCACTGGTGACCATTTTGTCCGCATTCTCATCTAAGCCGGCATTTAGATCAAAGTTCCGCACTGCTGTATTTGTGGCATTACTAACTGCAGCAGTTTCGCCTTTCGAGAATTCGGCTTTCGACTCTGAACAATTATCTGCCGTGGGCCGAGGGCTGAGGATTTGCTTGCTGCTCTGCGGAATAGATGGAGTACAGGAGTCTAATTCAACCTCATTGTGGGAAGGCTCTCTTTCTGACAATCGACTGCCTCGGCCCCGGCCTCTTCCCCTACCCCGGCCTCTTCCCCTGCCACTGCCACTTGCCTGGCCCATCTCAGTCTGCACCAAGTGAGCACAATTCTCCCTTAGTAGTGCGTAGTTATCATATCCTTCTATATAATTAGAATATATGGAGACAATTTCGGGCCAAAATTGATTCTTGAATTTTGATCATGAGGGAAACTGATTCTTTTGATATCAGTTTGGCCATTGGAAACTAAATTTCAAAATTTTATTTTTGTTGAAGCAATTTTAAATATGTCTAGCATGTGCTCAAAATTAATTATGAACTAAACAATATGCCAAAACACCCCTTTCGTATCCTTCTCAGTAGAATACATACAAGTAACAACTGTTTGATTTATAATATGCAAAAATATAGTAGAATTTGAATTAAATTCTTAACAAAATTTTGAGCTTCAAATGAAAATAGATAAATAAACAAAGTGAACCAAAAATATAAAGCAAGACAAATAAAAAAGAGTTCACGGTTATTTCCTCTAACCATTAAATAAGATCTTATTTTGAAGAATGAATAGTTATTTTATAAACATGGAGGTTATTAGTGGTAAGACAACGAATACAAAAATTGGTCAGAATCACACTTGGGCCCTAATAGCTGTTTCTGCCTAAAAGCATAACTGTTTTGACATCTTAAACCTAAAATCACTTTCGACATACTAATGCTCGCAAAAGTGCTTTCAATTTCCAAACTGAATCGACGCCAAAGTGATACTTATCAGGGAAGGGTAAAAAGTAAACATAGACCATTCTGAGAACATTTACAGCCAAAAATTTAACACTGAGCTTGACTTCTGTTTAAGTTTTTATGCTATAAGAAGCTTCATCTTCCCACAATATTTGAAAGGCCTCTTTACAGTCTTCCATGTCTAAACAGAATGCAGTAGGGCAAAGATATTCACTTAACATGCTACTAATAGACAGCAAAAGCAATCCGAAAAATAAGTTGATAAAAGCAATTTGGAATTCTTTGAATTGAATGAGACTTACCTAGGGGTATAAATGGTCTTATACTCCCTCAACCCATAATGTGTCATTTTCTAAATAATTTTCATGGAAATTAAGGTAGCTGACTTTTAAGCAATTTTACAAGCATTTATAAGTAAATGCCATTATTCTCCATGTTTTTTTATTAGTAACAATAGCATATATAAACATGTGCCAAAGGTGACTTTAGTATATTCATTATAAATATAACACTCATTTTGGGACAAATTTTTTTAAAATTAAACGACATTTGTTTAAGGACAGAAAAAGTAGTAATTTAGCTGGCATTTTTCATGGGGAACTAATGAAAAGGAGTTTTTACCGCTTTGGTCCTCTTTGACTCTTCATCGCTCTCATTCAACTCCTCAGTTGCAGCTTTCCTGATAAAAAGATAGAAAGTAATAAATTCCATTTCATTTGTTAGGATAGTGAGCTTGAAAAGAACAATGAGGGAATGTAAAACATTCTGAACCTTCTCTTTGTAACAGTTCGATCATCAGCACCAGCATCGGAATGGCCATAGTCAGGAACCTTGCTGACCACTTCCCTCAGAAAATCAAACACGTTATAGCTCTGTACACAGTGTTTTCTGCATCAGAAAATCCAGTGATTCCATTAGATATTTTAGTGCCAGCCGGGACATAAATGAAACTGAAACATATATCAAAAATAAGGAAAATAGGAGAAGGCTGGCAGGAAGCCATATTTTATAGTTCAATAAATTAAAGTCTAGCTACATAAAAGAAATTGAAAGAGCAATCATGAGCATCTTAAACAAAATATTTAACTAGAGGTATTTTTGGATTCCTAAAGTAAAGTAGAATACCTAACTGAAAGACCTTGTCAAAGCACATTACTAATAACTCGACCAAATACTTGCTTATCCTGGAAAATAGAACATTAGAGAAGGATGGAAGCTTCACTTACAAATGCAACGAGTTTACAGTCTTAGCTCCTCTCCGTAGAGTTATATCATATGTACGATCACAAAGGTCTTGCAAGAATAATTCCAAAGCTTTAGCTGCATTAATATTCCAGGAGAGTAAGCAACAAAACATAAGATTTTATAGCTTTTAAAGCATAAAAGACTAAGCACTGACAACTACTCACAAACTAAAACGGGTACTGCCATGGCAATCTTCCCAACATCCTCATCAGCTTGCATTATCTTTTTGATTCGAGCCTGAAAAAGAACACTTTTGTTAGGATACCAAGATAAGATAACTCACTCTTAACCATGTTTTGATTATAAGTTTATGTTACTTATTATGCTATTCATGTTCCAATAATAGGGGATAGAAGCATATAACAACTGCCGAGGCTGTTGCAATATGCAATGGCAAGACCATAGACAAAGATGAGTAAAAGAAAAACATATGTACTCTATTTCTTGGTGTCACAATAAGAAGAAAGAGAGATATCAATTTCTCTTTCCACAAAAGTAAAGTTAAAATATAAATGAATTCCTCAACATTGACTACTACAGAATACAATGATAACTCAACAACCCATAAACAGTATCCAAAGTGGTCTCCTATTTATTTTAAAATAAAGAAGATTAGATTAAATGGAAAAATGATACAAAATGCCAAGAAGCCAATATAACCACCCACAACCCCTACCCCCCCCCCCACACACACACACAACAAAAGAAAAATAATAATAAGAACAAAGACCAACAACCAGAAATCAAATCACTACTCCCATTGAATCTCCAAAATGGGCACCCCATGAAGCTCTAGGGAGAAATCTTCTTGTAGGGTCCAACTTGCATGACATCATTGGTCACACGGTATTGAGCTTATAAAGAACCAAGGACCAAACAAAAACCTTAAACTATGCACAGGACTCTCACTTTTTGAGATAAAAGAAGTAAGAGGAAATGGAAACGGGTTAAGTGGCAAATCAAATGGGATAAAAAAGAATTACAAACCCTCCAAAAAAAAACAAGAACAAGAACCACAACAATATTAAGCATGCTTGAGAAAGATTATCAAGAAAAGAAAAGAAGACCTCTTCCGCCCCCCTAATCAGTTAAATTCCAATGATGTGGAAATTCCAATGAGGAGAAACACCCTCCCTTGGAATGAAAGCAATGAAAGGAGCCATACGGACTAAGGGGAGGTGGTACAAGCAAAGGAAATTAATGCACAATGAAGTCTTCCCCTCCCACACATCCCCCCAAAACTGAATGTGTGCAATATCCCTTGCCCTAAACCAAGTTAAACTGAGGAACAGGGAGTAGAATTAATGAACAACTCCAGACTTTTCTGGGTGACTGAACTTCCAGGGAGCTACCCACCCAATTTCATAAATGATGACTTGCAACTTGCAAGACTAATCACTTTATGCCCAAATTGAATGTTAGCACCATCTCCTTGATATGTTTATATTGATATCTCTGTTATTTTACTCTTTTTTTCTGATAAGAAAGGACAAGATTGGATACACTAATTGAAGGTCAATAGATTCTAAATACATCCTAGAAGTTCAAAGGAATTCAAGGAGAGTCGCACTGCTAACCACGTAAGTCAAAATATAAAAATCAAGCTTGATTACATGAAGGGGAAGTCTTAACTCTCAAATTAAAACATGTCTCTACTGAATGATAAAAACCTCTGCAGCGTGCCCCTCATTGCAGTCGCCCATATATTTTGCTTCACTAACCACCAAAATGTGTCTCATACTAGATGCATACCACTTTTTACCAATTATTTAAGTACCACAAATCTGCAATTATTATCTATCATCTAGATGATCTACCTTGGTAAGTGGAATTTCAGAATACAACCCACGAACAAAAGCTGAAGTTCATAACACACCAACCCCAAGAACATCTAAAAATAACTAAAGCTTGTAAGCCAGTACAAGTACAAGCCACTCTGTATTTAAGAATCTTTGGTTACTTCAAATCCAGAACCGGACCATTATGTAGTTTTCATATCAACAGCAATCAACATGTCGCTCAACTGACAAATAAATCACGAAATAACTGGATCTTACAACTCATAGTAAGGAACAATAATTCAATGTACTTCATAATTATTTGCTTTTTCTTAGATCACTTTTTACATCACATTGCACAAGGTGAATCGTAAAAAATCTTTAAAAGGCCCTACTAAGAGACATATTTCTACATTTAATATATGAACAGATGTCTCGTAAGCAATGCACAAATGGATTAGATACAATCCTGCTTTTGGCCTCCCACCCTTTTCCCTTTAGCCTTTTTTTTAGGGGGGGGGGATGGAAAAAGGAGATCATGGGCATGCGGATGGTATTCATGAGTAGCCTACAAAGAGTAAAATGTAAACAGAAGCTGCTATAATTAATTGGGAAACGAAATCCACCACTATCACCCTCAATACCCAAATCCAAGAGCATGCTAGATCCTCAAAAGAAATAAATTGAAGAAAATATAAAGTTCGAATTGGGCTAGAATTTGAAGAGGTTCCATTTCACAGCTTACATGTTCCCAAAAGAGTATCCACTTCAATTAGGCACAGAAATCAAAGAGAGCCATTTGACTTTAATATACAGCTACAAGTTTTATACATTCCATTTCTAGCCTTAAAGAAAAGTCTACCTTGAGATTTGTGACTGATTGCATTCCCTCCAGATTAGTTTTCCAAAATTCAATTATTGGTTTTCAAATGACAAAAATGTAAAAACAACATAAAATGCTTTGGCTCGTCAAAGTGGACACTTTTTCAGGATCAGGGGAGTAACAGCTTTCAGTGTGATAGTCATTGAAAGGGAACAATTGATATAGCACCAAGCTTATATCAGAATTGCAAATGACACATCGCCTGAATTGATCCACCGTCTGCCTTGGCTGTTACCACATCAGACAGCTCTGGGAAAAGCTAAAACAAAAGGAAAAGAAGGAGATTGCCTTTCTTTACTTTTTGACTTTCTAAGGTATAATTCTATTCAATTTCGAACCCCTCTTCAACAACTCCTTTCTCTCCACTATCTATCTCATGGGCAACATCCCCCCGGCACCATCTGTCTTATTGTTGATATCACCGCCAACATCACCTCTGTCCAAACTACGAGAATATGTGACTGACTTTCAATTGCAATTGGAGCTCTTTGTCACTCAAGTACAAACATCTTGTCCATCTAACATACTTCACCTTGAAATTGTTGTTGTTTTAGTTGATTTGGTTTACAAGGTGGTAGCTGCGGTATAGTAGTACACCTTGGTTGCTAAAAAGAGGTGTTTGGTAAGATTTTATGGGATGCAGGAATCTCTCCGTAATTGGGACTTCTTTATACCTGGTGAAAATAATGGTGATGGCAGGAGGAGGAGAAAAGACATGGGTAGACAGGGAGGGATTTGCAGAGGGAGTAAAACACGTGGTAATTTGGTCTGTAATGAAGTGGACGGTGGAGATGGATAACTATAGGCACGGTTGCAGGTGCCAGATTTCACTTAGGAGGGTGAGAAAACAGAGAGAAAATGGTGAAGGGGAATAGAGAAAAAGTCAAATGCACCTAAAATTTACTGTAATGTGACAGGGATGTACACATGGCAGTCCATGTCAAATTCTGTTGCTGCCTCTGTGAGTGTTTGCTGCGAATGTAGCACCACTCTATCAGACTATCTAAATAGGTTTAATTGGCTCAGACAAGAAGTCACTTCTATGTTGCATGGCAACCGACATACTAATGGTAGCAATATCCAAAATTAAGATTTCAAATTAAAGTGTCTAATGTGTGTGGTGCCACATATTACTGCATCTAAGAAAAAATCTGAGGAATTCCGAGCTCAGAAAGTACACACGACTCCTATTGAATTTATATAATTTATGTGAGTCTTCCTTATTTTGAGGGACAAGATAATTCAGGGATTTATTATTCTGTTAGCAATAGACATAAGCAGTAGCAAGGATAAAATCAAGTCTACTCTTAAGGATCTATTATTCTGATAGAAACAAGAGAGGACCTCCAGTCTTAATTGGTATATTAAGTCTTTCCTCCATTTTTAACTTAGTAATCAATTTTCAAAGAAAGCATCCAACGACACCAAAACTAGGAGTTCCACACTTAACGAGTCCATAAAAGGCATTTAATCTTTTATTACTCAATAGAGATCATTTTAAAAAACTTCAAGAGACTTTGATTCCTCTTGAGCTCATGCGATTATTCTAAGTTTTGTCTCCTTACCTACTGTCTAGTTCTGTTATCTTCCAGTTCAACCAGACAACCAGTGATGCGACAAACAAAAGACCTTCATCAAAAATACCAATCACTGAGAATCAATCCAAAAAGGATCATTACTATACGAGAAACAGATGCAGACTAATATAATGACCAGATAACACCTTATCTCAGGACCATGATAGGTGGGTTTTCCAATAAAACTGATATATAGAGATTCTAGTGGGTAAGAAACGGCAGACATGTTTTTATGGTATACTGTGAGATGCGCTAGAACATCACGCCTCACAGACTGAATGTAAATTTGAAAAGGAGGGACATTTCCAAAGAAGGCCCGCCAAACATAAGCCCCATCACATTCTTTTGAGTACTCTGGAGAGCATTTGGCACCATCACCAGCCTCTTTTAAAGATGGACATAGCATATGCAGCTGAAATTTAAATATCAAATTAAGCTGAGCAGGCAGCAGCTCATACTATAATTGGAAACTACAAGAACCAGGACCCCAAGCAAGAAAAGAAAGGACTGAGAAAATTTCTGTGTCAATGGCAATTCAACAGATTCTTCTCGCATGTAAACAGCTCATCCAACTAGATACCAATCTTCAATCAAAACAACAGATAACATCCCGCAAGACCTACGCACCAAATCCCATTAAAATAGTGAATAGAGTCAATTCTCAGAGTGGATTACTGGGTGTGTCAAATGGAATTCCAAGCCACTTAATTATAAGCAAAACAAGGTACCCAGAATCAAAACAGCATCTTCTAGAAGAAGAGAAGATACCCTACTACTCATGCCATGCGAGCAGAGGAAAACAAACAGCTAATTCAGTTCAATCACGTCCTTCAAACGCACAAGCGAATTTCTAGATGCCTTTACCATGCCCAAAAGAAATACTGTAATAAAAAGAACCTCGAAGCAAACAAAAACAAAATTGTATTCATACTATACATCAGATCATGTCTTGTAACGTATGACTACAGGAGGCGAAAACCCTACTGGGTTGACCAGTATACAGAAAAATATAGTCAACAAAAAAAGAACATAATTCTGAAAGTAAATATTCGGGGAAAACTGAGGGATGAATATTAATTCCACCCACAAAAAAATAACCCTAAAAGAGTCAATTGTGTCCATTCCTGATTACTGGTCTCCTAATCAAACTCAACAGACCTCACAAGATAATTATATAAAAAAACCCCAATTTTAACACACTAAACAATCAACACAAGAACATAAGAGATTTAACAAAAAAAGTAATGAAAAAAAAGGTGAAGAACGAAGAACTTACAGCAGGGAAACGAGTATCGAGCTTCTTCCTCATGCTGTCAGAATCGGGTCAGGCATTAAAATATTCAAAAATAAACAAACAAAACAGACAGTGGGGATTAAATAATTTCGCAATGAAAGAAACCTAATTTATGATATGGGAGAAACTTAAATCTTAAAAGATCCAAAACACAATCATTTTCCAAATCACAGATCATCTTTTTCTGGCTGAGAAACCCTAATCATCGTTTCAGATCTGATCTGATCTGACAGCGTATTTTGCACCGGAACTTTGACTCGCGACCTACATGGATCCGTACGACTATCGTTGATAACATAAGGGCGAGTGTTGTCGTGTTCCCCGTACTGGATGCTTTAATGTACAACTTTTCCTTCGTATTGTACAAGTTTTTAACCTGGATTGTCTTCTGAAGTTAGCAAATAGAATCCTCTTCTCAGTGTATAAAGTTAGAAAAGTTTTAAAAGAGCAAAGATTCGACCAAACTCTAATATTATACGCATTCTCTTTTGCCTTTTTTTTTTCAAAAATCAAAGAAAAAGTTTTTTTTTTTTTTGCTACAAACAAAGCGACAAAATATATATATATATATATATATATATAAATCACTCAAAATGTACGATTCATAGTTTGGGACCATAAAAATATACAAACAAATCACAAAAGCACTAATCATCAAGTTAAGTAAAACTAGGTATATTACAAGACAACCATCGATGGAAAACTGAGCCTCAAGCTCGAGCTACAAAAGAAGTTAACCATCTAGCGGTCCTCAATATCTTCTTGTCTGCACAAAACCCACAACTATGAAGATCTACTGCTATCATACATATATGAAGTTGTAATGCTTCCATCAAGAGAAAACTAGTATCCGTGTTAGTGTCATAGGCACGGTATCAATATGTGATCTGTGCAATGGATGTTTGGAATAAACACTCATAATTGATGGGGCAATTCAAACAAAACTTACAACATAAGGTTTTATATGTAATTGTGAAGGAAGTAATTCAAACAAAACATATAACTGAAGAGTTCATACGTAACTCACATACTTACGGATTAATTTGGACCGTCAGTTATGAGTTTGGAATAAACAAACTCATAATTGATGGGGCAATTCAAACAAAACTTATAACATAAGGTTTTATATGTAATTGTGAAGGAAGTAATTCAAACAAAACCTATAACTGAAGGGTTCTGTTGATTCTTATGTTAAATTTATATCTGATCAGTACATTACATTAGTTTTATACTTCTTGATGGCTAATCGGTACGCGTGATCGATTAGCGTGGCAACATGTGTATAAAACTTTGCCTTGTATAGTTTTTGTAGGACTCTTTTCGAGGTTCGGCGGAAGACCACTCTCGGCTTCACCTGGGAAGACACGCTCAAAGCTTAAGATCGGTAGACCTCGTGTCGAATTAATCGCCTACGTGTCCTCTTGACATAGAAGCTAGGCTGGATTAATTCAAACTTATTTTCATATGTTATTTGAATTAATCCAAGTCATTCTCGACATGTCAAGCGCCAGAAAGCAACTTTCAGCGAGAAGACTTTTCTGAAAAAGCGAAAGCGCGGTCCCCTACTTTCTCGCTTCATCTCTCGATCGACACCAAATCGCCCACCTTTTGAAGATCTCGAGAAATGATTATACGCTCGGATATCTGTGAAGCGAAATTCCTTATTGATGACCCATGCATTTAATGCATTTATGAATAAATTGTTGAAGCCTTCGTCCTCTCAACGGATTCTTTTGAAGTGCACTCGCTTTTAAATCTTGCCATTGATGAAGCTGGAACAACGCACAAGCGTATGCAGAATCAATCGAACACTTAAAGAATTGCTCGAATCTATACAACTCCAAGTCTTTCAACTCGGTGCATTCAATAGATCCTCAGCAGATCTAGAAGTCCTCGTCAACAACAAGAAGCGCTTCTTGACATTTATTGTTTTATTCTTCTTGTTGTTTACTTCCATTAACTATATACGCATCAATTAAATATCTTGTATTTAGATATTTAATTCCATAGACTCAAACACAAGTCAATATTTTGTACACGATCCATTAGGGATATTCTTTGTAATTGATCTAAGTGGAAAACATAGTGCACAATTTAAATCCAAGGTTGCGCCTTGGTGGTGGGCGTAGCACTATTTACAGTGTGAACCATCTCAAAATACTTGTGTTATTTCCTTCGTTTGTCTATTACTTGAGCGCATAGTTTCCTTGTTCATTATATCCATTTCATTGAGAACTTAAGTAATCTGTAAAAGGTCTACCGGTAGTCCTTATCGGCAGACCTGGAACAATTTTCTTGAAGGTCTTCCGCTACTTGAAACTCTTCATAAACTTCAAGTAACTTTCAAGGAACTTACTTAAAAGTTTTAAAGTGTTAATAAGCTATTCAACCCCCCCCTTCTAGCTTATTATTGTGCTCATTGGGACCCACAATTGGTATCAGAGCCATACTCTTTGAAAACAAGTTTTTCCTAGATTAAACTCTTGAGAGATACGACATAATGGCACAAACACACTATATGCTGCCTACATCTAATGCTAACCACGTCCCAATATTGGACGAAGGTCATTTGATGTATGGAAGGATAAAGTAATGAGATTCATGAACTCTATTGACAACAGATTATGGAAATGTGTCACCTGCAGTCAACATATACCAATGAAGGCAAATCTTCTCGCCTCCATTGGGAACCCCGAAGTTCCTAAAGAAGAATCGAATGGACAGAGGGCGATAGAAAGCTTGGTTGAACTTGACAGTAAAGCAATCAACATAATCACCAGCTCTCTAGACACAAGCACATACCAGCAAGTAATTCGATGTACAACTGCGAAAGAGATGTGGGAAGCTCTTGTAGAATACTTGGAGGGAGACCAAGACACAAGAGACAACAGAAAATATACATACATCCAGCAGTTTGATTCTTTCAAAAAGGATCCTAAGGAAACCTTGAGACAAGCATACGATCGATTCAGTGAGGGTACCTTGTTTTGCTTTAACTCTTGTACAGGAATGCTTCATGGCTATAGAGTCAGAAAACAAAGACATCGGTACCTAGGCAGTGCTTCAAGGCATATATTGGGAGCGTAAGTCTTCTTACCGATATAGCCGAAGCAAAAGGACCCACAGTTATCTTCGGAGACAATGCAAGAGGAAAGACAATTGGATATGGCTCAATTACTAGAGGAAGTCTCTCCATCAACAAAGTTTCTCTAGTAAGCGGTTTAAAGCACAATCTTCTGAGCATATCACAATTCTGCGACAAAGGACTTCTATGCCAATTCAATTCCAACCCGGTGTTTCATCAAAGACAAGTGAATCGTGCTTCTACAATAATCTTGACCGGCAATAGACAAGGAAACGTCATGTCGTGGACTTAAATCTTCTAGGGAGATTCTCAAACACGTGTCTAGTAGCCAACAATGTTCGTGACAACGGTGGCTATGGCACAAGCTCTCGATCACCTCAACTTCAAGCACCTCTCCAAGCTCTCCAAAAATGGGCTTGTCAAAGGTCTACCTACGGTGTCTGCCGATCATGACAGAAGTTGCAAAGCTTGTCAACTAGGAAAACTTTCCAAGTCTTCCTTCAAAAGAAAGTCTGTTTTATCAACAAATAGACCTCTTCAACTTCTGCATATGGATCTCTTTGGACCCATAACAACAGTCAGTATTTCAGGAGACAAGTACACACTTGTAGTAGTTGATGACTACTCTAGATTCACTTGGATTGAAACTATGACATCTAAAGATGAAACGTATGATCTAGTCATGACTTTTTTAGAAGACTTCAAACTCAAAAGCTTGAAGACATTTGTGACATAAGATCGGACAATGGCACCAATTCAAAAACAATGGTGTAGAAAAATACTGCGATGACCATGGGATCGGTCACAACTTCTCTGCCCGTGCTCCTCAACAAAATGGTGTAGGCGAACGGAAGAACGAACAACGATTGAAGCGGCTAGAACAATGCCGCGAAGCTAAACTTAAAGTATTTACGGGCGGCCAACAACGCTTGCTTTACCCAAAATAGATCCACAGTAAACAAGTTTCATAATAAAACTCCATATGAAATATGGAGAGGAAGATCCCCAAACATTGGATTTCTTAAAATCTTCTATGTAAATGTTTTATTCTTTACAATGGAAAAGAGTATAGAGGAAAATTTGATGCAAAATCGAGGCGAAGGAATTTTTACGGATATTCCAAACATTCAAAAGCATTTCGCATTTTCGAGAAATCTAATTTAAAAATCTTAGAATCATGCATGTTTCTTTTGATGAATATGACTTGTTAGAGCCTAGAAAGGCTCGAGCGTTGCTAATGATTCGATAATGATGAGGCAGTACAAATTCAAAGATCTACTTCTCCTATCGAAAAGCGGCAAATGCGAACCCATGTATACCGATAACCCTTCACGGTAGCGATACATCTACCGATACCGATAACAACTCTTACATTGACCTGAACCCATCTCTTCGTTTTTACCCCAAGCACTTTTACAGATATCTCATCCTTCTTGTTCACCGAGAAAATGAAAGTTTTGAAGACTCTATTTCTTCGAACAGATTTTGGTGAATCTCCTTCTCAACCAACTCCGAATTCTTAAGGGAAGATTCCACCGTAAGTGATCTTCCTCCAAGCATTATCGAAGCAAGAGATCATCCTATTTCTCAAATCATTGGTGATCTCAATTCAGAGTTCGAGAAATAAGGTTCGAGAAGAAACGTTGTTTGCTTACGCATTTGTATCGAACTCGAACCAAAGAAGATTGATGAAGCCATCGAAGATCATAAGCTGGATTGAAGCTATGCAAGAAGAAGAACCGGTTTGAAAGATGTAAGGTGTGGAGTTTAGTTCAAAGACCGCGATCATCGGTCATCGGCACCAAGTGGGTATTCGAGAAATAAAAGAGATGAAGATGGAAATGTCACGAAACAAAGCTAGATTGGTTGCTCGGGGCTACCGACGAGGAAGAAGGAATTGACTTTGATGAAACTTTTGCCCTCTGTTGCTAGACTAGAAGCAATCGAGAATCTTTCTAGCTTATGCCTCGTTCATGGACTTCAAAGTGTATCGGATGGATGTTAAGAGTGCCTTTCGAATGGTGATCTTCAAGAAACGTATACGTGGAACAACCTCCGGATTTGTCATCTCGACAAAGCCCGGACCATGTCTACCGACTCAAGAAAGCTCTCTACGGCTGAAGCAAGCTCTAGAGCTTGGTATGAAACTCTATCCAAGTTCTTAATTGAACAAGGATTCGTGAGAGGAAGAATCGACACTACTTTATTCATCCTCAAGCACAAAGGCCATTCTCTTCTCGGTACAAATCTATGTGGGCGACATTATCTTTGGATCAACTAACCAAAGCTTTGTGTAAAAGATTCGAGAAGCGATGCAAAGCAAGTTCGAGATGAGCATGATGGGCGAACTTACCTATTTTCTAGAGCTGCGAGATACAACCAGACTTGACGGAATCTTCATCGGCCAAACCAAATATGCGAAAGGAACTAATCAAGTTTGGTCTTGATTCACCAAAGGATTTGAAACTCCAATGTCTACCGGCGCCATCTTGACAAAGATGATAAGGGAAAGCAAGAAAACATGACCAAGTGCCCGAGGAATCATAGGTTCACTTCTTTACCTTACTGCTAGTCGACGACATTATGTTTCTGTTGTGTTTGTGCTAGATTTCGAGGCAGAATCCAAAGGAGTCACATTTGCTTTGGCCAAATGTATCATCGAGATATGTTTCAAAAACAACAAATCTAGGCATACGGTATTCAAAATCCAACAACTTCAATCTAGTTGGATACTCGGATCACCGATTATGCGGCATGTAAGTGAGCGAAGAAGCACCGGTGGGACTTATCAATTTCTTGAAGCAGACTCGTCTCATGGTCTTGCAAGAAACAAGGATCGTGGCAAACTTCGACCACGAAGCGAGAATATATTCTTTATGGCATTTGTTGCTCTCAAGCTGTTATGGATGAAGCAACAATTGGTGGATACAACATCAAGGGCGCCCAATCATGTGTGACAACATCGGTATCTCGGATCTCCAAAAATCGGTGATGCATTCAAAGACAAAGCACATTGATATTCGTTATCATTTTCTCAAAGATCATGTGGAAAAAGGTAACATCGATGCAGGAATATGTTCAACCGAGCATCAATTGGCGGAACATTCTCCACAAAACCCGCTGGATGCCACCGGGTTTGCTTATTTAAGGAGAAATCTTGGTATGATTACTTGCTTATCCTCTTGCTTAAAGTTAATATGTTGTTAAATATTTCTTTCATACAGGTAGACCCGATATTAGACTAATCGGAAGGCGTAAGTTCTTCTTTGGGAAGACCTAAAGGTTAGTACTCTTACTTAGTCTATTTTTGCTAAAGAGGTTTCTAAAGCAATAAAAGGGGTCGAAGGACAAAAATTGGTACTTAAGAAAATATCTTAAGTTCGCTTTTTCAGCCAGATATTTTCTCGCCTTTAAATAGCCCTTGAGCCGTCATTTCCAAACTTTGCGAAACCCTACGAGCAATCTTCTCTCTCTCTCTCTCTAAGCATCTACTTACGTAAATTTCAAGTTCTTCGTCTTGTTTCTTCTTCTCATCCTCAAACAATGATGGTACGTTTATCTCTCTACTGCTAAAGTAATTTTTACGGATCGTTGCGCATTTCAAAATCATATTAAAATCTTTTGGAATTCAAGCCGTCATTCGAACGATGATTCGCCATTGTTGTCATACATCTTGAATACTAACAGTCGTTTTTGTTTATCCATTGTTCATTCTTATGAAAACTTACATATGCATTTCTCAGTGTGGTTACTCTAAACATTCTAGGGTTTCAAGTCTTTGCTTAAAAATTTCAATTATTTGATAAAACTTTGAAATTCCTACTTGTTTTAGATATCTAGATGAAAACCTAAATTTTATTTCGTTTTTCTTTCGAGGCGAAGCTTCAAACTAAGAGCGGCAGTAGGAAGACTTTTGACCACGAGAAGTCATTCCTCGGTGCAAATATAAATCTTCCAGGATATCCATCTATCTGCGCTCGCAGCGTCATTGTCATTGGACACATAAGCTATACATTCCGGGCATGTGTATTGACCTTCCGTCAATCAACTCATGCAATAGGTGTAAAAGCTTGTGAGGATATGGAGACGCCTCGGGATTACGCCCCTCTTACGCCCAATGACAAAAACTATAGTATCTTCTGGCGAAGAATTTTTTTATCCAGAATGGAGCTCATGAGCCGATCACGTTCTTCGGTGGGTGGATTCGAGGCGTCCCGTTTACCACTTAATCTATTTCCACCATCATTGGCGTGCCAGCTACGGTGGGCTGTTTACGCAACAGGTGAGGCTTTATGCAGGAAGCCATGAGGAAATGACACAGGGAGCCACGAGGAAAATGCTTCAGAAATCGTTTTTCTTGACGTCCTACTTTACTTAGCCACCTTTGACAAGGGGCTCACTTTTCAAGTGGAGCACATGATATGTTTCTTGGCCAGATAAATCGACCCGGTCTTTGTATTTCTCTGGCCGTGCGAGGCGGGGGCTCAAATCATCTTCGGCAGTGGCGGTGGTGAAAGCCAAGAAACGAAGAAAGAAACGACAAGGCGCCGCTTCGTCGAGCTTATCAATGCCCACTGTTGAGGATGATGCCGGAGACATCAACTCTTCTTTGAAAGTTGTTTGCGAAGTAACCAGGACAAGCAACTGACCTCATTTTTCGGTAAATGCCATTTGAATCTGAGAAGCCGGTACTGAAGTGGCAGCGGTCTCTCTTGACAAAGGGAAATGTCACTTCTTAGATCTTGGTCACCTCAACATGGAAGCACATTTAGGCTGGAGCGGGACCTCCAAAAGGTCTCGAAAAATATGACGATCGGTGGCCTCCCATCTTAAGGCCCAGGCACAGCCGAGCCGAGCGGCGGTCTTTATTAGCCAAAATAAACCGTGGTAAGCAGACAAGCGGAAGTGGCACCTCTCAAGAGAAGCGAGGCCAAATGGATAAGGAAGGAGAGATGAAGGAAGGCCCGAGAAGAAGAAGCGCTTGAGCGGAAACTAGCCATTCCTCAATCCATCCACCCAAGCCAAGCCCGTCCTGCAACCGGCCCGGCAA
>CM028378.1:147458682-147645388 GCA_013146195.2 Codonopsis lanceolata | reverse complement strand
TTGAAGGAGGGAGATAACAACACTAAATTCTTCCACAGGATGGCAAAAATGCGGAGCTGCGAAAATATCAGATCTGTCCAGATTGATGGTGTGCAGTTGGAGGATGAGGCAGATATTAAGGTGGGCATCTCGAATTTTTTCAGGCGTCAGTTTGAAGAGAGTGGGGGTTGGAGACCAAATTTGGATGGTGTGGGCTTTGACAGTATCAGTGCTGATGAGGCGGCAGCCTTGGAGCGTCCCTTTTCGATTGAGGAAGTGATAACAGTGCTTCGTAAGATGGAGGGGGATAAAGCCCCGGGGCCCGATGGGTTTTCTATGGCTTTTTTTCAGCATTGCTGGGAGGTGATCAAAGGGGACATTATGGAGGTTTTTCAGTATTTCCACTCTAGTTTGAGATTTGAGAAAAGCCTAATGCTGCTGCTCATAGCCTTGATTCCGAAAAAGAGTGGTGCCACAGATTTGAGAGATTTTCGACCGATAAGTTTGGTGGGTGGCATTTACAAGTTGATATCCAAAGTGCTAGCCCAGAGATTGAAGAGGGTTATGGGTAGCATCATTTCGGTGTCGCAACACGCTTTTGTGAAGGATAGACAGATTATGGACGCCTCCTTTATAGCCAATGAAGCTGTGGATGATAGGTTGAGAAGCGGGGTCCCAGGGTTGCTGTGTAAGTTGGATATAGAGAAAGCTTATGATAATGTGAACTGGGATTTCTTGATATACATGTTGGAAAGAATGGGTTTTGGTCTCAAGTGGATTCAATGGGTCCGATTTTGTATTTCTACGGTTCGCTTCTCAGTTTTGGTGAATGGAGAACCTTCGGGTTTTTTCCCTAGTTCGAGAGGCTTGCGTCAAGGAGATCCTTTGTCACCATTCTTGTTTATTGTGGTAATGGAGGCTCTTAGTAGGATGTTAGAGAGGGCAGTGCAGGCAGGACTTATAAGTGGCTTTAAGGTGGGGAGGAGAGGGGAGAGGGAGGTGTCGATTTCCCATCTTCTCTTTGCATGATACATTAGTTTTTGTGGGGCAGATAAGGCTCGGTTGGGAAATCTCCGTTTAGTTCTATTATTTTTCAAGCTGTTTCGGCCTTCGCATCAACATTTCTAAGAGTGAAATTATTCTGTTGGAGGGGTGGAGAATGTTGGGGATCTAGCTGCATTCTTTGGTTGTAAGTCTGCTGTTCTTCCTACTTCCTATCTTGGTCTTCCTATTGGTGCACAATCAAAGAGCGGAGCGTTATGGAATCCAAGGGTAGAGCGGTTCGAGAAGAGATTGGCGTGGTGGAAGCGCCAACTTCTTTCCAAGGGGGGAGATTAGTTTTGATCAAGAACACTCTTTGCTAATTTACCAACCTATTTCTTATCTCTTTTTGTGATTCCCGCCACAATTAGGCGAGATTAGAAAAGTTGGAAAGAGATTTTTGTGGGAGGGTCAATCGACGTGCATAAGTTTCACTTAGTGAATTGGGATAAGGTGTGTTCGAGGGTTCAGGGGGTCCGAATATCGAAAAAATCAAATTATTTAACGAGGCTTTGTTGGGGAAATGGTTGTGGCGATATCTCACCGATAAGGAGGCTTTGTGGAGGGAAGTGGTGGTTTGCAAGTATGGGGAGGGGGTCACCTTGTTGGTTTCCTAACGAGGTTAATTGCCTTATGGGGTGGGAGTCCAGCGAGGCATAAGGAAGGGGTGGAATTCTTTTGCAAGATTCATTGCTTTTGAGGTTGGTAATGGGGCCTCGGTGAGGTTTTGGGAGGATAGATGGTGTGGGGATATTCGTTTGAGGGAGGCGTTTGAGAATCTTTTTGAGCTTTCCACGGATAAGGATTGTAAAGTGAGTTACGTATTATCAGATTATTGGGTGGAGGGTAAGCCTATCTGGAATCCTTTGTTCGGAATGAATTTTCATGATTGGGAGTTAGAGTCGGTTGTGCAGCTTTTAAGGATGCTTCAAGAGCGTAAAACAGATAGGCCGACGGACAAGGTGGTTTGGAAAGGCTCGGGGACTCTCTTTCTCAGCTTAGTTCGTATTATTTGAAGCTGCTCAATGGTGGCATAACTTCTTTTCCGTGGAGAGCAAGTATGGAGAACCAAAGCCCCTAAGAGAGTGGCTTTTTCATGTGGGAAGCGATTCATGAAGCTATCCTAACCGGGACAATTTAAGGAAACGTAACATGGTTTTTGTTAATAGATGCTATATGTAAGGCTGGCGCGAGAGTGTAAATCATTTACTTCTTCATTGCCACGTGGCTTTAGAGCTTTGGTATCATGTCTTTGCCGAGTATGTTTAATATGTCTTAGGTCATGCCAAGTTCGATCATAGACCATGTCGTCGAGGTTGGAATAGGGGTTATTTGAAGAAGAGGAATAGTTTATGGGGGACTCTTTTGGGGGTGTGTTGGATTCTATGGAAGGAAAGGAATCATAGGGCTTTCGACAACGTGGAAATGTCGACGGAGCTGAAGAATTTGCTGATTCGTACTATTCAGTTTTGGAGTTCCGTGGATGATCACTCTCTTCCTAGATCATAGCTTTTGTAGATCATGTATATAGTACAGCTTTTGTTTAATCTTTTGGTTGGTATACGGCTAGTGTACAAAGGACGCATCACCTCTTTTGATGCTTGATATTTAATATATTATTTACTTATCAAAAAAAAAAAAAGATCCTTTTGTAGATAGAATGGACAGTTCTTTTGTTTAGAATATTTTTGATCTTGTATACCCCCGGTGTACATGGATGCGTCACCTCATTTGGCGCTTGTTTATAATACTTTACCTTTCTTGTCAAAAAAAATAAAAAAATCACCTATGCTATCTCTCATGTCCCAATGTGCACTTGCAATACTATAGCATGGACACTAAAGACATCGATGTATCTGTATTACTAAAATGGGTTAAAGTCAACTTTAATTTTGCAAAAACCGCAAAAGGGACACTCGGTATGGGAAGGAGGGAGTATTATTTTTCATGCGAAAAGTTAATGCCAAAACATCTAAATTCTAACATCATTCTCAAGAGAACTCACTTCTCACAATTAAATTAATTAAAACAAAAGATAGAAAAAGAATGTAATGTACCAGGTTATGTCCTGTTCTCTGTTGCTCTTTTAATTTTTGCTCTGCTGCCTAGATTCCAAAATGATAGATATTTAATACAAGAACTAAAATAAGGAGAAGAGCAAAGGAAATATACATTTAAAAAAGGTGAACTAACCCGAATATTTTCTTTGACAGAATCATTATCTGGATCCAACTGCAAGGCTGTACAAATAAGAATTAAAAAGAGGAACCCAATATTTTATTTTATATGGATGCCGATCGAAAAGGAGTCGGAGAGAAGGAAAGAGAATGAAAAAATGAACTTGAAAGATCAGCCCAATTCGAATCAGAAAATGCACAAAATAAAAGCTTCAAGTATTTAGACATTATGATTAACTTTTTTTTTGCTATAGGTGTTGTGGTAGTTTTGCGTTTTCTAAGCTTGAAGTAACTTTCTTAGTATTATAGTCCCTCCTTCCCCTCAGAGTCCACATTTGAGAGTTAACCTTTTTAAGTATATAAGTGATTTTCCATATATCACCACGATTCTAAGTAGTAGAGTAGTTTTTCACTTTTAAGTCTTAACGTAATAAGGATAAATTTGGAAAGTAAATAAAATCAATCTCCTTAGTTTTTCAAATAGGACCCCTTTAAGTGAAACTTTCCAAATATAAAAAGTGACTTTTTATAGGTAGTTAATTAATAGTTCATCGTCTAGCTATTCTATCACCTTGGTCTATTGTCACCTGGCAAACTTAAACTCCCAAGTACTCTATCCATTAGGTAACCTCCTCAAATTTCTTATACACAGTGCTACAATATCTCATTTCCAGTGGTGATTTTTCATTCAGTGGATTGAGTTCAGTACTTATTTCAGCTGGAGTTTTGCTAACCCCCTCTCTCTTTCTCATCCGCTCTTTATCTCATTTCTCCATAATGGTAAGGCTTTGTTTGTACATTCCTTCTTCCTTCAATTTCTTGTAGTGCGGTTCAGAAGTGAATACAAGCTACAATGAACGATATAGATGTGGTAACAGATAGTAAAATTATTTGGTGACTCTTATTTTATACTCCGTACTAGTTTGTATATCACACACATACAATATACATACATACATACATATATATATATATATATATCTCACACATTATACCTCACTCCTGTATGCTATCAGATTACACACATGGCCCTGAGGGTGTATGAGTACATGCATGCATGCAAGTACTTGACCTCTAAAGTTACATAAAGAGTATCAACTTCCACAGAGTTTTATTTAAGTCTTTACCGTCTTTGTAGGGTAGTTCAGAAGTGAACACAAGATACCTTGAACGAAATAGAAGTGGTAACAGATACTAAGATTATTTGGCGAGTCTTACAATATACTCCTTACTGCTTTGCATATTACACACATTACACCTCACTCCCACAATGTTATCAGATTACACACATGGCGCTAAGGGTGTATCAATGCATGTATGCAAGTGCTTGACGACTGGAGTTACATAAAGAATGTCAACTTCCACGGAGTTTTGTTTAAATTTTAAAATAATCCATGTCACTTGAGTTTTTTTTTCCCTTGTCATCACCATCAAAATTCTGCTACAAGCACCTTCCTACTCCATACAAAAAACAAGTCCTACTTTCAAAGTCAAAACATTTTGATAATAGATTCACTTTGAAATATATTTCTAAGTTGCACTAGAACTGCATGTTTTTAAGGCACAATAGCACACGAACAGTTTATGGAATGTAAGAAAAAGTACGGAAAAGTAACAGAATTTTATAGCTTAACTTTAGAAGTGTTACTCTTATTTCAGGACAAAACTAAAAGGGAATGTAGAACAGTTGTAATGGGGAGGAGTGAGTACTTACCAACACGATTATGTTAGTCAGAATAGTCCCCATATTGTCCCCAACCAATGTAGTATAACGTTATGTGCTCTAGAGAGGAAAGAAAAGAAATTCAAGTGAAGAATAGAAAGGGACAATATCTGCTTATCACTTGTTTGGGCTAGTTGCTGCAACTATCAAGTGTTTTCCTCAAACTCATATGTCCAACGGTAATCACACATGACATGTACCAGCACATGCCTTGCACTCAGATAAAGAGAGAATCTAATCTTTAAGTGGAGGGGGGGGGGAGGTAAAAGGACAGAGACCACACTCTACCACGTGCTAGAGAAACAGCAGAGTACCTTCCAACTTAGCTTGAGACGGCTTAATGCTTGAATGATCTTCTAGTACTTGCAAGTACATAGAGATATATGCCCTCAGACTTCAAATGTAAAAGGTTTGCGACCATACTTCTCTTGGACCCCATAAAGGAAATGCAAAATGGCCTATAAAGATGATGTCTACCAAATTGCTCATTATTCCAGCATTGTGCAATACTTCGTCAGACAAACATTATTATTGTGTAAATTTTTTTTTTGATAGGTAAGTATGACACCCCTTGTTGGTATGGGGATTGGAACCAAGGACCTCAAGGTCTTACATATTAAGTTGATTACATTAAACATCGAAGAGCATGGAAGAGCGAGACCTTGAAGAGCATCGCTTATAGAAGGCTCAAATATTAAGGGAACTGATGGTACTTCTTTTGTGCAATTATTCCAGAAAAAGGGAGCAAGTCTAAATCGTCAAATTTGTTTAAGGCAAAAAAAGTCAAAAAACTGAGACATATATATGCCTTTTCTACATGTGTTCATTCTAGAAAGTGGATATTTTTTGGAAGATGAGCAATGATCTGTGGATCAACAGTGTTTGGTGCAAGCATAGACACATTGTGTCAGACACAGCAACTATAGAAGTCCAAGACACTAGGACATACCATATGTAAATATAATAGCCAAGTAGATGTGTAAAAGAAAGGTGAATTCTAGTACTTATAACGGCTCCAGGAATTACTTTTCAATTACATTTCTAAACATATCTTGATTTCATAATAGTAACCAAAATATTCAGTGAATTTGGTAAAGTAATTAGCATTGCATGAAGTAAAATCCTACTACCCTTCTTAAAACCCTGATTTCATGTTTAGCAATGTGTCGACACACATGTCTGACACAGCTAGTTCATGTAATTTGCCGCATCACCCAACTCACAGGACAGGAATAATGTTTATGCACCAAAATCAATGTAAGGCCACTTTCGATCCCAATGACATTTTAAACAAGTAAATAGATTGTAGAAACTACAGGAGAAGGAAAATAATGGATAACATGAAGCTATAATGCTTCCATATTTAAAGAGAGACAAGACGATGCAAAGGAAAAATATTAGATAGTAAAGCAGACTCCATTTGTAGTTCCTAAGGGAGAATTCAAACTTCGAGCATATCGAACTGACTGGGAAGTAGTATGGTCCACATATCTTGATCTTATACGAACCTTTCATAAATCCTTTATCGATAGAATCCCTATAACTCCCTTGGGCGTAATAAGCAAATCCGAGACGACTGTATGCCTTGCTATAGTTTGGGTCAATTTCAATTGATTTGTAACAATCCCTGATTGCTTCTGTATACTGGTTAATCTGGGTGTAAGCAGCTGCCCTGATAAGTGCACACAAAAGTCAATTGAAGAATCCAATAGAAAACTTAAAATGTGAAAAAACTGCGACTGGGCAATGATACGAGGGACTAGTTCCCCAAAATCAAACATCAAGCTTCACATATCTTATTTAATGTAGATATCATCAAGGGATTAAAATTGAAGGTAAAAGTACTTCCTTGACATGTAGCATGTCTTTAAACATGCACCCAACAATCATTCTCAAACCCACACCCCAATTTCCTCTCTCTAACCCCACAAAAAGAAATTGCAAAAATGTCATCGTGTGAAATGCTAATACTGTCCCGTGAACAAGCTCAGCCGGTCTCCACCCAAGGCGTCTGGCCACTCTCAGCTGAACTCTACCCGAAGCACGCGCATAACCAGGTCCGAAGGTCCGAACATTGAAAGCAAGGTTAAGGGAAGAAGATGACGAAGATGGTGTGAGGCGGCGGCTATGGAAGATGAAGACGAAGATGATGGTGAAGATGGGAGACGAAGATGAGAGAGAAGAGAGGGGGCCAAGAAAGAGAATAGGGAAGGGTAGAATGGGGAAACGACTCGTGGCACTAAAAGAACATAGTATGCAAAATAAGCTCATTTATCTTCGCTCCACGTTCTAAAAATTTTTGGCATTTCTTTCTGACCAAATAATCCAGCAAATTGCCATTGGGGCAGCCTCCAACAAGTGATTCCTCCATTTCCGCTTATACATGGACCAAGATCTCATCAACTCCTTCACCGAATTGGGCGTAACCCACACTACTTTAAACAAATTGAACACAAAGTACCAACTCCTAGCAAAAGGGCAAGGAAGTACCAAATGATTGACGCTTTTCCCCATCACTTTTGCACAAGCAGCACCTACCATGCTACTTTATAGTTGTTTATATTTTAAGTGTCCATGCTAAACTTCAGTAATTAAACAATCTACCATGCTCATGTCATGCCTGTCTTCAGGAATCAGATATATTAGACACTTAACGCAAGAACAACACACTAGCACCTAGGACCATTCTATAATCTATAAGGATGTTAAAAGGGACAAAACTTGAACTTAGGATTGCTATGATGCTGACTAAAGAGATGGCTATACGAGTAAATAATTACAGGCTGATGCTAAAAGCTCAGTTTTGTTCCTAAGAGACTGCAGGTGATGTTGAAAGCCTTCTTGTTCTGAAAGACTGCCGATAACGGGTGTAATAATCCATTATCTCCTCTCACTGTCCAATTACTAAAGAGTATAGTGGTTACTTAATTGAACTAAGTTGATAATAATTTATTCATTTATTTGCACATAGCTTATGTACACCTACTAGCTAAGAATTAGTTAGCAGAAGGCAAGCAAAATGGCATACCGTAGCAGAGTATAGTTCTTTAGTTAAATGTAAATTTCCTTACTGCAACTCTCCACAAGGTCCACAAACAATGAAATTCAAAAGCTTTCTTAGTTATGACACACAAATTAACAACTAAAATCATGAAGGGAAAAAAAATAAAAATAAAATAGAAGTGAACCTGAAACCATAATAATGCAATACTTCAAAAGTACTGCAATTAGTTACACCGTCATTAGGCCTAGGTCTCATCCACCAGAAAGCTGTGAATCACAACTAGGTAATCTTGGGGACATAGATGGCATATTTTTGGTTCTATCAGGCTAACATCAGAAGAGGAATAGATAGCGACTCCAGAGGTCATCAAGAATGTTTTTAAGAAAAAAGCACAAACATTCGTTAAAGCAAATGCATAATGCGCATCACCAAATATTGATGCTTCCTGCAACTTAAGGTTTATGACAAAAATATGCATATGGTTTGAATTAGTTCAGTATGAACAAAACAATTATTTGGGATACAAACACTGATTACTTGGAACCAACAACCCTCATCGCATATTGGGCTTGCAGTAAGTAACTTCTAAAACCTTTCATAGTTACCACACCAATATAAGGTAACTAATAACCATGGTAACTAAAAAGTTTACAACTTAAGCATGAATATACCCACGCTGGAATTTCCCAAAATGGCAGCAATGTTTTAATCTTGGCATATTTTAGGGCATTATACAGGAAATCGGAAACAGACAGTGGCTCGATGCACACATGTATGTGAATAAAAAGAAACCATATGTGAGACGCTACTTTTATCATTCTCATTTTGGCTTAAACAATTTAAGAAAGTCTTGATTATAAGTCATTAATCTAGAAGTTATATTTGAAGGCAAACTAAGTAGTGGATAGAAGATCCACATGAAATGCTAGGCTGTTTATCCAGAAAAAAGGATGTTAAGAAGCACCACATTAATCTAGAACAAGATTTGATTATAGAAATGACATACATGAGGACCAACAAGCTCTAGCTTGATTAGTACTCCAGATTTCTATCAAGGGAAAGGTCGTTTGTTCAAGCCTCACTAAAGCAAATAAGTTTATGACTGCAACTATGTTAACTGGAATGTGGATCTTTTCAATTCGCATAATGGGTACCAAAATACGATACCCCACATGGTCTAGAACATGGCATGCTAGAGATAGCTTTATATAGATGCTAAGGTTCGGATGTATTCACATATTCTCAATGTAAAGGTGCTCTTCATGAGAAAATGTCAGAGATTACTTATAAACGATTATTGATCTTACAACAATCATGCAGAAAATGAGAAGTTTGGCATTCTACATCAATTTAATCTTGTATATTTGTGCTTCTGGAGGAAAATTAGCAAAATGTTTCGGAATGCTAAATTTATAGGATACTAAACTATCCCATGTTTAAGGTTCCAAAACGTAATTCTCTAGGGAACTGTGTTCTGGAAACTTCAAAAAGGAATTGCTGCAGGATAACTTCGAACGATTGGGATAAAGAGGGAGATGTCAAGCAAAGGAAAGAAAGTAAAATGATAATAATTGCAAATAAAGTTGGTTAATAATGAAAGCAGTTTAAACCTCAATGCTATATCGAACTAATGGATTACAAACAAGAAAAAGCCTCGGGCTTCAAAAAGGAATTGCTAGTTCCAAAACATAATTCTCTAGGGAACTGTGTTCTGGTAACTTCAAAAAGGAATTGCTGCGGGATAACTTCGAACAATTGAGATAAAGAGGAAGACGTCAAGCAAAAGAAAGAAAGTAAAATGATAATAGTTGCAAATAAAGTTGGTTAATAATGAAAGCAGTTTAAACTGCAATGCTATATAGAACTGATGGATTACAAACAAGAAAAAGCCTCAGGCTTTTCACGTTCCCCAAAAGAAGGTATAAACTTCAATAGTGCGTAAAAGTACTGTACCTGTTGCAATAATAAACAGCATTATCTTCACAAAGTGCTATAGCAATAGTGTAGAACTCAATTGCATCCAAATATAGCTTTGATTGCATTGCCTTGTTTCCTACACGAAGTAAATACCATCATGTACTACTAGTCATACACAATATAAAAGTCGGATTAATTTTAGCATCAGACTACACTTATTTAAACAGTGATTAAGCATTAGAGGAAGATGTCTCTAAAACAACTACAAGAAGACCAATGCAAGAGCCACCAAATGTGCACCAAAGTTTGAACACTGGTATATGATGCGTCATCTTATTTGGCATCTTGTGGACTCTACTATGGGTTGAAAAGTAAGTTAAAAGTGGAACCAACATGTGTGAACCCTCGCGTGACAAGATAACACATCAGATGCCACATCATTTTGTGCACAAAATTTGGTTACTCTAGCATTGTTCCTACATGAATGATACAGAGGATAATAGTTGCCATGATAAACTTAGTTACTGAAAAGAATTCCTACCCCCACCCACCCTCACCCCTCCCACCCCAAGATAAACAAATAAATAAATAAACCAAAGAGGCGAAGGAACATTATTCGAAGATAGTTAACATAATAAAATTAGTCTTAAGTAACAGAAATTTTCTCAGACCTGTAATCAGAAGATAAAGATGCTGAGTGTGTAGAATTTCAATAAATATTACCTTGTACTTTGAAGGTCTCAGCCAAGTTTTTCTGATCAAATTTCTTGTGTCCAGATTTTTTCATTTCCTAATATCAAAGATGTTTTCACCTTATCAACTGGTATATGGAGGAATAAATAAAGCAAAAACTTGGAATGAGCATGACTGCAACAGCAGGAAATATATAAGGAGCAAAGATCAAAGAAATAAAACCAAGAACACTGAAGATGTTAATGAGATGTTTCCTGTATATCTACATGGCATTTAAAATGAATCCAAAAAGTATATTCTACACCAATTCTGCCTAGTACGTGATTTGACACAGCAAGTGCAAAAGGAATAAATGTCCATGTGACATTCTCTGATATTGGTGGGTCGGGATAGGAAGAGCTCAATCACTGCTGATTGTCCTCAACTCTTCCAATCAAAGATGAGACTCTATACTAAGATAACATCCCCATCTTTTACCATATTATTTCATTTCTCCAGGCACTCCTATCCCTTGTTTATGCCTTGACACCCCCAAAAGCAGAAACTAAAAATAATACTCCCTCCGAAAAAGATTGTCCCATTTGGCAAGTCAAACTTTTGAGATTGTAGCTTTACTTGCTTGCACCTCCTTTAAATGACACTAAACTACATCTTTTTTTTAAGAAACAGGACTATTTTTTGCGGACAAACTACAGAGGAAAGAGGAACTATTTTTTGGGATGGAGTAATAATAATAAGAAGAAGAAAGATCTTATGGAAGGGTCGAGGAGCTACTACGTTGATTGAGCCTGAAATAGGTAATAATAAATACTAAAATCAAGTAACTTGCTTTTAAAACTGTACTTTTGCTCACACATGCACAACTCAATCAACTAGTTCTTGGTTACAGAGAAACAGACTCCACAGCAAAGCCAGTTCCCAGCCATTTTGCAAGGGTCGCCTCATCAAATAGCGTGCCACCTCCACAGGCACAAACCAGTGTGTTCCACTCACGCAAAATACACCCTCACCACCAACCCTCTTCAAACACCAAACCCCAACACACAAACAAGAGAAGTGGCTGACTATTGAAGTAAATCCTCAGGGAGGTGGTAGTAGTATCTGAAATATATATACACCTCCATAGTGGAGTGGCAGCCCCAATTAATCACAACTTTGACCTAAGGTAACACAGAACCCCACGTTTGCTAACGCAAGTTTAAACATACCCTTGGATAAGCTTCCCCAAATTTCAAGCACCACTACACCAGCCAAACTGTTTCACGCTATAGTTGGCAATGACGTACTACCTCCCTAGAGCTTAATTGTCAGATAATGTCTGTTCTGCTATGTCTTAGACTCTTAGATATCCCAGAAATCCCCTGTGACAGCAAATGGGAATGGAGAAGGATAAACACTCTTTAATTTTTCTGTACATACTCAGCAGGATGCACTCCAAAGATAAGTATAACCATCAAGGGTCCTAGAAATCAGTAATCAGGATCGCCAAATTTTTGTTAAGTGTATGCTGGATTCAAGAGATCTAGGGAAGGTATTTAGGATATATAATCAAAGTTCTGCAATGCATTTGTTTCATGTTGTAATTTTAGGGATTTAAGAATGCCATTCAGGACTATATATGTTAATAAAGCAGATAGGATCATTTCTATTATTCCTACTGAGCCATAAATTATCTGTAGCCTACAAATACGACTCACTGAAGCAACTCTGTAACAGCCCAATACAATCTCCAAAATCCAAAGTAATCAAGTGTTTAGCTAGAGCTCTGAACTCTCCTTTCTTGGCCTCTCACTTTTCCTTGAAACATTAAAAAAAGAAATAAGAGTTAATTCTCTCTCACACACACACAATCTAGTATGCATTTGATGCCTTCTATCTCACTCCCACTCCCACACAATGTAGTGTGCATTTGATGCCGTCTAGTAAGTTCTAAACTCAAGCAATTTCATAGTGGATGTTTCAGAAGGACGACAGAGCTGTGGGTACACCAAATACCTATTTATCTTTAGAAGAAAAGGATATTATTTTTTTTTTTTTTTTAAAAAAGTGCATCTAGATGGACAAGGGACCCATCAAAACCAAGGAAAGTACAAAAAACAGGATCATAAAGAAAAAAGAACCCAAATGATAAACACTAGGAATTCAAAGCGCTCCAATCCCATTGGATCTCTGAAACGGGCACTCCTTGAAATGCATCCCTTGCCAATGCCGAAAGAGAAGCTGTAAAGACAACCCTATCCTAATGCAGAGACGATGGCAGAAACTTATCTCGACAAATTTCAGACCACAGAGCAGCAAAATCCTAACACTGCAGCAACGTACTAGCATCCCTACCTTGCCAAAATCTCTGAACCTCCATATCCGAAGATGAGGTACTTATGAAATCCTCAAGAGGAATTACCATGTATCATCATATAATTTCCTTGTTAATTACTGTCAAGCCAGTCTACGTCTTTCTCTCATACACAACAAACTGGCACCGACAAGTATTTCCAGTTGAGTTAACCTATCAAAGACCAAAGAAGAGTAACAAGAGCTTAATAAAATGAATCTCCACTTTCCAAAAGTACGCCTTCATCTTTTTTTCCCAAAAGCGTACATGCACTTTTGTTTCACCTATTTGATCACACCCCTTCTATGACATTGACCACATGTTATAACACCTGAACTTCTTTTTGCACTCTAGTCTCTAGTAAATGAGGGCAGTTTGGAAACATAAGAGTTTATTTAGTATCATCTACTTTTTGCATCATTCTTAATGTTGAAGGACTTTGAACCAGAATGCAAAATCAGATTAGGATGCTTAATAGAAATATATGGCACCTACGCCAGGAGAGGGGGGGGTCTAAAGTCGCCTTCTCTGTTTTTTACTTATAAATAAATAGGTGTCGTAGCCTGTGGGTATATTTAAAACATAGAAGTAAATTTTCTCTTGATTGTATTTAAGAATGTGTTGTCCCGCAACTAACAAGCATTTAACTAATCGTAAACAGCAGTTTCTTTGTCTCAACTATGCGATTTTTGGAAATTGATTATGTAGTTGTACATGAAACCCAATAATAAAAAGAAAAATTCTGTAAGTCTTTGTTCTTAACTATACGAATGGGCCTGTTTGATTTGGCTTATAAGAATGTGCTTATGACTTTTGACTTACCATAAGTTGTTTTTGTAGCGTTTGATTTCACTTATGGTAAGATAAGTCATAAGTCATGTACAATCCACTTAAAGCACATGTAGGCCATAAGTTGTAAGCACTAAGTCTAGTGCTTAATTCTACTTTTCAAAAACAATTTAGACGGAAAGTTCAAACTTTTAGTGACTTTCTTAACAATCTATCTTGCCTGGGGTGAAGCTACTCTTTGGAGAAAAATATGAATGATTACCCCCAAGTTTAGGTACCTGGAAAGATGTGTCAAATAGGACTGTAATAATAGAGAGTATGTCCCTCTAAACTTATTGATCATGCTCTAGTCATAAATCTTCCCCCACATCTCAAAAGCTAAAAAGCAAAATTGTAATTGCATATACATATGCTAATCATAACTCTTTATGGTTTGATTCTCTAAAGTTTCCTGATCATGTACGATGAGTTATTTAATTACTAATACACTTTTTATGCCCGTACGTAGCATTAGCAATATACTTCTATGCATTAGAAAGCATTGTTACATTCAATCTTTTCCCTAGAACCCATTACCACACTTGGTTGTACTGGATAATTATCACCATTTGTTATTAGGAGTTACAATCCAAGGTTGATCTTCACAGATTTATAACTTGATGATACTGAATATGACATTGTATACTATATAGGTTCTGGTTTTCACTCCATCTGGTGGTTAAAATAACATAGATTTCTTTTGTGCTCCTTTCTTTTTTTTATAGGTATTTCTTTTGTGCTCCTCTTATCTCAAAATCCTAGCATCAGCAAGTAATCAGCATTGTCTCTGTTTGAAAGCTCCATAGAGAGCTGGTGGTTGCCGAGTTGCCAGAGATTGACTTAGTTGCGGCAACCATTTTTTTGAAGTCCAATAAATTTACAAATCCATAAATTTCTGGCCATCAGTCAAAGTGAACACACCTTTAACAGTTCCCACAAATTAACTTAGGTAATTAGGTTTTAGTCTTTTAAAGTAATTTAACAAACTAATATCTCACAAAAGTAAAAAAAAAAACTCTCATAGCCGGCAGCCGCTTCAGATTTTGAGTTGACTCGTCTTCCTGTCAATCTCTTTACAATCTTTGCTTCTTCTTCTTCTTCTTACTTCAATCGTTAGTCTTCTACTCTTCTCGCTTTCTCTCTCTCGTCTCATGTCTCACATCACAGACCCTCTCGCTCTATCACACAAAAGTAAAAGAGCTATTGTTGTCATAACATTCTATTATACAACACAGAGCAAAGAGCAATTATTTACTCAGATTGATGGAATGATGATAGTGAATTCATAATGGCCTTTCTTCCATACAAGGATTAATTACAGTTCACTACTCCCATATTTGCTAGAAGGAAACTTTAAGCACATAAGACATACCATTAAAGCATTGTGAAATAAACTTGTTGCTCTATCCAGTTGCACCTGGTCATCACGTCCATCAGGCAAAGTACCAAAATAATGAATTTTTTCAAGCGCCCCAAAAAACTGCCCAAAAAGTTCATCCCTAATCCCTGCCAATGTGGATTAAAATTTAGTCTGCACTAAGAAGTAGGAACAAAAGCTTCAAAAAAGCAATAAGAAAAATTGGAATAGGTCTGAGAGCAGCCGTTTGAACAGATGAGCTGCATATTAGATAAGTTTCAGTTCGCCCCTTGCAAGACCCTATAAAGTACTAGAACGAGTAGTGGCCTTTGCCCTCCTACAGACAATCAGATTATATGGCCTTGTCTTTGGTCATTAACAATTCAAACCTGCCAAAGGCGTGACACACAAATTTCAAGTCCACTGTGAAAGGATCTAAGTGTAGGAATAGATCTGGGAGCTCCAAGATATAGCTTACTCTTGAACTATGTAAAAATGCTGTGAATTTTTTTGTCGTCTTTCATCTTTATAATTCTATAGTGCACCATCAAAGGTATTTACTACACGAAGTTGCATAAAATAAGAGAAAGGGAACAAGAAGGGCTGGATGCTCCAAGGGAGAGGATATGAATATGCAATAACCATAGGTGCAAGTCTAGGCCATAAAAGTACTAAAAACTTATTAAGGCCTAGTAATGGTCCGTTCCCTTAGGAAGAATGTGTGGAGGTCAAAGGCTCCTTCAAGGGTGGGTATATTTATGTGGGAAGCAGCTAATGAAGCTTTGTTAACATGCGAAAATCTCCAGCGTCGCGGTAAAGCTTTGGTCAATTGGTGCTGTCTGGGCAAATGTGATGGGGAAAGTGTAAATCATTTGCAACTTCATTGTCAGTTTGCTAGAAGGTGCTGGGATTTTGTGTTCAATTTGTTTGAATTGGAGTGGGTTATGCCCAATTCAGTGAAAGATTTGATGAGATCGTGGTCACTGTATAAAAGGAAACGGAGAAATCACTTGTGGGAGGCTGCTCCGATGGCGATATGCTGGATTATTTGGTTGGAAAGAAATGTCAGATTTTTTTAGAACATGGAGAGAAGCTTAGAGAAGACAAAGGAGCTTATTCTGCATACTGTTTTTTTGGTGCCATGAGTCGTTTCTCTTTGGTGCAAACCCTTTTGTAGAGTTTGTGGATAGCTTACGGTGTAATTAATTTTCTTCTTGCATACTTCTAGTGTACACAGGACGTGTCACCTGATTTGACGCTAGCATATTTATAATACTTATCAAAAAAAAAAAGCCTAGACTTGCGCATGCGCTTATCCTATATTCATATCCTCTCCTTCAAAGGATCCAGCCCTTCTTGTTCCCCATTATTTAGTCTAGGTCATAATTATGGCCAAGACTTACGCATACACTTATCGTATATCCATATACTCTCCTCGGACGGAGGATCCAACCTTTCTCGTTGCAGTAAGTTGGCTGAAAAATATTGTTTCCAGTCAGAAGAAACACTGCTTGAAGGAGAAATACTCAAGAATTAAAAGTAATTGATAATTCTTCATGTTTTTTAAACTGGGATGAATGGTTTAACAGTCTGTATTTCAAGCAGGTGGCTTCAAATCATATATTTACTTAAAATGAGTCCCAACCACAAAGCTGCATCAAGCTCATGACATCGTTCAATCACTATCAAAATTCAAAATATAGCAGCCTTAGTGCAGCCTCTTCAAAAATGTATAAGAGCAAGAAGAACAGTTTATTTCTTTTACTGCTTCTTTATTTTCAGAATGATAATGAGAAGCATGCATTCGACCTAACCACAAATGATGCAGACAAAGAAAGGACAAAGTGGAACTAAGTAAGGAAACAAAGAAATTCTGAACACCAAGTAAAATGTAATGCAAGAGGAATTTGAGAAGTTAAAAGCTTGAAAATTAAGATATGTACAAGGAGTCCTATAATCTTCTAATCTCATAGTTGTTACGATCGTTGACTAGTTAGAATCGTACACTATACTTGTTCATGAAACGATTATCTGCTTCGGAGCTATATAGATTCGAATTTTACATGTGACTAGGCTAGGAAGGGAAACTAAATCTAAGTGAATCTGTCCCGAGCCTTACGAGTCAAGACACTTTTGATCAGCTTGAACATAGCTCTTCTGTATGCTTAGTTTTTTTTTTTTTGTAGGTAAAAAGTTATCAACTACTTAAAAATGACCTTTAGTTTTAAGATATATAAACACTTTCCCTCCCTTTTCTGTTGTATTTGTGTTATCCGGTGACACAAGTTTCATTCTCAAGACTGGAGAGTGAATGAAGTTACTGGTAATCATGGAAACTGTGCTTGTTCTCCAAATACTCCCTCTATCCCAAAAAAAAAAAAGGATTTGCATTTAGATTTTTCAAAGTCTATTTGACCACGTCTTGGGTCGATATTTAACATATTTTTACTTAGTAGTAGTGAATTTAAGAATCGGGGTTAAGAATTAACATTTCCAAGAGCGAAATTATTCCGGTTGGTGCTGTGGAAAATTTCGGAGATTTAGCGTCGTTTTTTGGGTGTAAGACGGCCTTTCTTCCCTCCTCTTATCTAGGCCTTCCAATTGGTGTCCCGTATAAAAGTAAGGCGTTGTGGAATCCAGTGATTGAACGTTTTGAGCACAGATTGGCAGGGTGGAAGAGTCAACTTCTATCCAAGGGGGGAGGCCGGTTCTAATCAAGAATACTCTTTCTAGTTTGCCGACTTATTTTCTATCTCTCTTTGTGATCCCTGCTGCTCCTATCCGGCAAAGACTAGAGAAATTGAAAAGAGACTTCCTGTGGGAAGGGCAGTCGAAGGGCTTTAAGTTTCATTTAGTGAATTGGGAAAAAGTTTGCTATAGGGTGCAAGAGGGAGGTTTGAATATAAGAAAACTTTAACATTTTAACGAGGCATTGTTGGGGAAATGGTTGTGGAGGTATCTCACGAAAAAGGAAGCTTTTTGGTGGCAAGTGGTGGTTTGTAAGTATGGGGCAGGGGGCCATTGTTGGTTCACTAATGAGGTTAATTCTACTTTTGGGGTGGGAGTGTGGAGGGGTATTAGGAAAGGTTGGAGTTCCTTTGAGAGATTCATTGCTTTTGAGATTGGTAGCGGGGTTACCGTGAAATTTTGGGGAGATAGATGGTGTGGGAATTCTAGCTTGAGGGAGATATTCCAGAATTTATTCGAGGTCTCCACGGACAAAGATTGTAGAGATAGCTCTGTTTTGTCTATGGAAGGTGGTACACCTGTTTGGAATCCCACGTTTAGAAGGAATTTCCACGATTGGGAGATTGATTCAGTAGGGCAGATTTTGGAGAGTCTTCATGAGCAAAAGATAGACAGCGGGGATGATAAGGTGGTCTGGAAAGGTAAAAGGGGTACTGCTTTTTCTGTCGGATCGTATTACCTCAAGCTCCTTAACAGTGATAGAACTTCTTCCCCTTGGAAAGCAGTTTGGAATTCTCAAGCTCCAAAGAGAGTGTCTTTCTTCATCTGGGAAGCGACCCACGAAGCTATTCTTACGGGGGATAATTTGCGGAAACGTCACATGGTTTTCGTCAATAGGTGCTATATGTGCAAGGCTAGTGACGAAAGTGTGAATCATCTGCTCCATCACTGCCAAGTTGCTGAAGAACTTTGGGATTTCATGCTGGGGTTGTTTAAGGTGACTTGGGTCAGGCCGAGATCGATTCTTGATCATATTAGAGGCTGGTCTTTTGGGTACAAGAATAGGAGAAATCGTATTTGGGGGACAGCTCCTTTGGGAGTGTGTTGGACTATTTGGAGGGAGAGAAACCATAGTGCCTTTGACAATGTGGAAATGTCTGTCCCTGTTTTGAAGAATGTTCTGATTCGAACTCATTTTTGGTGCTCCGAGGCAGCTCATTCAACGTCCTGTCCTAACACTACTCTTGTAGATTTTGTTAATAATATTGATAGTGGATAATTCTTTTGGTAGGGTATACTTCTAGTGTACAAAGGCCGCATCACTTGCTTTGATGTTGTTTATATAAAGTTTATTTTACTTATCAAAAAAATAAAATTGCAACCTATAACTTTGAAAAAACAAGTAAATCCCATCAAATGTCATTCGTAAAAAGTCAAGTTGACTTTAAAAAGTCTAAATGCTCTACTCTTTTTATGTCATTCGTAAAAAGTCAAGTTGACTTTGAAAAGTCTAAATGCTACTCTTTTTTTAGGAGAGGGAGCATCTTCTTCTTCTTTTTCTTCTTTTTTTAATTGGGGGGGAAGGGGGGGCTTATTAATATATCTACTTGTTTAAAAGAATTTAGAGTTTTTGAATGATGATGATGATTTATTTTGTCACTTCTCATATTATAAGAACAAGAACTGATGTTTATTGATATCTGAGTGATATTTGCTTTCTACCCTACACCGCGTGTCATAAGGAACCCATAACAATGCTTCAGTGTCATGATTCTGCTTGAACATTAGTTTTACATTTGAATTTGTTTACATGTTATAAAAACCATCCCCTATAACACTATACAGCTCAGTTCCCAGTTCCCAGTTCCCAGTTCCCACACGTACAATTGACAAAAGCTAACTATTGGCTGAGATTAAATCCTCTAGACACTTTTAACGGTTATGATTCCCTCACACCCACATGTGTGAAGGTGATTATCCTCTTTTAACTCCCTCTTTTTTCTCTCCCCATTACAAAGTCACCCCCTAAAATTCATATTCTACGCAGTCAACCCCTGCAAAACCTCAAGCATACATTGATCCGGTCTCATACTAAGAGTAATCCCCATGCTTCCTCGTCTTTAATGTTCCTAAACCCACTATAAAGTAACCTCCTCAACGATACTAAACAGTATACATAGGACAGTAATTCCTGCAAGTAGTGTAGCGTGAATGAAAGAATGAAGATATAAGAGGGGTTAAAGGCTTTTTCTGTGTCTTAAGACAACCTAGGTTCTATGTGGGATTTTTCATACATCCCTTCCTCTTCTTTCCTTCTCCATCTCATCTCTTTCGTTGCTCTGTTCAGCTAACTGTTGCCTTGCTACAACTTTCTAAATAGTAAATACCTAGCCTTGACTATATATCTATATATATATATATATATATATATATATATATATATATACTTAAATTTGCTACCCTCTCAAAATCTTGCTTCCTGAAACCGCTGCCACACCGACATCCAGCCGCTATCCTTTTGGTTTCCAACTCCTAAAACTCCAACCCTTCTTCACTACTTACCTAACCTACCAACCCTAGGTAGTGACAGCTTTTTATATGTAAAAAAGCAAGAACATAGGGAACAAGAGTGGAATAATAAAGCTCTGTACAAAAAGTCATGAATCTGATGGAGATGAGCACGAGCTGCACAGTAACTGTGTTTTTTAAGAAAGAGATGCAGATCAAGCATCCTGGAATTTGAGAAGAAGATTATATACAGAAGCGTGTATAAGAACAGAAAATGTGGTTCACAAAAAGGACAGATGTATGTGATAAAGAAAGGCAATGCAGGATCTCCTTTTTGTAAAATTTACATATAGGATCGGCAATAAATCTTCAAATCATGATTCAATTCAACAAAAATGTTACCCTTGCACTAGACCATAAAAAATGAAAGTACAGATAAAAAGGGGAAGGTCCCTGCTAACAATGACCCCTGGAGAATTTATTAAGAATCCAAATTAGGAAAGGTTTTGCATTCGGAACATGCATCAACACATTGGTGAATCATGAATGTACCCAATGTAATTGTTCAATGCATAACATTTTCACAAATAGACTCTTAACAAGAGCTACCCCATAATTTTTAGGAATTTCCAGTAATGTGTGTGTGAGCGAGCAAGAGAGAGAGAGAGAGAGAGAAGCTCTACCTAGATTTTGAGTTTCTCTGATCCAATCCTCGTCCTGCATAAGAAGAGACACGAAACCAGATCAAACAACATACTCGTGGCGAAAAAGCATTAAGTTACGCAGCACCAAACTTATGATTCGCAGGATTAAAAACATCCCATCAGACTCCATCCTCGTGGTACCTTGATAAATGAATCCTAGATATAAGATCCTTTATACATGAAACTAAACAGCTGTCAGGAAAATATTCTGAAGATTGTCTTTAAGTGAATATATGCCATGTTGGTTGTACTTCCTACCGTATACTAAGTGAGAAACAGATATGCATTTAACATTCATAGTTTCTCATGAAATCTTCTCAATGAACATGGTTCCTTGTACAGAAATCACTTCAATAGATGGAAAGTTGAAGATTTTATGCATATCAAATATTTTCCCAATTCCAAAAAAAAAACATCATGGCACCCCTTAGAACCAAGATAGAGACCAATGATCGTAAGAACTGACAATGGAAATATCATATTTTTGGATGACCACGAAAGTGGAAACACATTCAAAAGAAATTTAAAAAATTAAGAAAAAAATGACTGCACCGGACAGAATTTCTTTAATGCTAAAGCAAAAGCATCAACTCAAGGATGACTATATAAACATTTCAGAAAATACATCAAACACAAACCTAAGGAATGCATTGACTCCCAAAGAGACTATGCGACAGCCACAAATGAATACAAGAAAATGACAATGAACAAAATATGATGCAAGAATATTAAACCAGAGAATGTGAGGCCTCCGCAATAGTAGAATCGATATGTGCTGATGATGTACTAGGTACATTAGCTGGAAATCCCTCACGATTAATATCTGACTTAGTCTCATGCGGTTCAGTTGCTACAAGAGAGCTGAATATCTCAACTAGAGAGTCAGATTTTGGGGTACTATCAACCGATAAATTGATCTTAAAAGCCTCTGATAAGCATTCTTTCGCAACATCAAGACCTTCAAGATCTACACCAGAAGCCGGTTCAACTGAAAGAAACAAACAAATTTCACTATAATTTACAATCTACAACCTTCCTTTCAATGATTGTAAGGTCTTACAGTGATATAATGGTTCTTAACGCAATCAATTTTTATTTTTAAAACAATTATCTTTCTTTAAAATAAGAAAATGCAAGTGCATACATCAAAACATCTAGAGACTAATCTAATCATCGAGTAAAAGTAAAACTGGATAACATAAGTACAATAGCCTACTAAATCAGCTTAAACCTACTATATCAGATTGAACCAACACCAGTCACTACAGCACAGATGCTAAAACCATCTTCTCAACTCAACTTAGCATTTTTTCCAATCGCTTGGGGTCAGTTTCATGAATCCTTTTCCACCATTCAATTCAATCCAAAACAAGGTCATCACACACACCGCACTCATGTGTATCTTTCTTTAATACAGATGTAAATGTTAGTTTTGATCTTCCCTTCCCCTATTTATACTTTGGTTGATGTTGATACACTCACACTTCCCATAGATGCACTAATCGGTCTACATTGTATGTATCCAAACCATCTTAGGTGGTTTTCTCTCATTTTATCACCTATTGGGGCATACTTTTATTGCTTCACAAATTAGTTCGTTACGAATTCTATCTATTCTAATTTTACCTCGTATCCATCTTGATATTCACATTTCAACCACACTCATCTTGTTAACATGTACCTTCTTAGTTGCTCAACATTTGGTTCCATAAAGTAGTGTGGGTCAAAAGGATGTCCGATAAAACTTTCTTTCAACTTAACTATCATATGTCGATCACATAACACTCACATCTCCATTTCCCCCCGACCTGGTTTTATCCTATGACTAACATCATCTCTTACTTACCCGTCTTGAAATTAGTAATTGATCCTAAATATCAAATTGTTCTTTTTGTGGTATTCCTTGACAATCTAAACTAACTTTGTCCCCACTACTACTCCTTTTACCACTAAAGTTGCATTCTATGTATTCCGTTTAACTCCTATTTATTTGAAAGTCTTTCTAAAGTTCTCTCCCCTTTTCTAGCTTATCATTGACTCCATTCTTCATTTCATCAATCAAAACAATGTCATCACCAAACAGCATAAGATAGGGACTTAAGGCTGATCCTTGCTATGATTCTATGGTGATCGGGAACTCCCAGGTCTCTCTTGATGTAGTCCTAACTAACGTCGCAGCTCCATCATACATATCCTTAACCACGTTAAGATATCTCAAGTCAATTGCTTTCTTTTCTAACACCCACCAAATTAGCTCTCTAAGAACTCTATCATAAGTCTTTTTTTTTATGTCAATAAAAACATGTGTAAATATCACTTGATCAAGTGGGACAAAGTTTGACAATATGAAAGGTGGTGAGCTAGGCATCAAAAATCTAAAGTTTTTCAACAAACTATACTGAGAAAGTGACTTTGTAGGTATGTGAATGACTGGGAGGCTTTTTGGAGAAGGATGGTGATGAGCTAGTACGGAGAAGGGGACCACTTGTGGTTTCCTAATTCTATTTCTACTTCTTTTGGGATAGGTGTGGGAAAGGGGATTAGAAGGGGTTGGATACTTGGATTTCTTTGATAAAAATATCTCTTTTGAAGTAGTCAATGGTGATAGAGTAAAATTTTGGAAGGATAAGTGCTCTAATAATGTGGAGTTACTAAGAGCTTTTCCAGATCTTTATGCCTTAGCTACGGACAAGGATTACGTGGTTGGATCAGTTTTACAACATGGAGAAGGTAGGTTGACGTGGTGCCCCACTTTTCGGCGAAATATGCAAGATTGGGAGATGGATTCTCATATGCAATTGTTTGAGAACTTGTATTCTCAGCAGGTAGCCAGTGGGCAGATAGAGTGTTGTGGCTTAATTCTAAGAGTATGAAATTTTGAGTGAAATCGTATATATGTGACCAACAAAAATAGGATTTCCTTTTCCATGGAAGACAGTGTGGAAATCAAGTGCCCCAATGAGAGTGGCATTTTTTGCTTAGGAGGCAGTGCATGAAGCAATTCTCACAAAAGACAATCTGAGGAAACGGAATAAAATTTATATCAATTGGTGTTACATGTATAAGGGAAGTGGTGAGAGTGCCAACCATTTTTCCTTTTTCTTTTTTTTTTTCTTTTTTTTTAATAGGTAAGAGTGACCCCTTGTTGTATGGGGATTGGAACCAAGGACCTCAAGGTCATTGCTTGAGTGCTCTTGCCATCTCTCCCACCCCTTGGGATCACTTTTTCTTTTTTGTTACTCCATTATCTGTAGCGTTAAGAGTTGTGGTCTTTGTTGATTAGCTTGTTTAACATATCGTGGGTGAGTTTCCACATAAATGATGATTCGAGGCCCAAAACATATTAATCAAACATAGGTTGCAATAATCTACACCTTTCATTCCACAAATGAGGCCCTATGTAAATTTCATTTGGCTTGAATTTACCATTTTTAGTGTTAATATTTCATACAATGTTATTTAGTTTAATGGAATAAAACTATATCCAAAGTATACTACATTAAAATAGCTAGCAAACACTAATATTATATATTTAATTACTTTGATATTGCGGTCAAAATGTTGCTCCAATTAATTTGATCAAAAAAGTCAAAAAAAATTGAAAAGTAAAATAATAAATAAATCAAAAAAGTCAATTGAAACTCTTTAAGTGGAATAGAGGGGGTAGTTTAACAAGATCATTATAAAAAGGAAAAAGACTGGAGTAGCTGAAAAGTTTTTAAAGTAAGAATTTTACTGAATAGGATAAAAAAAGTAAACAAGGAATAAACCAAAGAGCAACCTAGAAAATGACTCAAAAATCAAAAGCAATACAACCCAAGGAAGAGTATCAACACAAAATCAGTGTTCTAAAAATTTTAGGCATAGCGCCAGACCAGCGCCTAGGCGGGGCCAAAACTAAGACATAATTGTCTTGTTTTTTATATATTTGTTTATTATTACCTAATTATTAGGCATTAAACCTTCAAATATAATAATAGTAAATATCACCTAATAATTTAAAAATAATGATTTCATTATAATCTAAACTTTTAAAAATAAAACCAACAATTTCATATCATTCCAAAGTTCAAAATATTACAAAAATAGTCAATACCTAAATACTCCATAGGTCCATTGACAATATCAAATTTTCACCAATAATCAATATTGATATTTATCATTATTTTTTAAAAAATAAACCCAAAATGAAATTATTTTGGGCCAAATTTTTTAAAAAAATTAAAAAATTTGTAAAATCAGCAGTTGACGGCCTAGGCGATTTTTTGGCCAATTTGCCAAATTTCTAGGCGCCTGGGCGGCGCCACCGATTCTAGAACAGCACAAAATAGCTTTTGAAACCCTACAATCGGAAATATCAAATCTCAAAAAGTGCCTATAGCCAAAGACCATAAAAAACCATATTGTTAACCCAACTGAATCGGCATATGTTTACTTCCGTATTCAACTCCCTACAAATGCTCCATAATATGCCAAAAATATCATGCGTGCATAAAATCCTCCTATCTTCATTGCGAGCGAAACCTTGATTGAAAGCAAGAAGCAAGATTCATCGAGGACCCCAAATAACCTATACCATGCCTGTCCTCCCACAGGATAATGCATGAATAGTTGATTATGTGGCTCGTCATGCTGCCTGCAAAGAGAACAATATTCAAGGAATGCACCTTATAAAACCCTACAATTCTACATCAAGTCGTTACTAATTTGACATGCACTAGAGCTCCAACAAAACCCTAATCCAAAAATGGCTTAGTTTTCCTAATGAAACCTGCCAAAGGGAAAGAAAACTGAAGAATGGTGTATGATACTATGATCTAGGAGATAAAAACTCTATAGGGTCAAGACCCCATACTTGTATACGGAATTCGTGATAAAGAAATCATGAAACGGCTCAAGAAGGGCTGCTAGCTCATAGAGGTCTGTCTCATTTAATTCCAAAAATAATAATTCTTCAACATACTCCCTTCGCTAATAGAAAAGTAGATATAAGGGCATCATGAAAATTGACAAGTGTAAAATATGGGATATAATGTGAATAGAGGAACGTATACATACCAACCATTTTCATAAAACTAATTTGAGACCCATCCCCAACCATGTGACGAATCTCAAACTCATCCGAGTCAACTATGGGAGAAGTTTGATAATGACTATTAAGCTTGATATACATTGTTGAGTCCCTGTCTAAAAGCTGAGTTGGTAACTTAACATGGGATCAGAGCTTTGTGAAGGTTTGACAAGGTCGTGGGTTCGAGTCATCCTGCTTGCATTTGTTACCTGGAATATTGTGAGTGCATATTGACACTCTGTTTGGTTTGTGATGCCTTCGGTGAGGCATGTTTGTGCATCTCTCCACGTGTGGCCGGTCACACGTGAGGTGGAGTGTTAAGCTTGATGTACATTGTTGAGCCTCTATCTAAAAGCTTAAGCTTCTTAAGCTTTTAAATGAGTTGGTAACTTAACAATGACCAAGTCTAATAACTTCTAAATGAATTTCGAGGGACAATAGTAAGGGATAAAAAACACACTAAAACCCTAATTTTCGCATCCTAAAAAGAATCTCATATGGAAAATATTCATGAAGATAAAGGATTCCAATACCCACAGCCCATTTTTGATAGGCTTACACACAGTTGATTAACTCACCAACTGGTCGGTCGGCTCCTCAACGGATCTTCTTACACCAATAACAAAAGAAACACACGCCAACGACCCTCTCAATTATTCACAACACCACAAAACATCTAAATAACCCCCTTCCCCTCCACCACCCCGAACAAAAAAAAATAGGGGGCGAGGCCTGCTTCCACCTGACACGCTCTCTATAACAAAAGTGCCACTCTTAAATTACAAGAGGCATACACAAATACAAAACTGGATAATCCAAAATGACACATTCCAATAAGGTAGGATAAGAAGCAATCCCCTCTCTATTAGATTACCCCCACAAGCGTGTACTTCGATAAATTAATTTTAAGGGACGAGACACTCAAAAAGATCTGAACTAAAATCAACATATTCTTTAAACCCCAAAAGCCCTCATAGAGAAACAGGATAGAATCATTTGCAAACGGAAAACATGTAAAATATTCCCACCAACAATACAACCCTTAACCAAGTCTATCTGTTAAGCATATCATGCCCTTTAAGCTCCTCATTCTCAACAGAAAAATGTCAGAGAACCTAAACAACCAACATCCACTTCCTGCATCTAGAACCAAAGCCTTGCCGCTCCAACACGAGGTACATCATGCGCCAATTGACCCATTCATAAGCCATCTCAAACTCTAACCCTACACTTAAAATCATCCACCATCTCATCAGCCAAAGGAAATCACCTAAAATCCTAATTCTGATGATTCGGATTTTAGCCTCCTCATGAGGATCTTAGAAAGAATATTTTACACGCTTCTCACAAGGTAAATGGGTCTAAAGTCTAGCCCTGATGGATTTGTCCTTGGGAACAAGAGTAAGGAAGTGGAATGAGCATTTTATCCACCACCCCATTAGCATAAACTAGAAGAGAATCTCAAGAATCATCCTTCACCATCACCATTTTGAAACACCCCATAAAGAACCCATCAGGTCACAAAACTAGCAAATAATCTCAATAAATCATTCTTCACTATCACCGTGGGGAAACACACCATAAAGAACCCATTGGGTGCAACAGCTATCCCTTATCTAAGGCGAACTGGATCTTACATTTTCGTCTTCATATTGAATTAATAACCTTAACTCAACATACATACGAGATTCAATAGAAAAACATAGAGGAACCCTAATTTTTCGCATTAAGCTACATTAATCACCATTAAACTTGAGTTTTAAGTTATCAAATATATATATAGGCAACATGTCAGAGACCGGATCAATGGATGCTCGAGGTTTTATAGGTGGTGGTGATTGCTCATAATATTAAACATAGAAGGTGACTGTGCTAGGGAGTGAAAAAAGAGGGTGACTTTGTAATGGAGAGAGAAAAAAAAGAACAGGAGAAGAGAAAAAGAGGAAGTTGGAATAACCAGTCAATCCCAACCGTCAACAATGTTAAAATGGTTTAATCTCAGTCGGTAGAGTTCAAAATGAAAAATCAACTGAAAGTGGCACAGCTCTTGAGCATCGTAATATGAATTAATTTATGGAATTACCGTCAATAAACAAAATTAGCAACAATCCCAGTGGAACTGACACTTGAAACAATAAAGTATAAGTATAAATTATCTAAATTACACACACAAATAGATGGTAATTTATGGACCGAGAGAGAGAAGGAGAAAGAGAGAACCGGAATTGAGGAAATCGAGGAAAGCGAGGACGATGCGACGACTGACAGGAGAATCGGTCTTCAGTTTCGCCATTGTAGGAGCGGAACGAACAAACGGTGCGCATGATAAGCAGATGCCCACCAAAGCGTCACGTGTATATGTACGTTCCGGAACGTTTCGAGGGGTGTTTGGTTCCTTGGTAATCCTATTCGCGCTTTGGAATGGGGTTTACCACGTTCCCGATAGCCCATTAACAATTTTCCCCTTCCTTTCTTTTTAATCCATCCGTCCTAAATTATCGTCAAAATTGATCCGGCGTACGGATTAAGAAAAAATAATTGATTTAATTATTTATATTGTTTTAATATATAGTTTTCTTTAAAACTCATGTGTATATGACACATAATTAAAGTAGAGTGAAAAGGTAAGGATAAAGTGGTAAAAGTGATATTCTAAAAAGATAAGTTTCAAACTGGATAATTATTTTAGGACGGACGAAAAAGGAAAGGATGACAATAATTTAGGGACGGAAGGAGTACTTAAGTGAAAATGGAAGTGCATGATTACTTTACAATAATATCCTCTCTCTGTTCCGACCAAATATTTCTCATTTGAAAGTTAATTTTTTTAAGAAAATGATATTTGTGTAGTTTATTAATAATAAAATGATATTTTTAAGCTTTAATTTTTTTAAATGAACTCTTTAAATGAAATATCTCAAAATGAAATAATAGATTTTTTGCCCAGAATTAATGGAGTAATTTATTACTTATTATAAATTATTTATTTTGATCGGTGAGTTTTAAGAAAATGAAAGAAGTTGGTGGACAATTTTAATAAAAATGAGTAGCTATTTTGTTGGATGTAATCTGTATTTAAAGTTGAGGGTAACTTTGGTAGTACAAAAAAGTGTGAGAGAGCTTCATCTCACCCCACTCGCATTATAATATAGATTATTTTTTGTGATTATAGCATATTAGAAAGTGTATATTACAATCTTATCGAAATTAAATATCTTTTTTTTTAATTCAGTGTTTGCTCTACTAATCACTCCCCTTGATGTTGGTCCTAGGGTCGAATCTTATTAAGGGTCTAAATATACATTAATTATTTATATAAATTATATAGTATAACTACATATTGGCGATGTAAAGTAGATCCGGCCTTGACTTTGGGGTGCCCTATGCTAAATTTAAAATTAGATCCAATAATTGATTAAAGATACGGGTCAGGCTAACCACACATCAGCATCTTCTATCTACACCCCAAGTTTTAAAATTTCAAAAATGTCATCATGTGAAATGACAAAATACACCTTTCAACCTCAATCATTTCTTTCAACACCCCACAACCTAATTACAATAATGTCATTCTATAAAATGTGAATATTCTAATTGCACCCCAAATTTTGTAAACTTACTGTAGGTCTTCCTTTCCCACCATTTTTACTTTTGTTTAGTTCCTCCTCAACTCTACCTACATTATATTGTTAAAAAATACCAAACATGGAGCCTAAAGAAGTAATTGAAATAAATAATGAAAATATTACTTCCATTTAATTCGATTAAAACTTTACTTTTCATCAATTTTTGTTGAAATTTCAAACTTACCCGATGTTCATCGTGTGTGGCTATGGTTTGTCGCCCACGCTTCCTTGTGTGCGCAAAGAACTCACCGCACACGCCTCTCATTATGCACCAAACGTTTATCGCACACTCCTCCTTATATGCGCAAAGCACTTGCCGCACACTCCTTCTTTTGCCCACCAAGTGTTGGCCGCACAAGTCTGAATATGTGCATTTGTGTGCAAAACCGCATAGTGTGTAATTGACAAGCAATTTTTTTTTTGAGGATTCAAAGACATCCCCTACGGAGCTTAGTGTTGTAGATACAAGTCCAATTCAAGATATTGTTGTAGATTACACTGATGTGTTCACAACGTATGCACATTTTCCATCTCGAAAGGATTTGTGTTATTGGGTACGTGCCACGGGAAAGGAACATGTGTGATAGTTACTACTAGATCGGACAGTGGAACGGGTAAGAGAGGACCACAATTGTATTTGGGTTACGAACGTAATAGGTATCAACGTCAATCTAAATCCAATGTTGTTGATAATTTGAGTAAAACAACAACGGAATTAACAAAGGAAAATGGTAGGAGATAACGTGGATCGAAGAAGTGTGGATGTCCATTTCGTTTGCAGGGCAGACAAGTATTCGGTGATGGAGAATGGGAACTTTTCGGTTGAATGTGGGGTGCATAATCATTCACATGAGTCTCATTTGCATGGCCACTCATATGTTGGTCGATTAGTATGGGGAGAAAGAATATATTCTGAACATGTCAAATGGCAATACTCGGTCAAAGGACATTTTGATGGGTTTACACGAAAAATTTAAAGATAATAAGTCCTCATTAAAGATTGTCTACAATTGTCGTATGAAGAATAGATTTGTGGAGCGTGATGATCGATCGCGGATGCAACAGCTTGTGTCGAAATTGATTGAGTATGGATATTACTATCATCATAGGAGATGAGAGTCAACTAACACTGTGAAGGATTTTTTTTCTTTGCTCACCCTACGAGCATTGACTTATTGCGTTCCTTTCCAAACGTTCTCTTGATGGATTGCACTTACAAGACAAACAGGTACAAGTTACCATTATTGGAGATTGTTGGTGTCACGTCGACAAACATGACATTTTTTGTTGCATTTGTTTATATGGGGTTTGAGCAACAAGAGAACTACATTTGGGCACTTACTATCTTGAAAGCATTGATGAATCAATCCTCTCTACCCACTATGATTGTAACAAATCGAAAATTTGCGTTGATGAATGTAGTTAAGGTAACTTTTCTAACATCAAAAAAATTTCTTTATCGGTGGCATATTAATAAAAACATTGTGGCAAATTGTAAGAAAATGTTTCGCACAAAAGAATTATAAGATCAATTTATCGTTTCTTGGAATACGTTGGTGGTCGCAAAAACTGAGTCATCATATGATGAATACATTCGAAAACTACAATCAGATTTCACTGATTATCCGACAATCGTTCAATATGTCATGAAGCAATGCTTATGGTCGTACAAGGAAAGATTTGGGTCTTGTTGGACGAATAATATAATGCATTTCGATAATAACACAACAAGCATGTATTTAAATGTTTTTAATATTTAATTTATTTCTCTAAATTTATAAATGATATAAAAATACGTAACATTGTTATTAATTGTATCTTATTTTAGGGTGGAGAGTCAACATTAAGCGTTGAAAAGACAGCTTCAATCGAGCCAAGGTAACTTTGAGACATGTTGGAAACAAATTCACACACTCATTGAGACATCACATATTGCAATCAAGGGTTCATTTGCGAAGAGTCGAGCAGTAGTTCTACAGAAATTCAAATCAGTATTATTTCAATACCTACGAGGTTTGATGTCGATAATTGCGATGAATAAGATATACGATCAGATGAACAGTTTACCTGAGGATGGTCATGTAGACTCATTATTGTGTGGGTGTGTACTGAGAAAGACATGCGGACTACCTTGTGCGCATGAGATAGCTGAATATCTGAGAAATGACGTGTCAATTCCCATTGATCAGGTTGATGCATTCTGGAGGAAAATTAGATATGTTACCAGCAAAATTTTAGAATGTTGATGTTAGTGTTACGTCAGAAATGGAGACTCAATTATATAAGAGTTGGGAACATGTTGTTGCAAAATTTCATGAAGTCGCATCGTCAGAGAAATTGTTGATACTCAAAAGAATGATGGAGGTTTCGAAGTCGGTAACAATGTCATTGATTGTGCCCCATGATAAGACTCGCACTCGTGGTCGTCCGAAGCCCCCAAAGGCTAAAAAATTCAAATCAACCAAACGTGATCCTAGTTTGTTTGAGTATGTGGAGTCGATGAAAGATAATTGTTCTTCATGTGACCAAGGTTTGGTGTACGAGGTTGGTCCATCGCAGAAACCTCCCACGTTCACTACTGTACCACAGGAGGTATATATATATATATATATATATATATATATATATATATATATATATATATATATATATATATATATGTATGTATGTATATATGTATGTATGTATGTATATATATATATATGTATATATATACATACATACATACATACATACATACATACATATATACATACATACATATATATATACATATATATATATATACATATATACATACATACATATATATATACATACATACATACATACATATATATATATATATATATATATATATATATATATATATATATGTATATATATATATATATATATATATATTATGTTGACTTTAATCTGTTTTGTTTTAATAGGTTGTGCGACTAGAGCCGGATGGCTAGTGGTCACATCAATCAATTTTCGAATAGATTTCACGAGTACATAAAGGACACGGTGAATGTAGCGGCTGACGGTCATTGCGGTTTTCGTGCCATAGCACGGTTGTTATTTCAAAATGAAAATTCATGGAGTATGGTTCGATCAGATCTATCGCAGGAGTTAATGAAAAACCAAGAGTTGTACACACGTGTGTTTATTAAACATAAGCGTGTTGAGAAAGTGAACAATAGACTCGAACACCACGAAGAAACTGCTGCGAAGAAATATTGGTTTGATGCAAACGATATGAGGCACTTGGTGGCATCATTTTACAACTGTGCTCTCCTGGTATTAGATAGTCGTCATTGTTTTACATATTTAGCATTGAGAACCACGCCTCCAATTGATCCAAAATTGATTTGTGTCGAAAGAGTAAACGGTGATCATTTTATTTTCATAAGATAGATATCATTGCTTCACATACATGTTATAAATTAATAAATTGTACCTTATTGACATTTACTTGATTTAATTTGCATGTTAATTTACGTCAGGGTTGCCCATTAGCACCTGTCCCAATCGTATGAGATCAAAATCGTGTGGGATGTGCTTCCATTTGGAAATCAATTTATAGTCAACAACTTTTTTCATATAGTGAAAGTGTAGGAAATGAGCGATTTGTTCTCAAAAGTTCGGACAATATCAATTTGGATTAGTGATATGTATTTTCATTTAAACTTGGAATGTTTGTGGCATTATATACTTGGATTGGTGATATGGAAATCTATTTAAACTTGAAATGTTGGTGGCATCAAATATTTTGTTTGTATTAAATTTCATCCTGTGTTAAAAAAAATAACATAAGACAAAAATAGTAACATAAGACAAATAAGTAATTTAAACTTGAAATATAAAATAGTAATATGTTTCAAAAACACATAACACTAATATGTCTCAAAAATACATAATACAAACATGTCTAAAAAATACATAACAACAGTATCAAGGTTGCGTCATACGACGAGTCTCAACTCGAGACGATATTGCCTCCTCTCTGGATCTTGTACAAAGCTATCTACTATCGAGACCACTAACACTAACTCCTCATAAGTTATACTTTTATCACCCGATCGCAGTCTTCACATCATCGGTCCTGTCAAATTACGAATAGCTGAAACGGTCTCCGCATTATCGGCTGTAGTGGGATTAGTCACCCTAACCCTAGTCGATCGAGTGTCGGGCTTTTACCCAGTGGGATGTGAAATTCGCAAGTACCAATCCATGTATTCAGGTGAACATTCATATGGATATCGAGCAACTCGCCCAAATTGTTCCGAAGATAATATATGGCTCTCAACAAGGTTCCAGTATGCCGCGAGTGCTATCCAATTGTCAAATCGTGAGGGTTATTTCTAGCAAGGTTGTCATGTGCGATAGGGATGGATGGAATAGTCTGCCGCGTTCGAACTGTCAAAGCATTCGGTCTGGTATGTATGGCTCCACATTGGCTCCTCATGACTATGCATCCATGATATAAGGAGTTTTGACGAAATGGAAAATGCTCCCTGACTGTGCCGTCGTAAGTGGTCCACGCAACCTACAACATAATTAAAAAATTTATTAAATACAACAATTTAATAACGAATGACTGAAGCATGAGCATAAATAAATGAAAAAGATGAATACTAATGTTAGTCTTCGTAATCATGTCAATATTTTCACGTATAGCACGTAACCAGTCTATGCTTGTTCCTTGATTTCCGATCGGTTTCCACATACGAGCAAACACTTGTGTGTTTTGGTACCCCACATTATGATCAGGGCTCAAATGTGGAAATCGTAAGTATATCCATGCCTACATGCAATAAAACATTCACTTAGATGTGAAATATCCAACTATAAATTAAACATGTCAAATAAACTATAAATTTTAAATATACCTCTAATAATGTGAAGTATCCAACTATCTGCTTCGTCTCATATCTGGACGCTTTGCCTAGCTGTCTATATAGATAAGCCATGGTTGCAACTCCCCACACATAGGTATGTACATCATCAAGATCCTCCAGCTCATGTACGAGAGCATCACTCGTGAGCCGCTGTTATCCGTGAAGATGGTGCAAGCTAAGAGGTACAACATGTAAGCCCTCACCGAACATGTCACCTTGTCGAAATCATCAGAGCTGACATCTTCACTAAACCTATTACGTAGCCACTCTATCTTGACTGAAGCACCCCTTTGTAGGTGCCCCGGAGCGCAGCCCGCGCCCCGCGCGCCCTTTTCTAGGGGTGTGCAGCGTGCGGAAGCAAACATCACACTTTCCATTCTACCCTCCCTTGTCTAGGGGAAAACGAAATTAAAAATGCAGAAAGGGTGTTGTCAAAAAGCGTGTGGAATACGCCTCGGTCACTTTAGTGATTTTGGATCCATTATGAGAGCTTTGATTTTTCCGTATCTCACCCTTCCCTTGTTTAGGGGAAAATAAGACACAGAAAATGCATGTCATCCCTTTTTTAGGGGAAAACGAAAAAGTGCAAGAAAGGATGTTGCGATAGCGTATAGGAACACACTCTGCCTCACTATGGATTTTAAGAAAATTGCCTTAAGGCCTATTTTGGATCGCTATGAGTGCTTTGGGTTTTCTGTATCAAGTTATCCCTTGTTTAGGGGATACCAGGATGCAGGAATACTTCACCATTTCATTCTCATTCTCCCTTGTGTAGGGGAAAACAGAAAAGTGCAAGAAAGGATGTTGCGGGGCCTCACGGTGATCCAAAATGTTTTGACATAGTCGAAATCTTTATTTTAAGGAGAAAACAAAGAAAAAACCAAAATAAAACCAGAGAATGCAAAAAAAAAAAAAAAAGGTTCGGAGGCTAAGTTACGAGTTGGGAAGGTGCTAGGCACCCAACTCGCCATTTCGGTCTCAAAAAAAAGTTTTTCGCTAAAATATGATTTTTGTTATATTTTTTCTAGCAAATAAATAAAGCATAAAAAAACAAATATATCCATGTTTACATTATTTACAGACTTGCAGCCGTCTCATTCCAATAATTTACAAATACATTTAAAAATATTTGGCCATAATAATGACTCTTTTTAATGCTATTTTCTAAATAAATCCGGGCAGCATAACAGCTTATATTTTTACATTGGGCCGGATGGAAAATAGTTTTTTTTATAAAATAAACTCTTAAAGGCTCACCTCTAAGAGCGTTGGTGTGCTCGCTCAGTCCTTCCGGGAGATGGAGTCTTTTTACTGCTGCTGCTGCTGCGGTTCGGGCAGGGTGACTACTTCCGAAGGTTGCTTCTGGGCATCGTCAAACGGGTGGAGCAACTGCTTGCGTTTTTGCTGCTGCTTGCTTGCTGCTGGTGGAAATCGGGCAGAGCAATTGCATGCTTCTGGCGAATTTGGCCTTTTTACTTGGGCAGAACAACTTCTCTTTTTGAGATTTTTGGACCAGGGGAATAGGGTGGAAACCTAGCTGGGGGGCTAAGGTTCACTTTGACCGGTTGGTTTTGTGTTTGGAGGAGATTTGGCGGAGCTTCGAGGCTTTATAGGAGGGGGAACTCACTATCTCACGATCGCTCTATATTTTCTCGGCGTAACAACAACGCTAAAAGTGAGAAAAATTCTCTGTCCTGAAAGCGAAGCCAGACACCTCTATTTATAGGCGAGAGGAGGGACATCGCTGGGATTTATGATATTCATCTTGTGCTTCACCAGCTTGTACCGCGTGCTTGAAGGCTTGTGCAATGCGTTAAGTCGGGGTGCACTATTCAGGATCCTGGCGCCGCCACCAAAGGGATTGGGCGCCGCGCCAGGAGGGCTTTGTATCAGCGCCTGAGCTTCATTCTTTGCCTCCTTTTGGACACTCTGGCCCCTGCATTTCACTGTTTTACGCATCCTGCTTTATCTTTTGCATTTTTAAACCATGTAACTTGACATTCGTTAAGTTTCAACAGGTCTTGATATCGCATGTCAATGTTACGTACCAGGGGTACGAAATTGGGGTGTCTACACCCTTCTACCTCTCTTTCCCTCGATCATCTCACCTTCGGACACTCCCAATATCTCGCCAGCATACTCCAAATTGATGTTCCGTGTAATAAATAATGGTGACCCTGATATCAGAAGTCCAGTAATATAGAAAACATCGTCCAATGTGATCGTCATTTCACCAAAGGGCATATGGAACGAGTTTGTCTCTAGATGCCACCGCTCCACAAAAGTTGAAAGCAACAATTTGTGAACATCAAGATAGGTCAAATTTCTTAGGGTATGGATCTTGGTTCCCCTTACCAAATCTCTCAATTCTTGGGCACCCCCCGGAATGACCCACTGACGTAGTTTTGAACGATGATGGTGAAACTCCAGAACCTCTCGATCTTGTCCAATCCAAATTGATGCTGCTACGTGTGTCTTGTATATAATCAACAAAGATGGGTTAAGTGGACCACCATGAAATCCAATCTCAAGTTTAGGCTCAGGCTCAGTCTCAGGATCATACTCAGGCTCGGGATGTTGAAAATATATGGGCTCTTGATCTATATGCTTCGGGGGCACTTCTGCGTCACGCACATGTTGCATTTCTCGTCTGGCCGATGCGGTGGCACGACACCTAATATATTTATTGCAGAACCTATCGATTGGACCTTATATGATCAACAAGAAATAAGTAATATTAGATGTTATATAGAATCAATAAAAGGCTAAATAAGTAAATCGAGTAGTCATAAAATTTTTGAATGCAAACAAATTTGAGAGATTCTTGATGCACAAGTGTGGGCTTGTGAGGTGGAGATTTAGTGCACATGAGGCAGGGTGTGTGGCAGGAGGTAAACGCACAGAAATGGATATGTGCGGCGGATGTTTTATGCACAGTTATGGTGGTGTGCGGTGTAACGTTAACGCACAGTAAAGGAAGTTTGCAGCATTTATCAACCGCACGCACAACTTTGTGTGCGCTGAACCAGGGCCGCACATTTCATTTATCGAATTTCTAACTATTTAAACCATTTTCATCCAAGTTCTTTGAACCAACCTATATTATACAGTAAATAGTTCAAAATAGAGTGAGAGAATACCTCGGTTAGAGTGAGAGATAATGTTTTGGTTTGCAGAAGACATTGTGGGTGGGGTTTCTTCTTCCCATGTGCAACCTTCAGTGTGCGACTCCCCTTGTGTGCGTTTGGCTGGGTTTGGTATCTGTGTTGGGGTGTTGGGTGGAGGTTGTTTTGGAAATTAAATTTGGGGTGTAGATAGAGTAAGATGAGTTAGATAGAAAATTTAAATGATGGGTAAAATAGGAAGTTAGGGTGGGGGTAAAGAGTAAAGTTTAAAAATTGGTTAAATATGTGGGATGCAGATAGAATTGGGGTGTAGAGAGAAGATGTTGGTGTGTGGTTAGTCTGACCCTAAAGATACCCATCTGCTCATAATGTAATGTAATATTTGACTTTTTTTTTACTCAAACATAATATTTTTAAATAATTTTTTATGTATACTATTTATTTTATTTGAAATCATAAAACACATAATTTGTAGTACTACAAATTACATATTCTTTGATTTTGAAACAAATATTATATAAATATACTTCAAATTTTGATTTAAAAAACATTTAGTTTTATTTTAAAAAAGAAACAAAACATAATTTAGCACGAGTAGAGTAATTATCAAATTACATATTTTATCATGTTATCATAATAGTAATATTTTCTTACAAAGAAAGTACCACAAAAGACTCTAAACTAATATCGAGTTTTTACTTGAAATATATCATCTTTCTAACATTATTTGAAGCAAAAATATTCAATTAGGTCCTTATAATCAATTTTCTTCACAAAATTATTCATAATTGCTTTCAAAGTTAATCCCTTAAGTTTCTCAATAGTAATTGTAATATCTATATATATACTAAATACACTTTTTGTCCAAACAATACTCGTTTGACAAATGAAGCATTTAAGAAAGTTGTTTTACATGCTTTTACCCTCAAACATTTACACTTCAATTTTATTTTATTTTAAGAAATACTTTTTTTGGTCAAACCAAAAAGGGAAAATGAACTTTTTATAGGTCAAATATAGTGTAAATAAACTTAAGCTACAAGCTGAATTACCCCCCCAATGAACTTGGGACCCTATTTAATAACATGTGTCGAACATGAGTGGGAGATGTCTAATGATCCTCATTAAGTTAAATTTGATAAAATATTGAGGATTGTTGGAAAAGAGAAGGATGATCTTCGCTTGGCCTGGCGTTTGGTTTGCTGAAATCAAATGGACAGAATGAAGTAGTCAATGAAAATTCATAACTATAGAATTTGCACAATTGCATAAAGGGTGGAGCCATTCACACCCCCATTTTGCTCCATACATCCATTTCCTTTAATATAAGTGGCGTGTGTGTGAAGAAAATGGGTGTATGGAGTAAAATTTAGGGGGGGTGTGAATATCCCCACCCTTACACAAATTTCCCACCATACTATAATATAACCTACAATTTTCCATTGTGGTAGTTTTCTAACAAAATTGCATATCATAGTTTTTAATAACCACGTAATGTTGTCATGACCCTAACTAGCGTTCATCTTTTTAACACAAGTGACGAGTAAGTGTGCCTTATTGACAAATATATTAAGCATCTTTTATTACTATATCTATCATTCGCAAACCTTATCTAGTTATCTCCTTATAAGACCAAAATTACATTAAAATTGGATTGTATATTCGGTTGTTCTTTGTAAGACCAAAACTTGGAAACCAAATAATCGTGAATACACCATGATTCGAAGGTTTCACCAAGATAACCAAAAGATGCAAGAAAAGAAAAACAAAATAAATAAAATCATGAACTCATGGTGAGCCACAAAACGAATTCGACTTGACACTCAAACTAAAGGAATGTCATTATCGTGTTAGTGCACCCATGCGAACACCATGTAGTGAAGAAAACCAAGCATACAGTTTATTGCATGCCCATTTTATACGATAGCTTTTTTATCCTATAAAATTATAAAGAATTTTCATTACATGAATTTTAAATAAATAAGTTGAAAATGGTATTTTAATGAAAAGGTCCACGAGCAATATGTCCTTCTTCAAGTGATTTAGTCGAATTGGAGCAGAGCCCTAGTTGAAGAACATAGAACTCGCAATCCCTTTAATCTTTCTATCTTTATGATAGTGAACCCTAAGCCTACATTGCCCAATTGATCGATTTCCTTCAACCCTCTCCAAAAAACAATATCATCCATGGACTTTTGGGTCGGCTTGTGGTGGACCTGATGATCCAAGGTGTTGCGTGCTCAGTGGGCCAGTGCATGTGATACACGTAGCGGATCGGGCTTTCGGGCTCGGGGCATTACAAATAGACTAACTAATGATTTTTCAAATATTAAGAGAAATTCATTTAAATAATTGTGCAAATAGCTACCTGCCCCCTGATGAATCTGAGATGAAACAAGAAGGGGGAAAAACAAAGGTTCTAAACACAACACGCAGAAAAGGAGAATTCCTCTTTTGCCCCTAAATTAAACACATGGACTACCCATTTCGCCAACGAGAATCACTGGTATTTTCTTGAAAAAATAACATTTATTTGAATAGCTTGAAGATATGCAAATACCAGCCCAACCCCCCCTCCAAAAATTAAGCCCAAGGCATGGCCAAAAACCCACCCACCCACCCCCATGAAGACCGACCCAATTGCCTGCACCCTCAATAAGGACCGATCAGTATGGCAGTACCTGACGTCACCTGGAAAAAACAAGAAAAAATTACGGGCCAGTCCCTTTTCCGGTTAATTTAATCGCTCCAGTCCCTTCTTTTTATTTTCAATCAGAAACATTCACTTTTTGTCAGAAAATGATTACGTTACCCTTAATGAATGCTTAAGGCATGACTAGCCGCATGAACCGCGGTTCAAAAGTGACTTTTGGGATCGAATTGATTATGTTAACCTTAATGAACGCTTAAGGGATGAGTATTCGGGTAAACCGCGATTCATAAGTCACTTTTGTGATTGAAATGACTACGTTACCCTTAATTACACTTAATGGATGACTACTTGGTTGAATCGCGGTGCATAGTTTTATATACTGCTGTTCAAAACCTTATTTATCACTTAAAGCATTTTACTATCTCTTCTGTAAATCGTCGTTTCTTTCCTATTCGTATTCACTCCCTTTTTCAATGGAAAAACCCATTATGTTATTGGTTAAATTTCGAAGAGATACAATTGTTTCTAAAGTTAGTGAATTTTTTTTCATTGGTGATATTATTCAATTGATAACAAGTAAATATTCTAATGTTGAATTTTTGAATTTATCTATGAAGTATTCTGTTGGATCTCACATGAATTGTTGTTTAGCAAATGACAAGGATTGTGTAAACATGTTGTTGTTGGCGAGAGTTTTGTCAAGTAGTATTATATACATAGATGTTGTTGAAAATCAAAATGATTTTAGTTTTGGATTGAGCAGAGTAGGTTTACTTGGGGATTTTGTTTCTTGTAACTTTAGGGATGTAGGAGATTGTCGTAGAGACGATTCAATGAATTGTAATCGTTGTGCTTCTACTGCAAATATGGATGCCTCAGTATGTAATAGAAGTTCAACTTATTCGAATCGTGATTCATCAACATCTTATCAAAGCAATATAAATTCTTCATATGTGGACAATGATGATGATAGTGTCTCATGTTATGATATATGTCTTAATCAATCTGAAAAGGACCTTTTAACTGCTGGTTGGGCATCACTTATCATTGGTGTTGGGAAAATTTTCAAAGGGGGGGGGATATGCATTTCGTTGTGAACTTATAAAGTATTCTTTCAAAATTGGTTTTGAATTTTTTTTGAAGAATAATAATGAGAGGATTAGTGTTGTTTTCAAAAAAAAATTAATGATGGTTGTAGTTGGTTTATGAAGGGAATTGTTTCAGCCGTTAACAAGTCAGTAAAAGTTAGGGGTGAGCAGCCGAGCCCATGAGCCCATACAGCCCGCTGTGCCCGTGCCCATGGGCTTATACATAGTGCTGGGCTTTAGAGATGTTAGATGCCCGCGGGCTCAGGCACACCCGGGCATTCAAGTTCTAATGCCCATCTACGCCCGGCCTGGCCCATCATCACATTATGTTTTAAAATTATAAATATATTATAAGTTAATTAATTATACCATTACAGTAACAAAAAAGAACCTTTGTTACTGCTACCTGCCTACCTTCGTTAATTATATTATTATATCGTGACTAGTCAATTATAATATTATATTATTATATAGTGATTAAGTGATATACCAAATTACCAATACAAATAGCCAAAACTCAAACAAAAGGCAAAGTAAAACTTTGAAACCCTAAAACAGTAAAACCTAAAACAAATCGACTGCTACCTGCCTTCCTTCGTTCCTTCGATAGCTCTACATGCCTACGTTCGTTCCTTCGGCTCTATTAGTCTATTATATAATTACATAATACATAATGTAGTTTTTGTGTATAGTCACAGTTTGGATTTGGAGGAACTAGGTGAGTAGGTGTCATGGTTCAGGTTCAGCTGCCAAGACTTTTAAAATTATGTGTAATTTTAAAAACATGAAAATCAATCGGAGAGCCCATCTAAGCCTGTGCCCGTTCAATGCCCATTCATTGATGCCCGTGGGCTTGTCTACGGTACTGGGCTTTTTAAAATGATGCTCGCTGCCATATGGGCCTATACTGGGCATTACCAATGCCAGTGGGCTTAGGGCCCGTGCACACCCCTAGTAAAAGTATACAAGTGTAACCTTGAACACAATTGTTATATCAATATGATTGATCTAATGGATTATGCAAAAAATGATGAGTTGTGGTATAATTTCAGACTTCATTCTTGAAAATGTTCGTAGTCAATCGTCATATTCTCCAAAAGATGTAGTTGATCAGATGAGGACCCAGTATGAGATTTTGGTATCATACAGTAAGGCATGGAGAAGTGTTGACAAGACTCGGAGTAAGATTTTTGGTGGTTACGAAGATTCTTTTCAGGAGCTGCAATGGTATGTGAAAGCTTTGCATAATAGTAATCCCGACAACTATGCATTTGTTGAATCAGACCCCATTACAAATCGTTTCAATCGTTTGTTTATTTCGTTTCGCGCATGCATATATGTTTTTAAGTATTGTCGTCCAATATGATTTCGATCTAATTTGTGTAAAAGACTGAAGGATTGTGCGTATTCTCCAAATATTAGACTTTTCGAGGAGACGCTTGAAATATTTAAAAGAGAAGGTGGATAGATTGCTAATGAATTTTTGGTCAATCTTCCATTTCAAAATTGGGCTATTGTATATTGTCGGGAGAATATGTATGCTGATATGACATCAAATGCTGCTGAATCGTTCAATAATTGGATTTTGGAGGATCGTGGTCTTCCTATTACACACATGGTTGATTGCATGAGATCAAAAATTATGAAATGGTTTTCGAAGAGGATTAGCAGTGGAGCAAATTACTATGTTCAAAGATGGATCATAAGTGGAGTGAATATCTAAACATTGGTATCACATGGCATTTGCGTAGTGTACGTAACGATATATATGAGGTTCTATCAGATCCAAATGTGAAAGTTGATTTGGGGAATAGAATATGTTCATGTTATCAATGGCAGATTGAAGGGTTCCTGTGTTGCCATGCTGCTATTGCAATTAAGAGGTGCGGTAAAAAGATTGAAGATATTGTTGATAATGTCTTCCTCACGAGCTATTAGATTAAGTGTTATGAGGGAAGCTTAATGTCTATGCCAACTACTGAAAGGTAAGAGGTTGGTAATTATGTGGAAGGTGAGGTCATTTTACCACCTATTACCAAGAGATTAGCTGGAGGTCCGAAGAAGAAAATGATCGTATCAAACATCAAATCAATAAGCAAAAGGAAAAATGAAATGTGGTAGATGTAAAAAGCTTTGTAGTCATAACTCTAGGTCATGCAGAGAATCAATCCAAGATTGAGTTATTTTTTTAATGTTAATGAAACATTATTTGTTATATTACGGTACATTGTTTATTTTTACATTTTATGTGGCGACCCCGACCCCGGACCGGAGATGGGACCGCGGACCGGAGCGCCGAACAAGACAAGACAAGAAGGACAAGAAAGGAATGAACATGCAAGGACTCAAAATTATTTTAAAACTGACGTGATGCAACATTTCAGTCGCAAGAGAACTCGACACAAAAGGTCGGCATTTTCAAAATCATTTCACCTGATAAAACATTTAAGCAATAAATCCAAGTCTTCGGCGACACTACATCCGGAACCAGAAAATAAATAAGAGCTAATGGGATGCTCAGCGGAAGTCTATACGCAGTGAACAACAATACGATATACAAGGCACGACGAATACAATTGCCGGCATCAAGAGAAGTAAGTACTACAAGAGTTAATACTACAAGTAGCTACAAGAATACACGAGTACAATTCTATAAACATTCCCAAGCGTAGTCTAGTTGACTAGCTTTAACCCAATGTCCTTGCAAAATACAAAAGAAGAGAAGAGGACTTCTAGAACCACCTCTTCAACTGCAAAAGCCTGATCAAAAGAGAACTAAAGTATACGAGCACTGCGATCCTCAACGGGAAGGTCCTGTCCTGCTAGGATCTAAAAAAAGTACAGGGGAATGGGTAAGTCATAATGACTCGTAAGCTATCAATCATGCATGACATGGCATTATGCAACACGTTAGGCAAGACAATATTTCAATCATGTAGATCAATTATTTAAGATGCACATTATTGCACATAGTTCACATAATATGAGGATATAGAGCTGGGCCGCTTCGTAGACCTGAGACACTTTCGATAGCGTGCGATAATCGATGGTTGTGATAATACATCGATCTCCGAGAGATGCTCGGGAAAACAATAGTCATTCTCAATGGGCGCGTATTGGTTGGCAGAGAGCTCTTCCCACGGTGGCCGTCGTGGAGTGTGTGTGCGATAACAAGTATGCCGGTGGACTTATGCAATGCCAAGTAGTATTTACTCAACAATCAATCAATATGGAAGCGAGTCCGACAAGAGCGTCCTCGTTCAAGATTAGTATATAATCTCATCAATAAACAATCAAGATTGAGCTCGACAAGAGCGAACTCAATATATCAATTATCAAGTATGCATTTATTATGTCATAAAGATACAAGCATGACATTCAATCCATTTCAATAGTCTAGAATTAGTTTTCTAGTTGAACGCATGTAATAACGTCGTAGGGATCGATCATTGAGCCGGTATTGTTCAATAACTCATTAATGTCGACTCCGTTGAGTCATTTCTATAATTCAAACCAAATAGAGTTTAAACACTATTTGCATTTCCAACTCTTTTCTAAGTTAACGCACCGATTAACCTAGGTCATTAATCCGATTAATAATCATAGCCAAGAATAATCTCAAGTTCCTAAATCATGGAACCCTAGAATCACATTTTCCCCAAATAATGGTCGAAAGTCTATGACCCAAGAATAATAATTATTCCTAATATAGAGTAGAACACTTTTACTTCTAGGCTTAGTGTCCAAATCACGACATTTACATTCATGGTCTATAGTTCCAGATTTTCATACTCTCAAGAATACTCCACTACCATGGTAGAAATCAAGGAGAGCAACGATTTAGACATGAGAGAAGGGAAGCAAGAAGGGGTAGCATGTTATCTCTAACATGGACCTAAGGGAAATCGATAGCTTACCTCAAGCCAAGCAAAAGACGAAGCACGAAAAACCGATCGGTGTCGAACGCTCGTCTCGACGGCGACTACGCAACGGCGGTCTTGGAATCGCAAGTGGGTTTCGAAACTCTTGGAAGCCAAACCCTCACACACTAATCTCACCAAGACTCTCACGCACAAGTTCGCCCGAGACCAGAGAAGACGGAATGAAGAAATGAATCGTGAAATGAAGACTAGAGCTGATGTAGTGTAGATCAGCTTGATTAAATGTTAATGGAATCCACATGTCATTAGATGAGTGGTGGAATTAGGTTTAGCAATCTTAATTAGGCTTAGATTAGGCTAAGAAGACTCTAATACAAGTGGTTTAAGTCACTAATGGTAGAGGTTTAGTAAGGGTAAGTTCGTAATCAGCCAAATGTTGCAGAAAATCCCGTTTTGCTGGAAATTCCTTCAGTTCGGTTGTGATGGCCGAACTTCCATCATTTTGTTCGGTTATGGTGGCCGAACAAAGCCCAAAATGTTCGGTTGGCAGAGTAGAACGATTCCTCAGGCCATACTTTAGGTCAAACAGGTCCAGATTTGCACGTATAACGCGTATAAGGCATAAACAACTCTAAGAAGCATTAGAATGAGTATCAAGGGTCCTTATAACAATGATAAAAGTCTCTCAAGGTCTTGGCTAAGTCCAAAAGATCAAAGCCCGAGCAAAAACAAGTCAATCTAGAGCATGCAAGGCAATAGGCGTTCGATACGACAATTACGGTTCGATCAAGGAATGCAATCGAGTCAATCATGTTAGGGATACTACTAGCATGTCAAAAACATGTTCTAATCATGTTAAACAAGTATGGAAGACAAGTATACAAGTAGGTTTCGGGTTCTCACATCCTCCCCACTTAAAGGAATTTAGTCCCTAAATTCATACCAGAATCAGCAAATAGGAAATGATATCTCTCTTTCATATCGAGCTCGGTTTCCCAAGTAGCTTCCTCAATGTCATGGTTCCTCCATAAGACTTTGACTAACGGGATCCGTTTCGTCCTCAAGATTTGCTCCTTAGTGTCAAGAATCCTCACTGGTCTCTCATCATAAGAAAGATCAGGTTCGAATGTGATCTCATCATAAACAAGGACATGCGATTCATCTTTCAGATACTTGCGTAGCATCGAGACATGGAATACATCATGAACATCCGATAACGAAGGTGGCAATGCTAACCGATACGCCAAGGATCCAATCCTTTCTAAGATCTCAAATGGTCCAATAAATCTAGGTGAAAGTTTTCCTTTCTTCCCAAATCGCTTAGTCGGCGATACTTTCAAGAATACATGATCACCAACCTGAAACTCTAAGTCACGTCTCCGGTTGTCTGCGTAGCTTTTCTGTCTACTTTGAGCTGTAAGCAATCTGTCTCTAATCAGTTTAACACTCTTAGCTGACTGTTGCACCATCTCTGAACCCCATAGTTTAGCTTCACCAACTTCATCCCAGCAAATCGGTGAACGACACTTACGCCCATACAAAGCTTCATATGGCGCCATTTCAATCGACTGTAATCGTTATTATAAGCAAATTCGGCTAATGGCAAATGAGAATCCCAACTACCTTTAAAATCCATGGCACAAGCACGTAGCAAATCCTCTAGCACTTGGATCAATCTCTCGACCGATCCGATGGGTGAAAAGTCGCATCGAAATTCAACTTCGTCCCCAAAGCCTCTTGTAAAGCATGCCAAAATCTAGAAGTAAACCTAAACACAGGATCTCTCTATCCGATACAATGCTCACCGAACACCATGTAGTCTCACGATATCTTGAACATACAATCTAACCGACTCAAACTATAAGTCATCGCAATAGGAATAAAATGTGAAGATTTAGTCAATCTATCCACAACAACCCATACTGCATCAAAACCTCGACGAGTACGTGGCAATCTGTCCACGAAATCCATGGTGATATGCTCCCATTTCCACTCCGTATCTCAAGTGGTAATAATAAGCAGTCTTTGGTGTTCGGCTTTCACTGTTGACATGTTAAGCATCTAGAGACATACTCGCAATCTCTCTTCATTCCATTCCACCAAAATGTCTCTTCAAGTCCCTATACATTTTAGTACTCACGGATGTATAGTGTACTTGGCCTTGTGAGCCTCGTCAAGAACCATACGCTTAACTCCATCGGTGGTAGGAACGCAAACTCTACCTCGAAAAGTTAAAATCCCATCTGTGTTCGTAGCAAACTCCGGTGTCTTACTATCACCCAATCCATCAATAATTTTCCTCAACTCCGGATCGTGCTTTGAGCTTCCTTAATCAACCCAAACAAAGCAGTGTAGCACGCACACTAGCAAAGATAACACTATGCTTTCTCACAACCGACTCCATTCGCGGACATCCTCAAGCATCTTCCACTCCCTCATCATCAAGCAAGACATGTACACTTTCCTACTCAAGGCATCGGCAACAATATTAGCCTTCCCGGATGATACAAGATAGTACAGTCGTGATCCTTAAGCTTCTCCATCCATCGCCTCTGTCGCATGTTCAACTCTTTCTGCGAAAAGAGATACTTTAAACTCTTGTGATCAGTGAATATCTCAAACTTAGCTCCATAAAGATAATGCTTCCACTTATGAAGTGCAAATATGATGGCGGCTAATCGAGATCATGTGTCGGATAATTCTGCTCATGAGGTGATAGCTTCCTCGAAGCATAGGCAATAACTCTCCCATTAAGCATACGCAACCCAAACCTTCTAGTGAAGCGTCGCTATAAATAACAAAGTTCTCGAACCATTAGGCAATGCTAAGATAGAGTCGTAGTCAACCTCCTTTTCAATTCCGAAAACTAGCCTCGCACTTATCACTCCATATAAAAGAAGAATTCTTACGTGTCGGTTTAGTCATCGGAGTAGCGATCTTGAAAACCCTCGATAAACCTACGGTAATAACCGCCAAGCCCAAGAAACTACGGACTTCGGTCACCGTACTAGGCGTCTTCCACTTAGTCGCCTCAACCTTAGATGGATCCACGGCTATACCATCACTAGACACCACGTGTCCTAGAAAAGCAACTTTGTTCCAGAAAGCAAACTTCTTGAATTTCGCGTAAAGCTTCTTCTCACGCAAGATCGAAAGAACCTCTCTCAAGTGAATCTCATGCTCCTCTCGTGACTTCGAGTACACGAGGATATCATCAATAAACACGACCACGAAGCAATCAAGATATTCATGAAACACCCTATTCATTAAATCCATAAAAACTGCTGGTGCATTCGTCAAACCAAAAGGCATAACCACGAACTCATAATGGCCATAACGTGTACGAAAGGCTGTCTTAGGAACATCCTCCTCTCGAACTCTCAACTGATAATAGCCACTCCTCAAGTCAAACTTGGAATAAACAACTGAGCCTCGAAGTTGATCAAAAAGATCATCAATGTGTGGCAAGGGATACCGATTCTTGATAGTAACCTGGTTCAACTGTCGATAGTCTATGCAAAGTCGTAAACTACCATCCTTCTTTCTCACGAATAACACCGGTGCACCCCACGGTGACACACTCGGTTTAATGAACTCTCATCTAGAAGTTCTTGCAAGCTGCTCTTTCAATTCTCTCAACTCAGCCATTCTATAAGGCGATCTAGATATATGGCGAAGTCCACGGCAAAGCTCAATGCAAAACTCTAACTCACGGTCGGGAGGCAATGCATAATCGGTAGAAAAGACATCTGGAAATTCACTAACTACCGGAACATCTTCTAGTTTAACAGTCGAGACACTAGTATCAAGCACATAAACTAAATACCCCGTACAACCCCGAGATAAGAGTTGTCTAGCACGTAAGGCAGAAATAACATGAATACCTTTCATAGCATGATCACCCATAAACACGAACTCCGGAATACCAGGCATGGCAAAAGTGACTCTCTTACGACGGCAATCAACTAAAGCATGATTCACACAAAGCCAGTCCATACCAAGAATCACATCAAAGTCTCGAATAGGCAATACTACCAAATCAGCATGCAAGACTTGATCATTAACAAGCACGTCACAATCTCTATAAACCTCAGACGCCAACAAGCATTCACCCAACGGTGTAGACACCTCAAGCACATAAGGCAACTGAGCAGGCAATACACATAAATGCTTTATGAAATGCGATGTGACATAAGAATGAGTAGAACCGGGATCAATAAGAACTCGAGCTCTATGACCGAAGACAGAGAGAATACCTCCGATCACATGTGTAGACTCGGGAACACCTTGTTGATCGAGTGCAAAAACACGAGCCTGCGCCTTGGGACGCCCATCACTATCTCTCTTGGATCCGGATTGCTGAATAGAACCTACGGACTGCGTCGCTCTAGTCTTAGGACAATCTCTGAGCTTATGACTAGAGTCCCCACAACCAAGACAAGTGCCAAGCCTATACCTGCACTGCTCGCTCGAATGCCCAATCTTATTGCAATGAGAACAAGTCAAAGGTCCATTACCCTGAGTCGGCTGCTCCTGAGGAGTAAAAGCACTACTACCACGACTCTCCGTCGTCTAAAGCCCAGGCGTGCGTCTATTCGATAATGATAATGACGATTGCCTGTGGGATCGATTTCCGGAAGAAGACCTCTCCACGAATCTTTGTGAGGTCACTGCGAGGCTAGCGAGAAGACTTACATTTGTGCTCCTCAATGTCTCGCTCTATCTCATATGCACGATCTACTGCGCTCCGATAATCCTCCAACTGAAGAGATAACAATTGTCTCATAAACTCAGTCTTCAACCCCTTCACAAACTTATGAGTCATGTGTCTCTCATCTGGCACCAGATGTGCACAATAACGGGATAATTCAGTGAACTTAGCAGAATACTGAGCTACAGACATGGTTCCCTGCTCCAGATCTTGGAACTCTTTCTCTCGTCGTCGTCTAACCACAACAGGCACATAAGAAGCCCTAAACTCCATCTCAAAGTTAGGCCATACTTGAGCCACTCGATTCAACTCCCAACTATCACGTAGAACCTCCCACCAATGATTGGCGGCTCCTCTAAGCTTATACACAGCTAACACGACTTTCTCCTTATCCGTGCAGTCCAGAACTGCAAAGATCTTCTTCACGTCCTCTAACCATAACTCGGCCATACTAGCATCCGATTCTCCTTCAAATGATGGAGGCTTCATTTTCAAGAACCTCTCTAAGATAGTATTATTTCGCACTCTTGCTTCAAGTATAACATCATTCCTTGGTGGCGATACTCTAGCATTCGGTTCTGGCGGTGGCGGTACATTCTGACCCTGACCAAGCTGAGTCATTTCAGTCATAAACTCTGTCATGCGGCGATACAAATCTGCCATCTGAGCATTCATGCCTACTGGATTCGGTGGTGGAGGTGGCAATTCCGCCTCAGGTTCATCAGGAACTCTCCTGGGTCTGCCTCTACCTCGGCCTACACGATCTGCTCTAGGATTCACCATCAAGCACCTATAAGAATCACTCGGCGTTAGAACATCACACAAGAAATAACCCACCTAGGCTTGTTGTGGGGATCATTTGTTCCAGAAGCTTGTTGTGGGGATGATGTGCATGTTTCAATTGGGTAGACAAAGTCAGGTTGACTTAGTCCCTTGTATCTTTTAAATTCAAGGTTTTGTACCAACCCTCTCATTTTGTTTTCCACATAGGTTGCATGTAAACAAATTATTAATATGTAATTATGACATCAATAATTGTTGCATTTTTTAGAAGTAAAACGTTGTACATTACTCACAAGCAATTTTGATTTTTCAAGGTGCCAATCTTCTTTTTCATGTTTGTTTATTAATGAGTTGTAGAAGACCTATTTCATATCGCTTTCATTTAAAAAAAAATGAGTATAGTCTAATGCAAATAGGAACTTGTTAATTTATCCCCCAGCCTTGGCATGTTAATTGAGAAAATTAACATGTCACATTGAATGATGTCCTTCAATATATCATCAATGTATGCTTTTTGGAAGTCTTTGTACATTGGTGACAAAGATTCCCTTGCAACAAATAACTGAAAAAACATATAGAAAGTAAGTTTGCATCTATAAGTTAATGATTTTATATATAAAATATTTATTATTATATTTACCCAGCTATGTGGATGGAAAACATTCCATATGTTTTTTTTTCCTTTTTGATTATTTCTTCCAAAATCATGCTCTAAACTTGTATGTACTGTGAACAGGAAAAAAAATGTATTCATGTGATAAATAATACATGAAATTACACAAGAGGTAGATATCATATTTGCGTAGAAATACTTACATTGATTTCAATCATTTCATCATTTAATAACATGAATATGTCTTTAACCTCTATAACTGGCTTTATTTCTCCTCACAAATACATTATTGAGCTGCAAAAGTTAACAATAAATAATGTTCATATAAGCACAATGTTAATAATGTGTTTTTTTTTTTGTAAATGGAAGATATTTGATGATGATTACATGATTCCGCCATCGTTGTCATGAATGTTCTTCAACATAATCATCCATTTTTTTGGTCATCATAGAAACTGATGTGGAATCTTTTTTGAAACGAAGGGGGGATGTAGAGGCTTTGGTTGATGTAGACTTCTTCCTTTCATATTTCTTCTCCTCTTTCTTCATTTTCCCAGTGTCTTTGCAGTCTTCATCGAGATTTTTTCTCTTTCTGTCCTTTCTTTTCTAGATTCTTTTCATCGATGAAGATGGATTGACAACAGTTTTTCACTGTATTTTGCTTTTGTCCACCAATTCTTCATCATTTTCACCAGTTTCACTAGCTTCTTTCTCAGCAGCTTCACCAGCTTCTTTCTCAGCTTCACCGGTTTCTTTTTCATGAGCTTCGTTTGACAATTGTTGACAAATGTACTGAATAGAATTGTCAATTTTTATTGGTTATGGAGGTTGTTGTACATTTAACTTAAGCATTTCATTTTCAACCTCTATTTGTTTCACCTTTTTCTTCAAAGACTCTATTTTAGCGGTGTGTTCAAGAATTCTCAGATTAAATTTTGTGTTTTGTGTTAGAGTCTTTGCAATTCATTTTGAATCTGTTGTTCAGAAGTTGATGACGACTGTATTTGAGTTATTTGTAGCTCACATTGAAGCCTTTGAATTTCTTTGTCTTTGGCTTATGTTGAACTTCTAAGTTTTTGAACAAGGCTTCACTCTTGATGCAGTTCATTTGCGAGTGATTCTAGCTCTCTATGTTTGACTTCAATTGTTGACCATATGCTTGCCAATTCAGATTTCAGCGCATTGATTACTCCTTCTTTCACCTCCATTTCTTTTCGCAGGGTCTTGTAGCAACTGCTTTCAAATTGGCTATTTGAATCAACAGCTAATTGAAGCAAGTCTAACCCCTCAGTGCTTATCGAGGCAAAGTCAATTGGATTTTCAGTATTATCCTCTTCAATATGAGCCTCCCGACTTGCTCCTTCATACATTTCAATTTCATCCTTTGATTGACTTTCTTTGTTGTGACTTTCAATTTCGTCCTCTTTTGCAATGATGGTTTGGTTAAGCTCCCTATTTTTTTGCTTCCATCAGATTTTCTTCACTAAACGATCTTTCACCCCAAACTACCTTCATTTCATTTCTAGTTTTTTTTTTCAAATAAGTTTGGAATTTCTGTTGTACAAAAATAATTAGATAGTATTAAAATGTATATTTATTCATACTTTGATTTAATGTAATTTGTAATGTACATCTATATATACTTATAGAGGTGGACATTATCGAAACAAAATTTGATTCTTTCAATTTCTTCTTCACCGACGAGAGATCTCATTTGAAAAATCGAGGGACATAGCTTGTGTATAGCTATTTCACTATATTTCTTCTCTCGCACACCCAATACTGCATATGTAAATTGAACACAGTGATTACAAACAATTCAATATAGCACCATTTAAATAAACTGCAAATTAATATGAAATGAATTTTACATTACCGATAGTAGGAGTACACATTTATCTAATGTACCTTCCTTTGTTGCATCCAAGCTGTCATACAAACTATCAACAATGTGCTTTGACCAATTGTATTTTGTGACAGTTTACAAATCAGCGACAAGCATTGCATATGCCCAGAGGATATACATTGTTTGTGTTATAACAAATAATGTTGTTGTTGACCCTCACAGGTTTTAAATTTTGTTGAGTCATCTTCTAATTCTACTGCACAATGTTTAATGGGTCTGCGTACCGGTTAGTGTGGCAACTGTCTTAGAATCAAGAGTGTTTAGAACTAGTTTATTGTTAGTTCATCTAAGGCGCGGACCAGTAGGCTTCAACAACAGCTTTGAAAGCACAACTCGAATAGTAGACTGTAGATACCCCAATTTCGTACCCCTCGCACGTGACATAACATAAAATATCAAGACCTGTTAAAACATTAACAAATGTCAAGTTACAGGGTCAAAAGTGCAAAAAGACAAAGCAGGATGCGCAAAAGAACGAACTGCAGGGACTAAAGTGCACAAAAAGGGCCAAGTTTCAAATTGGGCATGGCCACCCCCAAAATTGGGCATGGCGCCCAATTTTAGTGGGTTTGGCGCCCAATTTCCTCTCTTCTGCGCACAGTGCTCCATTCATTTGCCGTAAAACACAATTTCGTCTGCGCAATGTACAACCACTTGATGCATGAAGAAGGAATTTTATTTCCTTCCGTGTCCTTGTTTCAGCCTATAAATACAGAGTCCCGGCTCCTCATTTCAACACACCTTTCCTTTGTAAAGCTTCTCCGCGTTCTCGTTACGCTGGAGAAATAGAGAGCGATGTGAGATAGTGAGCGATCACCTCAAAAAGCCTCGAAACTCTGCCAAACCTCCGCCAAACACAAAACCAACCGATAGGAGTGAACCTTAGCCCCCCAGCTAGGTATCCACCCTTTTTCCCCGGTCCAAAAATCGTGGAAAGAGCAGTTGCTCTACCCGATTTAAAAGGCCAAATCAGCCAGAAATAAACCGTTATTACGCGATTTGACCTACCTCAAAGCCAACCTGAAACAACCAAACACAAACAGTTACTCTGCCCAAACCCCTAGGCTGAAAGTAACTTTCAGAAGCAGTCACGCTACCCAAATTCACACAACACACAACACACAAAAAAAAAAAACTCCCTCTCCCTGAAGGACAGAGCGAGCACACCTTAGGCCGTCAGTAAGTTTTTATTTTTTATTTTAAAGTCTTTATATGTAAAAGTATTATTTCCAATCCAGCCCAATGTAGTTATATAAGCAGTTGTGCTTCCCGGATTTAGTTAGGAAATAGTACTAAATGTAGCCGTTATTATGGCCAAATATTTTCAAGTATATTTGTGATTATTTGTAAAATAGACTGTTGCAAGTCTGTAAATAATGTAGATGTAATGGATGTATTTGTAGGCAGTTAATGATTTATTTATCTGTTAAATTAATATAACAACAAGCATACTTTAGCCAAAAACCGTTTTGAGACCGAAAGGGCGAGTTGGGTGCCTAGCACCTTCCCAACTCGTAACTTAGCCTCCGAACCCGTTTTCATTATCTCTGGTTTTCTTTTTTTGGTTTTGCTTTATTTATTCCTTAAAATAAAGATGGCGACTCTAAAACATCTTGGATCCAGTGGGGCCTCGCAACATCTTTCTTTGCACTTTCAATGCTCTCCCAAAAAGGGAGAATGAGAATGGAAAGGTGATGTATTCCTATGTCCTGGTATCCCCTAAACAAGGGATAACTTGATGTAGAAAACCCAAAGCACCCATAGTGATCCGAGATAGGCCATAAGGCTATTTTCATAAAATCCATAGTGGGGGCGCTGCAACACTCCTTCCTTGCACTTTCACGTTTTCCCCTAAAAAAGGGAGAATGGGAATAGAAGGGTGATGCATTCCCATATCCTGGTATCCCCTAAAAAAAGGGATAACTTGATACGGGAAACCCAAAGCTCCCATATTGGATCAAAAATCCACTAAAGGCAACCGAGGCGCATTCCAACGCGCTATTCTGACAACTCCTCCCGCACTTTTGATTTCGTCCTCCTTTAAACAAGGGAGGGTGGAACAGGAGCAGTGGATGTCACCGCATCCGCACGGACGCGCACCCCTATCCAAGGGCGCGCGGGGCGCGGGAGCACTCATTCCCGGGAACCCACATAGACTTGGAAGTCTGCTCAAGCTCAAAAGTCAAGATCAGCCAAACACGTGGAATTAGGCTCTCATATTATTTAATCTAGATATTTTTTAATATCTATGACAAATAATATTTGAAAAAGGTATCTTCATCAGATTTCCCTCCAAAGAAGTCAATTCTTTAGTTCGAAAGACAACTCGACAACTGTCCAGACTGTCTCCTGTATAGTGAACTCTGAAGACATTTCCTCATTTGGCTAAGAAGACTTTCAAGCTATAACATCTGCAACTGAAACCTTACTCTGTTTGGAAAGCTTGCCTCTGCATCTCTGAAATCTCTGATATCTGTTGTTGCACGCTTTCTACAAAGCGCCGAAATGCATTTAATGCATTATAACGTTGGACATAGCCTCTCTATACTCAGTCCAACGGACCTGTGACTATTATCAGCTATGGTGGTCATAGATACACTTTAGTCGTAGTCGACGATTATACAAGATATACTTGGACAGAGATGATGTCTTCAAAAGATCATACATATGACATCCTCACAACACTGTTCAGAAGGCTACATACTCAAAAGCTCGATGAAATCAGTGATGTTCGATTAGACAATGGAACTGAATTCACCAATAATGGGATAGCAAAATATTGTGACGATCATGGCATTGGTCACAACTTCTCTACTGTTAGAACTCCTCAGCAAAATGGTGTAGCAGAGAGGAAAAACAGAACACTTATCGAAGCTGCTAAAACTATGCTCGCCGAAGCAAAGCTGCCTAAGCACTTCTGGGCAGAAACCGTCAATACAGCATGCTTCACGCAGAATAGATCCCTGATCAACAAATTTCACGGTAAAACACCTTATGAACTTTGGAGAGGTAAAGCCCCAAACATTAGATTTTTCAAAATCTTCGCTTGCAAATGCATTGGAATCTACAATGGTAATGACTATAGAGGTAAATTCGATAACAAAGCCGATGAAGGCGTATTTCTGGGCTATACCTTACACTCCAAGGCTTATAGGGTTTTCAATAAAAGATCTTTAAAAATTGTTGAATCTATTCATGTTTCATTTGATGAATTTGATTTATTAGAGCCACACGTGGCTCCAAATGTTGCTGATGATTCAGTTAATGTTGAGACAGGTACATCTCAAAATTCAACTTCTCAATCACCAAATCCTCCCTCAGCAACTCACTCAAATATTCCTGATCATCATTTCTCAAATGATTCAACAGAAGAACACAACCCTGCTCATGATAATCCCAATCAAAAGCCCATCGCTTCTGAACCTCAAAATCATATCCTTCAACTTACATATGAATCCAATTTTGAACAGCACATCCCTCAAGAAACAGCTGACTTTCCTCCTAGTCCTCCTCCTAAACCTCTTAATGAAGAACCAACAGTGCATCACATCTCTGCTGTTACAAGAACATGTAAAGATCACCCTATTTCTCAAATCATTGGTGACATTCATGTAGGGGTGCGGACTAGAAGATCTTCAAGAAATGAATGCATGTTCTGTGATGCATTTGTTTCAGAGGAAGAGCCTAAAGAGATTGAAGAAACCTTACAAGATCCAAGTTGGCTAAAGGCTATGCAAGAAGAACTTCAGCAGTTCGAAAGATGCTAAGTGTGGAAGCTAGTCCCAAGACTAGCCGATCACACTATTATAGGCACAAAATGGGTATTCAGAAACAAAAAGGATGAAGATGGGAACATTATTAGAAACAAAGCCAGACTCGTTGCACAAGGATATCGTCAAGAAGAAGGAATCAACTATGATGAAACTTTTGCTCCAGTAGCAAGGTTAGAAGCTATCAGAATCTTCCTAGCCTATGCTACATACAAGGACTTTGTGCTACATCAAATGGACGTCAAGAATGTTTTTCTCATTGGTGATCTTCAAGAAACTATCTATGTCACTCAACCTCCAGGTTTCATTGAGAAAGGAAAGGAAACTCATGTTTACAAACTTAAGAAGGCCCACTATGGTCTCAAACAAGCACCTCGTGCCTGGTATGAAACACTTTCCAAGTTCTTGTTAGAACAAGGATTTCTGTGAGAAAGATTGACACTACTCTCGTCATTCTCAAGCACAAAGGTCATTCACTGCTGGTGCAAATATATGTCGATGATATCATCTTTGGCTCTACAAATGAGAAGCTGTGCAAACGATTTGAGACTCTCATGACTGGAAAGTTTCAGATGAGTATGATGGGAGAACTCACATTCTTCTTAGGTCTTCAAATCCAACAATCCAACAATCCAACAAAGGGATTTTCATAAGCCAATCCAAGTATGCTAACGAACTAGTCAAAAAATACGGATTGGAAATGGCCAACACTTTTGACACTCCAATGTCTTCTAAATGCAAATTATCAAAAGACTTACAAGGAAAGAAAGTTGATATCACTCTCTACAGAGGAATCATCGGATCTCTATTCTATCTTACCGCCAGCAAACCTGATATAGTGTATGTTGTTGGGGTATGTTCTAGATTTCAAGCAGACCCTCGTGAGTCACATCTTCTAGCCGCCAAGAGAATCATCAAATATGTATCAGATACCACCAACCTAGGTATCTGGTATCCAAGAGAATCCTATGTCAACTTGGTTGGCTACTCAAATGCAAATTATGCTGGATGTCAAGTAGACAGGAAAAGCACAAGTGGAACCTGTCAATTTCTAGGCGACAGACTTGTATCATGGGCTAGCAAGAAACAAGCTTCAGTTTCTAACTCCACCACTGAAGCAAAATACATAGCTGCTGGAAGCTGCTGTTGTCAATTACTTTGGATCAAACAACAGTTGGTGGACTATGACATTAAGGTAGCAGATTGCCCAATCATGTGTGACAACACCTCAGCAATCTCTATCACTTACAATCCCGTAATGCATTCCAAGACAAAGCATGTCGATGTTCGATATCACTTTCTTAGGGATAATGTTGAAAAGAGAAACATAAGCATGAAGTACATTTCTAATGAACACCAATTAGCAGATATCTTCACCAAAGCATTGGAAGTAGACAGGTTTGCTTATCTAAGGGGAGAGCTTGGTATGCTTGACCCAACTGCTTAAATATTGGTTCAACTTTATCTCTCTTAGTTTTATTATTTGAGCAGACTTAACATTGCAACAAAGCAGACTTGTTCATATGTTAAGAAAAACAACATTATTACTACTTACTCGGAGACAGAGGTAAGTCTTCTAATTCCTAGTTTAAGAGGGTTATTTATGAAAATTACAAAAGACTTATTTTGAAAATTTGGTTGAGATATTTTTTTTAAAGGTTACTTTTTGACTACTTAAGCCATCAGTCATCAAGTCCTTTCAAGTGTCAGACATCTGACTTAAAGTCACTTCACCGATTCAAATGACTAATTTCACGCCTTTTCATTAATAAAACCCTCAACCGCCATTTTCAAAAACCACTTTTCCAAAAGGTTCTATCTCTCAAACTGTCCTTTGATTATTTCTCTCACTACAACCCTCAACCGCTTCGTATCAGTGAAGTCTGTAGCGAAGTCTCTATAATTCATCTGCAATACTCTTCAATGGTAAGAAAAATATAACCCATGATACTTATCTAGATCGAAATCTTTCTGTGAATCTGCCATTGTTGACTGTTCTTAAAATTTCTTTAAATATTGATTAGTTCATTTATAGGTCCTTGCTTAACTCTTTACACATTTTTGTCATATGCATATATTATGTCTGTTGAAATACCTGTGTATGAACATACACGAAGAAATTCGTAAATCTATGAGGTCTAGTGTAGTACCTTGCTCAGACCACGTATTTCTCACCCTCCTCAAGTCTTTGCCCTAATTTTATGTCTTGAATTTTTAGGCTGAAACTTCCTCCTCCGGTGCTGTTCCTGAACATGCTACGAATTTAGACCCAACAATTCCAAATTTGCCCCCAACGATGTACCATCCTAGAATGTGCATTATGAACCCTCTGTGCGTGCCTACGCCTCGGGAGTTAAGATAGTTGACGACCTCAATCAGTCGGGGATTTTGCCCCTTTTTATGATGGAGGACGAGGATTACAACAACCTTCTGGCAGAGGAATTCTTTCAAAAGGCAATCATCAATGAGTCCAGAACCTCAATCTCTGTTGTGATTCGGACCATCTCTGTTACACTCACTACCTCTAGGATAGCCAAAGTCCTAAGGTATTGAATTCGATGGTCCTACCTCTCTCACTGTTGCTGAGAAAGACCAAGCTTGGTCATACATGTGTGGAGAGCACACTCCAAAGGAACCTCAAGCCAAAATGAAGTGCACTCTATTAGAAGATGATGTCTACTATATCAGCCACCTCTTCGACAAAAGTTTAATCTTCAAGAATGGGACACATGACATAATGACTGTTGATTAGCTTGAGTACACCGCTACTATCATTCTCAACATCCGTCTCAATTGGGCTCAGATACTCTTCGAGCTACTTTGTGATGCTATCGAAGCTGTTCAAGCATCTATCAAGCAGAGGAGGCCCTTTGTGCGTCTCATCAACGTGCTTATCCGCTCCAACATGTCCTTCACCAACCGCTTGGTGAAATTTGAAAAGAAGAAGGTCACGAAGGCTATCCAGTTCACTAGCCTATTCATTCTCAGTCACCACAAGCTTCAAAATGAGAACCGGGACTAGCAAGGGATTCTTCCCCCTCTACTAATAGTCCATGCTCTCAATCCGCCTCCACTAGTGATTCTCAAAATCAACCCTGCCACAACTGTGGATGCCTTCATGGCACAACAGCTCGATAAGAAGCTTCAGAAGGAAGCTGCTACAGAAGACTGCTCAAGAAAGGCTGATGTTGAGCCTTTAGCCTCTACCGCTCCTACGGACCCTACTCTCTCTCAGAAATCCAAACGGAAGCGCTCTGCTGTCGAGGAGGATCCTGCTGCAAAGAAAAAGAAAAATCCCTCTTCAAGCACTGCTGCTAATGTCACCACTACTGGTGCCACCAAACGGAAGAAGCGTTCAGCACCCACTTCTGCTTCAGCGTCCATGCACTATGAGCCTCAAGCCAAATCAGAACCTGCTCCTCTTCGCCTCCACAAACGTAAGTCTAAATGCTTATAACCCTCAGAACCTTTCATCCCATTCGATCCCCCTTCCTCTCCTATTTCTTCTACATCTCCACCTCTTCCTTCTTCAACAGACCATGTTGCTGTTGGGGAGGAGCCTGCTGAGACCCTCTCTTCTCCCCCTCCATTAACAACCCCTGCTGTTGTTGAGGAGGAGCCTACTTCTTCTGTTCCCAAAAAGAAGAAACGCAGACTTCGCGTGAAGTTTGTAGCTCCACAGCCATCCTAACCACCTCCACCTACTCCAGAAGTCATTTCTTCTCCACCATCGTCTCCTGAACCTATCCCTTCTATTTTCCCTGAATCTTCACTAGCCATCACCCCTGCTTCTACAACCCCTTCTATTTCTTTTTCTATGCCCGATAACTTCTCTTCCCTCGACTCTCACATCACTTCTCTTCTTTATCAAACCTCCTTCCTTCCTGAACTTTTTCCACCCCTCACCTCATTCATCACACCCATCTCTATCTCTGCTGACCTTTACCAGATTCTATTCTCTTCAATATCTTCTTCCACCTACCAATTTCTCTTTGATCTCTCTTCCATCTCTAACCTTCTCAATCCTTCTCCTACTTCTCCAAACTTCATTCTTCTACCCGAATCTCCATTTCCTCCTTCATTCCTTGATGCCTCATCTATCTCTTCTGCTTCCTCTGTCAGTGATTCGGAGACTGATATGGAGCTTGACCCTAAACCTTCCATTCATTCTTCACCTCCACACTATGCAGACCACAACTCTACTTCTTCCACCTCTTCCTCAGCCTCTGCTCGCTCTAATCCTGCTGAAACCTTCATCCCCATCAATCTTAATCCTAACTCCTTTCCTTCCAATTCTGCTGACCCTGCCCTTATTGATCTTCTTAGTGCTAATAACGCCCAGCTTGAATGTCTCAACAACACGGTTTCTTCCATGGCCCAACAGATAGATGTGCTCAATTATGGCTTGAATGCTACTCATGCTACCATTTTCGATCTAGGCAAGATCGTTGAGCAGCTGGTGAACGACACTGCTCAAGCATTCACTACTCATTACTTCCAAGTCGAAACCTCGAATGATCCACTCCCAACATGTGCCCGATCGATTGCCCGATTCGCCGCCGACTTCGACGATGTTGAACGCGCCAACGAAAGGGTTGTTGTCGCTGAACAACGGCAGGTTGCTGCCATCAGGGAGGAGAGAGTTACCCACCTTTTGAATCAAGCATTGATTGAAGAACAGAACAGACTGCGAGAGCGCCTCAATGATCGCATCAGAATTTGGGTTGGTGATTACTTAGAGCGTCGCCGAACTCATCCAAACCTATTCTGATATGGTATAACTCTTCTGTTCTATCTATATAACTCAAAACTCTAATTTTGCAAAACTCTGCTGTTAAACAACTTGCTTAACTTACAGAGATAATTCTCTTTGGATTAAGATTACATGCTCTATCTTATGATCTTGTCCATTTAAACTTTGTGCTTAAATCTTTAAATTGCTTATATCCTGCTTATTGCTAAGATTTAAACTCTACTCAACTTTGTACTTGATCCTTTTTCTCTTTACTTTGTAAGTACCTAGTTTAGCTATCTCTCTACTCAGACTTCTTCTCTGAGAGGCATGTCTGCTCTTCTTAATAAAAACCTTTAAAGACATGTTATCTCAGTACATGATTCAAAGTCTGCTGGTAGCTGAGATGATGACATCAACCAAATAGGAGGAGATTGTTGACCCTTACAGGTTCTAGATTTGGTTTAGTCATCTTCTGATTCTACTGCATAGTGGCTAGTGGGTATGCGTACCGGTTAGTGTGGCAACTGTCTTAGAATCAAGGGTGTTTAGAACTAGTTTAATGTTAGTTCATCTAAGGCACGGACCAACAGGCTTCAACAACATCTTTGAAAGCACAGCTCGAATAACAGACTTGGAAGTATGCTCAAGCTCAAAAGTCAAGATCAGCCAAACACGTGGAATTAGGTCTCATATTATTTAATCTAGATATTTTTTAATATCTATGACAAATAATATTTGAAAAAGGTATCTTCATTAGATTTCCCTCCAAAGAAGTCAACTCTTTAGTTCGAAAGACAACTCGACAACTGTCCAGACTGTCTCCTGTATAGTGAACTCTAAAAACATTTCCTCATTTGGCTAAGAAGACTTTCAAGCTGTAACGCCTGCAACTGAAACCTTACTCTGTTTGGAAAGCCTGCCTCTGCATCTCTGAAATCTCTTATATATGTTGCTGCACGCTTTCTACAAAGCGCCGAAATGCATTTAATGCATTATAACGTTGGACACAGCCTCTCTATACTCAGTCCAACGGTCCTAAAGATCTCCCCTGGTATTTATTCAAGTTCTGAAGATCTGAACAATAACTCTTGCAAATTCAATACTCAAGCTTCATCTTCATAACTTAAAGCTTTCAAGAGATCAAAAGGACGAGAACTAACACTTCACCAAACTTCCTGAAGCTGCAGATCTGCCAGTCTTTACTCTGTTTCAGCTTCATCTAGTTTGACTATAAACTGTTCTTTACTTTAGCACTTGGGAGAACAATTATTCATTAATTGTTTCTCTCATCATTATACACTTGGTTGAAAAACTATTTTTGTACACGATCCATTAGTGATCTTATCTTTACACCTAGTGGATAAACAAGCGCACCTTTTAAAATCCAAAGCTAACCACTTTGGTAGTGGACGTAGTACTATTCACAGTACGATCCACTTCTAAACTCTGTGTGATGTCTGATCTGTCTCTGCCTATTTCTTAACTGCTGTCATCTTTATTTATCAAAGTCTGCCATTGAATCTGTCTTATTTTAAACAACATGCCTTCTATCAGTTCTACACTCTTACAGTCTTCCGCTACCTTTACTCTTCTTGTAAAATTGCTTTAAAATGAAAGAAGATTTTTATAAAAGTGTTTCGAAAAGTTTTATACAAAACATTACTAGAGTATTCAACCCCCCCCTTCTAGCTTAGTTAGAGCCTACTTTGGGACCAACAGCTGTAAGAACAAGGAGTGTTGTCAAGCTTGCAACATAATTGATATCCACTTGCTCGTTACTTTGAATCAAAACAATTATCTTTCCGCATATAAGGGTTGGTTTCAATCTAAAGTCCTTTATCTTTATGGACATCTTCTCTAGGAAGCATTTTTAGATGAAATCAAACCTTTCAAACTTGAAAATTGAGAGGTTTATTTCCTTCCCTCCATCTATTATCCCAAATAGCATCTTTGCATCCTTGGAATATATCTCTTCTCTTCGGTCCCCAAATTGGAAGTACCTATGCCCTATGACATATTTACTTACAATCATTTTCAGAAACAAGTTGTCAATGGTGCAGTGTTTTCTCTGTAATTTGTCTCCAAGAGTGATAATGGCATCTATTAAATACTAGAATGTAGTTTTTTTCGATGCATCAAAGTGTGCTGCAGTGAACTCCAACTTTTTCAAATGTTGATGCAGCATTGTGATACTACATTTGATTGTTAATCTTTGTGTACCTGCATAAGAACAAGATATAAATAACAGTTTCCCAGTCTGCTCTACCTAAACCGTACCTAAGGATATATATTAAAAAATAATGTTATAAATGTTATAAATTATATATCGCGATTCATTTTCAAAAAATAATATAAAAATCTTCATCGGGATACATAAATCTCTCATATGCATAATCCATAATAATGTAAAAATAATATAATCCCGGTTTATCATTAATCATACGTTTAATATCATTTTAATAATCAGTTTTGCTAAATATTTATATCGATTATTTGTAAAACCTAATTACTTTCGTAACCAAATTTGTTTAGAAATTTTATTACAAAAACTGTATTATACTTGTATTTCACTATATTATTTAAGTTTATATATCACTATATTATTTAACTTGTTTTCAACTATTAACGAGAATAGAAATATACCAAGCTCAATATTTTTATACTTCGTACTAACAACATTAATTTGTTTTGTTGCATATTTTCTTCATTTTTGTATTTTTGTATTTTATTTTTTGATTTTGAGAGAATCGTTGAAATGGTGTTTTGTTGTAATGAAAATTTAAAAAAAACGTTGAAAAATGTCTTTTTGGATTATGTAATGAAAAATGCGTTTTTGGAATGATATTGAATTTATACAGTGGGAAAGAGCAGCATAAAACATATTTTAAAATCTTTTGAACCGCGGTGCAACTATTTTTGATGAATTTTTCATTTTCCTCATTATAAACTTTGAATCGCGGTGAATATATATTTGGCCAAAATATGAAAATCACCCTAAAGTAACCACCCAATCCCATAATGCCCCCCAATGTTAAAATTTTCCCAACTTCATACCCAATCTTACCATTTGTCTCAGTTAGGACCCTCCCGTCAATGACCGTTAGAAATGTTAATGGATGAGTGGTTATTTTGGTCATTTGATTCGGGGGGCAAAGTGGGATTTGGTTATAGTTCATTATTTAATTGATATTTATAATATTTTAAGTGAAAAATGGTTTTATAACAATCAAAATAATTTTTTTGAAAAAAATATATTATTTAAAAAAAACTTAAAAACAATATAATAGTGAGATTTGGTTAATAATTAATTTTTATCATTAATTGAACTTGCATATGTGGGATGGGTATACATTTAGTTAATCAAAATTATTTTTAATTATTAAAAAATTATAATTCAAAATTATTTTAAAAATCAAAAGATTAACTACCACAATTATTTTATAGTGAAAAATTAAAAAATTATTCAAAATTATTTTAAGTGAATATTTGATATAACTACCACAATATTATACCGAGTTTTTTAACCAAAATGTTGTAGTTTTAATTAAATATTACCAAACTATAGTATTTCTTAATCTCTCTTTTGATTCAACATAATATTGACCTGAGATAAAACTATCCATTAATTATTTTCTTTTGAAAAGATAAAAATATCAACGATGTAATTAGGCTAATTAGCCCTTATTATAATGTTGACCAAGGGGATTGGACTGTGATACAATTGCCACCGACTCCAACAATCCAACCGGAACCAAGCTCCACCGACACACCTCCAAAATTGTCTTTTCTGATCCTCCCGCCTATGCGATCCGACACCTCTAATTCACCATTTCATCCACGCCATTTTCGGCCAGCACCTTCGCCACCGATAAGTGCTAATTTATCTGGGTTTCGGCCAACACCTTCGCCGCCGAAATGTTGACCAAAGGGATTGAACTGCGATGCAGCTTCACAACTTTAACTTATCTGGGTTTCGAAAAGTTACATCTAGATCTAATTAATCTAGGTTTCAAAAGAAAATAGGAGGCTGATAATTCATCCTCTGTTCTTACCTCCATAGAAATCGAAGCTGAAGAGGCTCGAGATAGAGAAGGGGTTTGAACTGGGAGGAAAGAAGAAATGGGATCCCAATGCTTTTAGGATGAAATCGCTGGAAATGCTAGACCAGATGGTGGTTACTTGCTTTGCCGGATTTGTAGATGGAGAATGGAAAAATTCATCCTCTGTTCTTGCCTCCATAGAAATTGAAGCTGAAGAGGCTGGAGATAGAGAAGGGGTTTGAACTGGGAGGAGAGAAGAAATGGGATCCCAATGCTTTTAAGATGAAATCGCTGGAAAGGCTAGACCAGATGATGGTTACTTGCTTTGCCGGATTTGTAGATGGAGAATGGAAAATTGTCGGCCTGAGACTGAGAAGGAGGCTGGCGGTGGAGCAAGGCCGAGGTTGCTGCATTCGGCGGTGGGTTTGGTCTGAATGGAAGAGAGAGAGATGGAGAGATGGTGGAGGCGAAGGAGCCTTTATTTGAATTAAAATTTTCTAATAATTACAAATAATTTGGATTAACTAAATGTATACCCATCCCACATATGCAAGTTCAATTAATAATAAAAATTAATTATTAACCAAATCTCACTTGTATATTGTTTTTAAGTTTTTTTAAATAATATATTTTTTTCAAAAATATTATTTTGATTGTTATAAAACCATTTTTCACTTAAAATATTATAAATATCAATTAAATAATGAACTATAACCAAATCTCACTTTGCCCCCCGAATCAAATGACCAAAATAACCACTCATCCGTTAGCATTTCTAACGGTCATTGACGGGAGGGTCCTAACTGAGACAAATGGTAAGATTGGGTATGAAGTTGGGAAAATTTTAACATTGGGGGGCATTATGGGATTGGGTGGTTACTTTGGGGTGATTTTCATATTTTGGCCTATATATTTCAACCGTGGTGCAACTATTTTATCTCAATATTTCATATGCACCACGGTACACTATTATTTCATATTTTATCTCAACTATTTTATGTTCACTATATAAATATGTTTAAAATAAAAGGGAATCGCGGTACACTATTATTTAATAGAATAAAAAAAATGAACATACGCACTATATAAAGCAATTATTCAATTATTCAATACTTTTCGCTCAACTTGCTAACTTGAGACAAAAAAACCCTAACCAGTTAAACATCCAGAAGAACGAAATTTTTGTCATTGTCAAACCCTAAAGTGATACAAGACATGGCGAAAAACATGAAAAGATATAATACCAGAAGTACTAAATCAAAACAAGGAGTTAAAAATAAAGAAGAAGAAGTAGCAGGTATGTTTTTCATTTTCAAATACATTTTGTACGGTGCATTTTGTTTTGTTAACGATATCTGATTCAACTTTAATAGTTTTTGTGAAATGTTGAAAAAATTACATGTAAGGGCTTTTAAATAATCTATACGTTTTTCTGATTCAAAGTAAATGCTTCATAATGCATATTTTATGTTCGATGAAATGCGTGAGAAATAATTTATTGATTTTAAATTGTATATGTAAATCATACTTCAATTCTAAGTTGTCAATACCTATTTACTTGTTATGCAACTGAAAAGACATACAAAAAAAATTATATATAGATGCAGTTTTAAAATGTTGATTGAACAAATTGAGAGAGTACATTTCACTGAAGAACAGACAAGACTGAAGAAGGCACCATTCTGGAACATAATTGACAAAATCTGTAACCATGGAAATATAAAGGAGCTGACAAATAAGAGTGATAAAGTAATAAAAAAATATTGTGAGTTGTTATATGAAAGGGAAAAAGTGTTTCAAATTTGTGCAGGTAGAGCTGAAAATTACACCCACATGTGCGAAGGAAATATTTGGAATCGATGATGGAGATAAGGAAATTGATATTTCCTTTACCGAATTTAAACGAACAGAATTTGTGGAGAGATGCTTCCCTAAGAGGTTGTTAAAAGGATCACATAGCATAAGATTGAAACCAAAACTCATATTTGATCGGATGAAGGAAATGATAAACAGTACACAAGAGGAAGACTTAAACTGCATTACATGTTTGACTATTTTGCTTGTCCTAGCAACTTTGCTTGTTTCAACAAAAAAAAAATCATATATACCGTGGGCGCACACAATTCTTGTATTTGATTTGGATATGCTGTCAAAGTGCAACTAGTCCAAACACATAGTGGATGTTTTGGTTGAAAGTTTGGAAACAACAAACTGTTGCTATTGTCAAAGATGCGTGTTGCTACTCCCGGTAAATTTCAATAAGTTTGATATTATTATTAAATTTATTTATATACAAAATAACTTGTTTATTTACAATGTGCAGTAATTGCTATGTGAGAGAAGTAAAATTCTGAAACCAATCCACAAAAATTACATCCCAAGTTTTGTAAAATGCGATATGTCTGAACTCAACAAGAAATGCAAAGGATAAACATTTTCTTCGGTTGTGAATCTGGTAAATATATAACTTTTACTTCTATAAATATGTATTGTATTTCTCTCAATAAATTTTTTTATTATAACTTTACATGCCTTTATGACTTAAACAAAAGCAAAGACAACAAAAAAAGGAGAAAAACAAAAATTGAAAAAGTGCAATGCCACTCCCCTCTCCAAAAAGGTTCTAGAAAGCGAAAGAGAAATCCATCTCTTTTTACTCATTCTCCTATCCACTCTCATGTTCAGGAGAATAAACAATTCATTCCTTCAATGGAACCTGAAGCTCAGAAAGAGCCATCAAGTCAACCCCCTCTGCCCATTGGAGTTCCAAAAGAGGCTCAAAAACTTTCTACCTCTGAAACGGTTTCTCTGTTAGACTCTCTTTTAAATGAAGCTCTTGAATATGTACATACACCGAAGCCTACTTCAATATCTAATGCTCCTGCAGTATCTGCTGATCCAATACCAAGTAGTGTTGTCGCTTCTACTTCTCCAACTCCTACTCCAAACTCAACACATATCCAGGATCCTATATATGCAGATATCGAAGGCTCCATCCCTACATCATATGAGCCTTAAAGACCTCAAAAAAAAACAAAAGGTTGAACATATTTGCACAGGTAAAAAAATTCCCAAAGGATTGCAAATATCAAATGGAAGAACAACTGCAAAAAGTTGAATGGTTTACAAATTGTTATTGATGACTAATAGACTCAACTTTGAAATTGTCATTGCGTAAAAACATAAATGTTTACAAAAATGTTTGTTTGTGTTTGTTGTTGTTTTTTTGATGTTGTTGTTTTGTTGTTGTTGTTCTATATAAGTAATTTCAATAGCTAGTTATAAGAGTTGCACCGCTTTATATTAAAAGTTGTTAAGTAATGTTGAGAACTTGTTTTTGTGAATACGCGACATATAAAAAGTTATATACCGCGATGCAAACGGAAATATACACTTATCATTTTTTATTTGCTTTTATTATAAGATATGAACCGTGATATATATATATATTTTTTAAAAGGGAAACGTGGTTCAAAAAATAAATGAAATCAAAATATATTTCTGAATCGCGATTCAAAAAATTTAAAATATGTTCAGAAACCTACCAGCATTAAAGATAAGTGTATAAACGAAGCAAAACCTACTGGCACGTCATTCAAGAACCAGCATTAAAGAAAATTATATTATGAGGCAAAACCTATCAGCACGTATTTCTAGAGGTAGCATTAAAGAAAGATATAACCCTAACTATTTTTCTTCTTTAAATAGCTTCTGTCATCTCTTTCAAATTTTTTCATGACTAACAACTATCCTTCCTTTGTTTGATCATTTCTTCTTACTTATTTCATTGTTTTAGTTATGTTGTTTCTTCTCTCTTTATCTTCAAAGCCATCTTAGGTTTTAGATTTATCTAATATGCATCTTGATTCGGAAAAATATGGTCCTAAATCCAACAATCTTAATTTGTGCATCATAATTATAACTATCTCGAGCATCATATGCGTCCCAATCCTAATTTGGGCATCAGATGCATATTAAAAAAAAATATTTGAGCTCTCTCTGTCGACACCATAATTGGAGTAGCTCCTTCTTTACAAACATTATCCTATGTTTCATATTTCCTTTTCTTCTTCGCTTTGCGACCCAATCTCTTTCATTGACTATCAAACTCATTTACTCTTATTTACTACCCTCTCAACTACCCTCACTCTCATTCATTCGTCAGCATGATTGAAGAAGCCAAGCATCGTACTGTGTGGTGGGCTTTTTGTTTATTCGCATTTTATACTTAAAACCCCCCAACATAAAAGAAAAAAACTTCATTTTCTTCAAGGGTGTGCTGGGTCAAAGAGGACAATGAGATTGTAATAGTTTATTCTCTGTAATTGTTTGTAATTCAGTTTGTTTGTTTGTACTATAGAATCTATTAATTAATATAATTGTGAACCGCGGTGCAACTGTTTTTTTTATGAATTTTTTTATTTCCTTTGTTATAAACTTTGAAATATGGTATATCTTTCTTTAATATTGGTTTTTGACTTACGTGCTGGTAGGTTTTGCTCCATTTATTCACTTTTCTTCACATATATCTGTGAATCGTGGTGCAACTGTTTTTGAATTCCATTAAAAGGGAATCATGATATATTTATTAAACATTATGTACACCTTTTTTTAAATATGTTGCAAAAAATATGAAACATTAATAAGAAACTTTGCACTGTGGTATATATTAAAAAAAGGAATCGTGATATATTTAGTAAAATACTAATACTCCATTACAACCAGTGGCGGACAGAAGCTTAAGGGTCTGGGGGCAGTTATCAAATTTGCTTCTGTAATCATTACCATTATAGACCACAAAGCATTTGCAGCCAAAGATTTTGAAAAATCCAATATTTGGGGTTTTACCTCTCCATAGTTCATATGGTGTTTTACCGTGAAATTTGTTGACTAGAGATCTATTCTGAGTGAAGCATGCTGTACTGACGGCTTCTGCCCAGAAGTGCTTAGGCAGCTTTGCTTCGGCTAGCATAGTCTTAGCAGCTTCAATAAGTGTTATGTTTTTCCTCTCTGCTACACTGTTTTGCTGTGGAGTTCTGACAGCAGAGTAGTTGTGACCGATGTCATGATCATCACAATATTTTGTTATTCCGTTATTGGTGAATTCAGTTCCATTGTCTGATCGAACATCACAGATTTCATCGAGCTTTTAAGTCTGTAGTCTTCTGAACAATGTTGTGAGGATATCATAAGTGTGATCTTTAGAAGACATCACCTCTGTCCAAGTATATCTTGTATAATCATCAACTACGACCAGAGTGTATCTATGACCACCATAGCTGATAGTAGTCATAGGCTTGAAGAGATCCATGTGAAGAAGTTGCAAAGGTCTAGTAGTTGTAAGATCTGATTTACTTTTGAAGGAAACTTTTGAAAGCTTTCCTAGTTGACAAGCTTTGCATATATGATCATGATCAGCAGAAACTTTTGGCATTCCTCTCACCAACCCTTCTTTGGATAGCTTTGATAAGTATTTGAAGTTCAAATGGTTGAGACGTTTGTGCCACAAACAGCTTTTGTCTTGAGCAGAGTTTGCCACAAGACATAGATTAGCAGCCTTGTCATAGAATTGGGAAATGCTCAGAAGATTGTGCTTCAAGCCTTCTACTAGAGAGACTTTTCCTATGGAGAGATTTCCACGAATGATGGATCCATATCCAATAGTTCTTCCTTTAACATTGTCTCCAAAGATGACTAGAGGACCTTCTGCTTCAGTAATATTTGAAAGAAGACATGATTCTCCGGTCATGTGTCTTGAGCAGCCACTGTCTAGATACCATACGTCTTTCTTTTCTGAATTTGTAGTAGCCATGAAGCATTCCTGAGATATAGAAATAAGAAAATCATGGTCCCCTTTTATTTTTCTTTTGGGTCCAAATGGTTAGCGTATTTTTGGAACCCATACTTGCCTGACTTTTGGAATAGGGGATCCAGTAGGCTTCATGATGGATTTCAGTAGACATTCATGGACCAAATGGTCTAAACATTTGCAAAAGGTACAACGATGGAAATTACAAATGTTATGTTGAGAGAACTGATTTACAGAAGACATTTGAGATTTTTTTTTTCTTTTAGCAATAGCCTTAGACTCAACAGACTTGTTGATAGCAGGCTTAAAGGTTCTGTATGAGATTTCTTAGGTCTGTATTCAGCAGTTCTTGCCTTAGCAGATCTGTTGATAGAAGACTTAGATTTCTCATACATTTTGCCTTTGAGCTTAATGTCAGCAGTCTTGGAAGCAGCAGAACTATCATTAGTGTTTTTGATGAATCTGATAGCCTTGGGAAGATTTTTTGAGTTTCTAGACACAACAGCCTTTGCTTTGGCAGAGGTGCTGGTGTGGGTGCCTCGGGATCTCCCGCGCCCCGCGCTCCCTTTTTTTAGGGGAACGCGGCATGCGGAAGGACACCACGTTTTCCATTCCACCCTCCCTTGTTTAGGGGAAGACGAAATTAAAAATACGGAAAGGGTGCTGTCAAGAAGCGCGTTGAATACGCCTCGGTCACCGAGTGATTTTTGGTCCATTATGAGAGCTTTGGGTTTCTTCGTATCTCACCCTCCCTTGTTTAGGGGAAAATAAGATACAGAAAATGCATCACCCTTTTCATTCTCATCGTCCCTTATTTAGGGGAAGACGAGAAAGTGCAAAAAAAAGATGTTGCGAGAACGCGTGGGAACACGCCCTGCCTCACTATGGACTTTTCGAAAATTGCCTTAAGGCCTATTTTGGATCGCTATGAGTGCATTGGGCCCCCCGTATCTCATTCTCCCTTGTTTAGGGGAAAACAAGATACATGAAATACATCACCCTTTCATTCTCATCCTCCCTTGTTTAGGGGAAAACGGAAAAGTGCAAGAAAGGATGTTGCGGGCCTCACTGTGATCCAAAATGTTTTAACAAAATCGCCATCTTTATTTTAAGGAGAAACAAAGAAAAACCAAAAATAAACCAAAGTTTGTAAAAAGGGTTCGAGGGCTAAGTTACGAGTTGGGAAGGTGCTAGGCACCCAACTCGCCCTTTCGGTCTCAAAACATTTTTTGGCTAAAGTATGTTTTTATTATATTTTTCGAGCAAATAAATAAAGCATTAAAAGCAAATATATATGAGTCTACATTATTTACAGACTTGCAGTCATCTCCTTCCAGTAATTACAAATATATTTAAAAATATTTGGTCATAATAATGGCTCTTTTTAATGTTATTTTCTAAATAGATCCGAGTAGCATAACAACTTATATTTTTACATTGAGCCAGATGAAAAATAGCTTTTTTTATAAATAAACCCTTAAAGGCTCACCTTTAAAAGCGTTGGTGTGCTCGCTCGTCCCTGAGAGGGAGTCTTTTCTTTGTTCTTGAGGTTCGAGGCGAGAATAAGCGCTTCGAAATTGCTTCGGGCACCGCCAAACCAAGCAGGCGGAGCAATTGCTTGTTTTTTTGCTGTTGTTTGCTTGCTGCTAGCGGAAATCGGGCAGAGCAACTGCTCTTTTTGATATTTTTGGACCGGGGAAATAGGGTGAAAACCTAGCTGGGGGGCTAAGGCTCACTTTGACTGGTTGGTTTTGTGTTTGGAGGAGATTTGACAGAGCTTCAAGGCTTTATAGGAGGGGGAACTCACTATTCTCACGATCGCTCACTGTGTAAAATAAACGCACATCGTTTTCTCTATGTGTGAATTCCTAAAGCCGGGCTCCTCTATTTATAGGCAAGAGGAGGGACACCGCTGGGATTAAATGTTGTTCTTTGTGCTTCACCAGCTTGTACTGCGCACTTGAAGGCTTGTGCAATGCATTAAGATGGAGTGCACTATTTGGGATCTTGGCGCCGACACCATGGGATCTGGGCGCCGTGCTAGGAAGGCTTTGTGGCAGCGCTAGCCTTCAATCTTTGCCTCCTTTTTAGACACTCTGGCCCCTGCATTTTACTATTTTACGCATCATGCTTTGTCTTTTGCATTTTAAATCATGTAACTTGACATTCGTTAAGTTTCAACAAATCTTGATATCGCATGTCAATGTTACATACTAGGGGTACGAAATTGGGGTGTCTACAGCTGGTAGAAGGATTTCGTGAATCTGCACAACCTTTAGCAGACTTTTTGCCAGTTGATGATTGCTTTGCTTTAGACATATTGTTGGTCTTAATAGCTTGAGTCTTAGGATATTTATAACAAATAGCAGCATAACCAACTCCTTGTCTACCCTTGTTGATAAATTGCTGATGATATTGAAGATCATCACCAGTTCGTACAAACAAGTCTTCTGTTTTTTGTTCAGAGGTTGTGCCAGGGGAGTTCTCAGAGAAACCTAGCCCAGTTTTGTCTTCAGTGGGCTTCAGGTCTCCAAGAATTTGGTCAAAAACAACCTTAGGGTTATTCCATGAGTCGATAGTTTTTTGTAACTCATCTTTATCAGCATATAGCTCTTTGGCATGACCAATAAGACAATCAACCTTCTCACTGAGAAACTTGTTCTCTTCTTTTAACTTGATACTTTCCTGCTGAACTCCATTGAGAGTTTTTAACTCGACTTCCAGCAAGGATTTCTCAGTTCCCAGCTTCTCATGGCTTTTAGCTAACTTAACATAAGCCTTTCTAAATTCATTGAATTCCTCAAGTATATCCTAAGCATCCTTAAGGATTTATTCTTTAGAAGGCTCTTCAGTAGGTTGTTCTATGTTAGCTTGAAAAGGAGAGTATTTGATTTCACTGTCCGAGTCATAGGTGGGAGGAGACTCTAGAGCAACAAGGCAGATATGTGCCTGTTCAGGTGAGTCATCACTATCATCCTCATCAGAATCAGTTTCAAACCAGGTGGACACTTGGTTTTCTTCTAAGTCCTCGGCTAGTAGACCCCTATGTTTTGAAAATGATTTAGAGGGTCGCCTTTTGTAAGCTTCATATTTGGGCTTAGGACATTTAGAAGGAAAGTGACCAGGCTTCCTGCAGTTGAAGCAAACTATCTCATAATTTTGTGAGCTTTCAGCAGTCTTTCTGAAAGTCTACTGGTTTGCTTCCTTCTTCTTGTTAAATTTTGAGAATTTTTGAAACTTCTTAACGAACATAGCAAATTGTTCGTCGGAGAGAATTTCATTGTCATTTGAAAAAGAAGAAGTAGATGGTTTATTTTCTACACCAGGAGCTTCTTGAGAGATAGCAGAAAATGAAGGAAGTTTAAAATATTTGTCATGTTCTTGAGCTGGAAGCAGTTCTTGCTCATAGACAGTTAAACTCGCATACAAACTTCGTAAGTGCATGGAGTTTAAGTCCTTGGACTCTTTAATTGCCGTGGTCTTAACATGCCACAAACTTCCCAAAGAAGCTAAAAATCTCATATTAACTTCCTTAACACTATATTCTTTTCCTAAGGAATAACACCTATTTACTACCTCACAAAATTTGTTGTAGGTTTGACGTAGTGTCTCCTTTGGATCTTTCTTGAAAGAGTCAAACTGTTGAATATAGTTGTACTTTCTGTTGTCTCTGGTGGGCAGATTTCCTTCTAGATATTCCACAAGTGCTTCCCACATTTCTTTGGCTGTTTTGCACCTGATTATCTGCTGATATGTGCTTGTATCAACGAGCTAGATATGATATGTATAGCTTTGATGTCGAGTTCAACAAGCTTCCTTTCTTCATCAGTCCATTCATTCATTGATTTGGGTATCTCGGGAGGTCTGCCTGCTACTTCGGCAAAAAGGTTTGGCTTCATTGGAATATGAGGACCTGTTTGAACACATTGTCATAAATGATTGTCAATAGAATTCATGTATCTCATAACTTTGTCTTTCCATACTTCGAAGTGACATTCGTCCAATATTGGGACATGGCTTGTATTCGAGGTAGGCAGCATATAGTGAGCCAAAGGATCTATTCTCAAGAAATTAGTCTTGGAAAAATAAATTTGCAAAGAATCAAGCTCTGATACCAATTGTTGGTCTCGAAATAGGCTCAATCTAGGCTAGAAGGGGGGGGGGTTGAATAGCCTAGTAGTGTTTTATTAAAAACTTTTCGAAACACTTCTTAAAGATTTCTTCTTTACTTTTAAAGCAATTTTACAAGAAGAGTTAAGGCAGCGGAAAACTGAAAGAGTGCAGAACTGATATATAGGATGATGTTGATATGAAACAGATTCAGTAGTAGACTTTAATAAGTAAAGATAGCAGCAGTTAAGAGATAGGCAGAAACAGATCAGACATTACACATAATTTAGAAGTGGTTCGTACTGTGAATAGTACTACATCCACTACCAAAGTGGTTAGCTTTGGATTTTAAAAGGTGCACTTGTTTATCCACTAGGTGGGAAGATAAGATCACTAATGGATCGTGTACAAAAATAGTTTTCAACCAAGTGTATAATGATGAGAGAAACAATTAATGAATAATTGTTCTCTCAAGTGCTAAAGTAAAGAACAGTTTAAAAGGAAACTAGAAGAAGCTGAAACAGAGTAAAGACTGGTAGATCTGCAGCTTAAGGAAGTTTGGTGAATTGTTAGCTCTTGTCCTTTGATCTCTTGAATATTTGAGTTATGAAGATGAAACTTGAGTATTGAATGAGCAAGAGAGAGTGATTATTCTTCAGATCTTCAAAACTTGAATAAATACCAGTGGAGATCTTTTAGGACCTTTGGACTGAGGGTAAAGAGGTTGTGTCCAACGTTATAATGCATTAAATGCATTTTGGCGCTTTGTAGGATGAGTGCAGCAACAGATATCAGAGATGCAGTGATTGCAGAGGCTGACATTCCTAAACAGAGTAAGTTTTCAGCTCACAGACATTACAGCTTTGAAAGTCTTCTTAGCCAAATGAGGTAATGTCTTCAGTCTTCATGATTCAGGAGATAGTATGGACAGTTGTCTCTAAAGCCAGATAGTTGACTTCTTTGGAGGAAATCTGATGAAGATAAATTGAATATTATTTAACTAGATATTAAAAATATCTAGATTAAATAATATGTGACCTAATTCCACGTGTTTGGCTGAGCTTGATTTTTGAGCTTGAAGTCTGCTGTTCGAACTGTGCTTTCAAGGCTGTTGTTGAAGCATGTTGTTCAGCGCCTTGGAGATACTAACACTAAACTAGTTCTAAACACCATTGATTTGAAGACAGTTGTCACACTAACTGGTACACAGACCTATTAGCCAATGTGCAATAGAGTCAGAAGATGACTCAACCAAATCTCGAACCTATGAGGGTCAACAGTCTATTCCGTTACTTCAACTACGAAAGAATTAGTTGATTTGAATAGTCTTCCATCAGATCCCGCAGAAAGAAAAAAGATATTTGAATACAACCCCAACCAGATTGATGAAATTAGGAGAGCTTATTTGTTGAAGGGGCCTTGTCAACCCCGTGGCCATGATTTCCCTCAAAACAAATGGGAACTAAATTGCGTCGTTTTAATTTGGATTGGTTTGATCAATATGCTAATTGGTTAGAGTATAACATGAAAGAAGATAAAACATATTGTTTGTATTGTTATTTGTTTATAGATAAAATCAATAATAAAGGTGGTGGTGAAGCATTTATAAGTGAAGGTTTTTATGTTTGGAATAAAAAAGAAAGGTTGGATGTCCATGTTGGTGCGGTAAATAATAATCATAATATGTCGGTAAAGAAGTGTGAGGATCTAATGAGACAAAAACAATCTATTGCGGTTGCTCTTCATAGACAATCAGACATTGTGAGAAATAACTATCGAATTCGATTATGTGCTTCAATTGATTCTTGTAGATTTTTATTGAACCAAGGGTTGGCTTTTCGTGGTCATGATGAGACCGAGGATTCTTCAAATAGAGGAATTTTCTTAAATTGATTAAGTTTTGTGCTGATCAAAATGATTCTGCTCATAAAGTTGTTATGAGAAATGTTCAAAAAAAATGTCAAATGATATCTCCTCACATTCAAATGGATATTGTTCATTGTTTTGCACAAGAGATAGTACGAAAAATAATTAAAGAGATCAAAGATGATTTTTTTTTCATTAATGGTGGATGAGTCTAGTGATGTATCTGACAAAGAACAAATGGCTGTGGTTTTGCGATTTGTTAACTCTTGTGGGAATGTTCAAGAGAGGTTTATTTGTGTTGTGCATGTGATGGAGACTTCTGCTTTGTCTTTGAAATCTGCTATTGATAATGTGTTTGCTGATATTGGTTTGAGTTTGATGAAAATTCGGGGTCAAGGTTATGATGGTGCAAGTAATATGAACGGTGAATTCAGAGGGTTAAAGACTTTGATTATGAATGAAAATCCGTCTGCATATTATGTTCATTGTTTTGCTCATCAACTTCAATTAGCTCTTGTTGCTATGGCTAGGAAAAATGTTGATATTGCGGACTTTTTTAACTTGATTTCCTCTTTATTAAATGTTGTTGGAGCATCTTGTACGCGTAAAGACATTATTCGACAAAAACAAGTAGAAAAAGTGGTGGAAGGAATCGAGAGTGGTTTGCTTGAGACGGGGAAGGGATTAAATCAAGAATTAAGTCTTAAGAGAGCTGTAGATACACGTTAGGGGTCTCATTATAAATCATTATTGAACTTGGCTGCTTTGTTTTCTTATGTTATTGAAGTTCTTGAAGTTGTTTCGTGTGATGCTACAGATTCATCGAAAAAAGCACAAGCAGTTGGTTTATTGGGATATTTGCAATCATTTGATTTTGTCTTTAATTTGCAATTGATGCTGACTGTACTTTCGTTCGCAAATGAGTTGTCATTAGCGTTGCAAATGAAAGATACAGATATTTTGAATGCTATGACACTTGTTAAAGTAACTAGGCAGAAATTGCAAGTAGCAAGAAATGATGGATGGGAATCTCTTCTAGGCAAGATTACTGGTTTTTTTAATAAGAACAAAATTGATTGTGTGGATGTGAATGCTGAATATGTTAATCGTCACCGTCCTCGGCGTAAGACAAACATTACTAACGATTTTCATTATCGTGTAGAATGTTTTAATGCCATTATGGATCATCAAATTTTAGAGATTAATGATCGATTCAATTAGGTCAATTCTGAGTTGCTTCTTTGTGTTGTTTGTTTGAATCCAAGTAATAATTTTGTTGATTTCAATATAGCAAAATTGGTAAGAATGACTCAGTTTTATCCGAATGACTTCTCTCTAGTTGATTGTATGATGCTTGAAAATCAACTAGAGACATATATTATGGATTTGCGATCAGATGACAGATTCAGTAGATTGGAGGGGCTTGTTGATCTATCAACATTGCTTGTGCAAACACGGAAATGCTTGTCGTACCCATTGGTGTGTCAAATTTTGAAGTCCGCATTGATTTTGCCGGTTGCAACATCAAGCGTGGAAAGATGCTTCTCTGCAATGAATATTGTCAAGACGGATCTACGAAACCGAATTTGTGATCAATTTTTAAATGATTGTCTTGTATGTTTTATTGAAAAAGATTTGCTTAAGAGTGTTACAAATGATGATATAATTAAACGTTTTCAAAATATGAAAACGCGTAGGGGACAATTATGATTTGTAAACGTTATTAAATTTGTGCACCCGGTTGGAAAAATTTATGTGTCCGCCACTGATTACAAGCAATAAGTGAAGACAATCTCTGGAGATACAAATGTATGCTTTAATTAAATAAGCTAGACTAGGCTTCTGGATCTAACACCTGATATCATACACTACAATCTCTGGAGATACAGATGTATGTTTTTATTTTCAATTCTAACTGTTGATTCTCTGGTAAACCAAAATCAAAACTCAAATGAGTTGGAAGACAAAAGACAGTTCCTTCATCAAGGTCATAAAAGATGAAGGAAGAAGGGGAAGCAACTTTTATTATGTAAATCCTTCACGAATTTTTTAATTCTGATGTATAAATTAAGATTGCTACTAGACATATTTTTCGTGTATCTAGGACAATATTTATACAGATCAAGATTCATATTAGCTTAAAGTAGAAACAAATCTGTATTTCAGGAGAGAGTTAAGAAAGAAAGGAAGAATTGAAGGAAGAACAAATAAATGAAGGAAAGATAGTTATGAGTGAAGGAGGAAGAAATGAAAGTAGATATTTAAGGACGAAGAAAGTGAGGGTTGTTTTAAGAAAAAGAAAAATAAAAGGACCACAAATGTCCACGTTTACACTCGATATACATGTTGCTACATCTTAAAATTCTTAACCACAAAAATGAAATAAGAATCGCGGTATAGAAAAAAGTACAGTATAAAGTGCAAATATGTCGCGGTGCAACAATTATTTGATGAACAAAAAAAAAGGGAATCGCGGTGCAAGAAACAACAACTCTCTTTATTTACAATTCCAATCGGATACAAAGAATGCTACGTTTTAAAATTATTAACTACAAAAATGAAATACAAATCGCGGTATAGAAAAAAGTACAGTATAGAGTACAACATAAAGTGCAAATATATCGCGGTGTAACAATTATTTGATGAACAACAAAAAAAGGAATTGCGATGCAAGAAACAACGACTCTCTTTATTTCCAATTCAAACCGGATACAGAGACTGCTACGTTTCAAAATTATTAACCACAAAAATGAAATACAAATCGCGGTATAGAAAAAACTAAAAAGTACATTATAGAGTACAACATAGAGTGCAAATATATCGTGGTGCAACAATTATTTGATGAACAAAAAAAAAGGAATCACGGTGTAAGAAACAACAACTTTCTTCAAACCATCTTCTTCTTCAAATTTGTATGCCTATGGCTGTTGGTTTCAAAACATTAACTGCTCCCTTCATACGATTTATTAACAATTCCAACCGTTGTTGATAAACGGCTAAAATTGGAAATAAACGGTTGGAATTGGCAATAAATCGTATGAAGGGTCATCAAATGGGTTGGAAGCCAAAAGACAATCCAACCTTCTTCAAGTTCATTAATTTTGATACGCAAATTAAGATTGCGACAAAGTATAAATTTGTTGTATTATGGACCATTTTTGAAACATCAGTGTTGAATGTAGTGTCAAAGCTTTGGACCAAGAAACATAGTTTTGAAAGGAAGTAAGGAAAAACGAAGAATAGTTATGAATAAAGAATGAAAAAATGACGGCAGATATTTAAGGACGAAAAAATGAAGAAGAATGATTATTTGTCTTTAATTATGGATATTGATATACGTGCTTGGTAGTTAGCTTTCTTTAATTTGTCTTTAATACTCACTCTTGATATTCTAAAAAACAAACGCTTAACGAATGGGTAGCTGCCTGAATCGCGGTGCATAGTTTTATGATTTATTGTCAACTGCGGTGCAACTATTTTTTATGATTTTTTTGTTTGAACCGTGATATAAAAGTATCATTTTAATATTGCGGTTCACAAAAATATAAAAGCGCGGTGCACATGTCCATTTTTCGTGATTTAAATATCAAGAGCCAACATTAAGTAAATCGAACTACCGATCACGTATATCAAGAGTCAGAATTAAAGATAACAACCCTTCTTTTTCTTTTTTTTCGTCCTTAAATATCTACTGTCATTTCTTTATTTTTTATTCATAAGTATCATTCTTTCTTCTTTAATTCCTTTCATGTGTTGGGTTTTTTTTCTCTTCAAAGTCAGTCCTTAATCATTCCTATAAGTCAGTCCTTAATCATAAATATGGTCCTTAATCATTCTTTCTTCCTTATTTCGTTGCTTTAGTTATGTTATTTCTTCTCTCTTTTTCTTCAAACCAGCTTGTGTTCTAAATTCATCTAATATGGATCTTAATCTGCATAAATATTCATTCAACGATCTTAATTTGTGCATCATAATTATAAAACTCTTGGGCATAAGATATATATTAAAACAATAAATTACATTTGAGCTTTCTGTTATGTTGGAAATGAAAGAGCCGGAAGGACTGGCTATAAAATATATTTCATTATTAACTATAGCTCGCGGTGTAAATTTTCTTATTTGGATAGCAGTATTCAATTTTTTGATATATATGTTTATAAATAGTTCCCTTCATAAAAATTAGTTGTACCGCGGTTGACAAATATATTAGCCGAGATAGAAAAACAAACAACCATAATAGAGTATATTAGCCTTTGTACCGTGGTATATAAGTTGAATTTATGTATTTAAACGTAATAGTGTATATTTGCACCGCGTTATATAAATAAGGAAGAAAAGGGTTTTTGTCATTTAATTCTAGCTATTGATATACGTGCTCGGTAGTTTTTTTTTTTTTAATGTTGGATGTTGATATTCTGTTTAGTTTATATATCGCGGTTCACATATTTTTATACCGCGGTTCCTGTTAAGCATTTGTTTTAAATGTTGGCTCTTGATATTCTAATTTCAAAAAAAAAAGTATGCACCTAAGTATAGAAATATGTTCAACGCGATATATCAAAAAGGGAATGCAATGCAAAAATATTGTTTTGAATTTACAACAAATGAAAGGAAATAAGGAAGAAAGAAAAATGGTTATGAATAAAAATAGAAGAAATGACAGTAGGTATTTAAAGACGAGAAAATGATGAAGAAGAGTTGTTTGTCATTAATTTCTTGCTATTGATATTCGGAATCGTAGTTCACAAAGTGAGTATTAAAAAAATAAATCATGGTTCAAAAATATGTTGGATTATTTGAAAAATGAACTTTTTTGCATAGCAATATATCCAAAAAGAGAATCGCGGTGCAAAAATATGTGGGCTTAATTGATAAATGAACATTTTTTGTACCGCAATAGATAAACTTGACATAGCGCGCCTATTGCTCATTAAGGGTATCGTAATCTTTTCGCGTCCAAAAGTGATTTTTTCCGATTAAAAAAAAGAAAGATGAAATTCAGGCCAGTCCACTTTTTGAAGTTTATAACCCCTCCAGTCCAAGTTTTTTTTAACAGGAAAAAATCGTTTTTGGGGATAAAATGACTACGATACCCTTAATAAACCTCACTTACAAGTGAACCGCTACAAATTAATTTTTTTGCACCACGGTTCAATAGTGAGGATTATCTAGATCCGTAAGACGGAGTCCCATTTAGAAATTTGCGGGTTAATAACAAAACCTGTTAATATAAATCACAAAAGTTTGTTGGATAGGTTGGTAAAGTGGCAGCCTTTAAGGGTTTAAGGCGCGCTGGTCTAGGGTTCGACTCCCTTCAGCAATGAATTTTTTTTTAATGCTCATTTCCTCTATTTGCTTGGTGCCCCTCCACTTTCAATGTTTGTTAGCTCCGTTAGCATCAATTGCCTTGGGATACTTGACAGATCCTAACGGACTTTGACGAAATGCTAAATAACACATTTAAAATCAAACATGACACATTAAAAACACAAAAAGTGACACATTTTAATGTTAAAAGTGACACTATAAATGAAAATTTATTATAATTTTTATTAAAATACAAAGTAACACTCTTAAAACTAAAAAGTAACACATTTAATACTAAAAAGTAACACATTTAATACTAAAAAGTGACACATTTAATACTAAAAAGTGACACATTTAATACTAAAAAGTGACACATTTAATACTAAAAAGTGACACTCTTAAAACTAAAAAGTGACACTCTTAATAATAAAAAGTGACACTCTTAATACTAAAAAGTGACACTATTAATACTAAAAAGTGGCACTCTTAATACTAAAAAGTGACAATCTTAATATTAAAAAGTGACACTCTTCCTTAAAGAATTTACCGAACCAAAATGAATCATATCGTGTTTCAAGTTAATCTTCTACATGCCTAGATCATGCTTGCTCATAGAATTGGAAGTATTGAAAAGGGCAAGAAAAAGATTATCGATTTTTCGATTTCCATCAAGCCAAGGAATTTGGTTCCAAGACTCCTAATGCTCGGTTATTTTAGACATATTTTCAGTAAATTTAGTATGTTTGAGTAAGAAACATATATTTTACCTTGAAAAAGTTATGGTTTTGTGTTTTTAACGATTGACACTTGGGATTATATACATTTCTATGAATGAGAAGATATGTTTCAGTAGTGTTCAATTGGTTAGTTAAAATCACTAGCTCAAAAGTGACACACTTTAGTCCAAAAGTAACACACTCCAACCCTAAAAGTGACATTCTTATTGATACAAATTGTATGATTATAAAAATAAGTTGTTTTACCAAAAGTGACACACCTAATGCCTAAAAGTGACACAATTAATACATAAAAGTGACATACTAAACGTGACACTAATGAATAAAAATTTAAAGATGAAAAGTGATTTTTTTGTCAAAAGTGACACACGTAAAACTTAAAAGTAACACATTCTATATTTAAAAGTGACACTCTGATTTAAAGTAACTAAGTAAAACTTAATCGACCTAAGGCAACAATTATCAAAAGTGACACAAAATCACTTATTGATCGTTGTAAACAATGGGCTAATAAAACTCAAAAACAAACCTAGAGGTTTCGAACCTTAGACCATGCAAATTCCAACAACCAACCAAATTTGTTGTGAACCATCTCACCAAATTGGTTTTTATGATTGTTTATAACGTATTATTAATTTATTATGACTTGAAAATTTATTCTTATTAAGAAGAATTAAAACTAAATTACAGAAGAATTAAAACCAAATTACGCAAGAGGTTTCGAACCACCGACCTCTAACCGCCAAAACTTTAATGCCGCGGGTCTATCCATCTTGCCAAACAGACAATTATGATTTTTATTAACATATTTAGTTATTAACCCGCGCATACGGATAAGGATCCGGTTCCAATAGTAATATTGTCTAGTCTAAATACATCGCGAACATCAATGTTTGCACCGCAATTCATCAATTTTATTGCATTAATATTTAGTTATTTACACCGCGGTACAATAGTTTAATTTCTTAATCTAATTGCACCACTATTCATCAATTTTATTGCATTAATATTTATACCGCAGTTCAATAGTTTAATTTTCTAATCTAATTGCACCACTATTCATCAATTTTATAGTATTAATATTTGTACCACAATTCAATAGTTTAATTTTCTAGTCTAATTGAATCGCGATTCATCAATTTTATTGCATTAATATTTGCATCGCGGTTCAATAGTTTAATTTCCTAGTGTAATTGCACCGCGATTCATCAATTTTATCCGACATTTTTGCACCACGATACAAAACGTAATGAATCAGACCATGTCCTCCACCTTCTTCTTTCATCTCCTCTGTCGTAAGCCGCCTTCTTCCTCTTCCTCCTCCGTAATGATCTGGCCATTTTAGGAATAATTTTTCAAAAAAGGACTTTAGCGGTTGATGAAAAATAATAGTGGACTGGAGGGATTATAAATTTCAAAAAAAGGACCGGCCCACAATTTTTCCTTAAAAAACGGTAAAATTATGGTTGGTCAATTTTTTATAAGTTTTTAACTTCAAAAGTCCACCGTTCTTTTTTTTCAACCTCAAAAGACCACTTTTCGAAATATTGTTTCGGTAGTGTCATCTCCTTCAATAGCTCCGGCAACACATTTTGAATTAAAAATCATCATTATTGCACAATGAACAAACTTTCTGAATCATTAATTACGAAACTTTAATGAAAATGTGTTGAGTTGGAGGATTTTCACAGTAGAGACTTAGGTGAAAGAGGAGGAATAAAAAGGCTTACGACATAGGAGAATGAAGAAGAAGACTGTGGACATAGTCTGTTTCATTACGATTTTGAACCACAGTGCAATTGAATTAGGTAGTTAAACTATTTTGAATTGCGATGTAAAAATATCGGATTAAATTGATGAATCGTGGTGCAAATAGACTAGACAATTAAATTATTAAACCGCGGTGCAAAAATAATGCAATAAAATTGATGAATCACGGTACAATTAGATTACACAATTAAACTATTGAACCATGGTGCAAAAATTAATGCATATATTTTTGAATCACAATGCATTTTTAAATTTTTTTGAATCACGGTGCATAAATTTTTGAATCGGTATACATTTTCGTAATGCGCCTCAGGCTCATTAAGGGTACGACAGTTATTTCTCCCCCAAAAGTGTTCTTTTCCGGTAGAAAAAAAAACGGTATTAGAGCGAATTAAAACTTTGAAAAATAGACCGGCCCGTAATTATTCTAAAAAATATATATATACTTTAGCGATTAGAAACTTGTGAAAGTAGACCGACCCGAATTTTGCTCCAAAAACAAACCCAAGGCCTAACTACCCCCAATGAAGGTATCGACCTCACCCTATTATTTTTAACACACGTGATATGGGCATTTTGGTCGAGTTTTTTCCCGCATGCTACGTTTAGCAAGGCCTTTTGTAAAAATGGCACGGAAACAAGAGTACGAAGCACATATTACCTAACCTACTTTATTACATTACATACCATTATAAGCATGAATCTCATGCTAACTTAGCATTCAAAGTAGGGGTGGTAAAATGGGTAATAGGCTATTATCCATGGATAATAGGCTAACACTCATTTATCTCTAACACTCATTTTATCACCCCTAATTCAAAGTAAGGCTTGAGTGGGGCAAAACGAATCGTGATTTATTATAACTCAAATATTAAATAAGCCGAAATGGATTGTCGACCCATTTAACCCTCATTTTCCGCCAAAAATCCATACATTTATATAGAAAAAAGTAACGGGACGAGATGGATAACATGACCAACCCGTCCTAACCCAACCCAACACGACCATTATTATTTTTTAACCGTTTTGACTCAAAAAATTAACATAAACATGTCGGGTAATTTGTCTGGTTGGAGGTCCAATTCAAAGCATGATATTTGTTATGTGTTTGTTTAATACTTTGGGATTTATTGCAAATCAAGATGAAAGCGTTGGATAAGATGCCAATCATAGAAAACAATAGGTTGTGTGAAATAAAGTACATTATGTTAGGTTGAAACGTAGATCGAAGAACATGTTAACAAGATGGATGAAGTTGAAATACAAAGTGTTGAGATGAACATGTTCTAAAACAAGGAAAGATACAAATTTTGGAATCGAAATCTCCCCCATTATTAGTAATTAAGAGTAAAATGAGAGAAACTTGCTAGAGAAGAGATAGTTGAACACATAGTGCACCTGACAAAAAGTGTGAGTGCATCACCATCAGAATCAACATCAACATTTTATGTGAAGAAATCGAAGTTGTCCTAATATATAGAATTTACAAACATCAGCTCTTCGCCTGCTCGTTTAAACTTTCACACAAGTCTGTATTCCTTTAAAAGACTTTCAGAGAAGCTGTTTTCATGAAATAAACTATCCCTTGCAATGTTTCAAATGCAGGGCTACTTGCATAAAGAGGTAACATATACAGATGGAAAATACATTTTCTTTGTAAAAGTGAAAGATTAAGCTTTTACAACAGCCTCCCTTAAACCTGAGACTGGTACAGTGATATGGCAAACACATAGGTGAATATGTACATATTTGTGTATATCTGTACGTTTACAAAGATGGTAGAATATGTATGATTCTTGCAACATTGTCAACATCACGCTAAGGTATGCATTTCCGACTGCTTTTGTGTGATGAACCAAATTCAAGCTTGCTGGCTTTATCACTTCCTAATGACTCAAACTTTTCGCCTCCGAGTCCTTCGAGCAATCTGAATCAAGCGAAACAAACTTAGGCAACAACAAAGCAAGTAAAGTGTGTGCGTGAGAGAGAGAGAGGTTCTTGCACCCCAAATTAAGGTCCCTTTCACACATTCAACGCCTCCACAACCCCCCCAAAAAAAAAGAGAAAAATAAAATAAAATAAAATAAATCAGTCTCTCCTTTAAAAAAAGAAGATAATTTGTCAGGTCAAGTGCTCAAATTCCAGTAACTCTAATCTAGGTTTCAAGGTCCATGCAACTATCACAAGTGAAGAGCATGTTCACAACTGTAATGCCATTGTACTATAGTTGATACGACAGGAATAAAAATAAGGAGAAATAAATTGAACATCGTAGTTCAACCGTTAACAGTTAGGTCAAACTTTATGCTGGAATATGAAGTCATGTTTTCATATACTTCCTAATTATACGATGAACAAAGAAATATAAAGAAACAGAAGGGGATTAAAGTCCAGAAGAAAATCTTACGCAATCCACTTTCGTATCAACGATTTCAGATGCTGATGTGTCAACAGGAATTCTATGTCCCTTCTTTTCCTTCACTGCACCAAGAAATACTAATCATCTTAACAGAACAAGTTCTTGTTAGTGCTAAAATAGAATTGGATGGCGTCATTTGTCCTAAAAAGTTTGACTAGTCATATGACACTTTTTTTTAGGAAGGATGGAGTATCATAGTTTTCAATGAAAATGATAATATTACTATGAATAGCATATTGCAGATTATTGAAATGGACATATACAGCACCACTGAACCAATAAGTGAACCAACGATAGGGAAGACGTGAACATAGACTGTAACACTAGGGAAAAGCAAGATGGAAAAATCCATATGAATCTAGACAGTAAACGAACTACATGAATTCCCTCAGCTTCAACGCAACAATTCTTTCAAAGAGAATAGATGAAACAAGGTTCATGCAGTCCACTTAAAAAAAGTTTGCACAAACTCTGTTAACTTGATCAAGGACATCATTTTATGGAAATACCACTATGCTTCCATCATGGTCAATAGATGATGTCACTTTCATCTCTAGTTTACAAATATAACTGAAGGCCGAAGTGGCTAATATTGACACGTAAGAAAATGTAATAACATATGATTTCTATTTAATAGAAAGGAATTACCAGCCAGAGGAAGTTTTCTACTGAGCACATCTGTCTCTACCTTGTTGGGAAAATTTTGTATCAGTTGGGAAGCATCATCTCTAGCTGCATCAACCATTACAACTGGACTGCTATCAGAAAGGTGCAGCCCAAAATCACTGCAAAAGCTAAGTTTGTATCAAAACTTGTTAGTAGCATAATAAAAGGTAAATTACATCAATCAACCTCCAACCTTTGGCCCCATCTTTTAGTATATGATAAGAGGATAAGTTTATTGCACATGATGCAGATGATATTTAATCTCCAGTTTATATCAATAAAAACATGGTTTGGGCTCCAAGGTAGCTTGACTAGAGGCCAACAGGGTAGTCAAATCAATAGTCCTTGAAAAGGGATCTCTTGCTTAAAGCAACAAATTTAGACCATAGACTGCTGTTCAAGTAGGTGAAAACGCCAACTTGTCAAACTTTCAAAGTGAGCAGCAGTCTAAATCTAGCCATACAAAGTAAGACTGGAATTAATGAGGAAATAATACGATAAGCAAGCCATATTACCAGCTTGATGATTGGGGACAACTTGACTCCTGCATCAGCAAAACAATTTTGTCAGACAACAAATATATATAGCAAAAATGAATACGGTTATGATATAAATGAGTAAACGGTGCGGCTCTTTCTTCTGGATATATTTCGAGGCTGGGGCTCGAGCAAACTTCAATTGAGACAAACAGGTACTCCAGGGTTAGGGTCTCGAAAATGGAGATACGAAGACAATCACTGATGCCTGCACTACGGCTCCAGCGAAGATGGTGAGAAATGAGTTGGGTTTAAAGGTTCTATATGAGTGGTGGATTGCAAGTTTTGGTTACTAGACCATCTAGGGCTCGTTTGTTGCAGCCGATGGCTTATGGCTGATGGCTAATAAGATTTAACCTGTTTGTTTCACCTGTTTAGAAATAACTTATGGCTGTCATAAGCTAATTGTGTCTGTTTGTTATATATGATAGAAGTTACTTATATAGACTAAAATGACTAAATACCTCTAACATACAAGTTACTTTCAGCGATGTTAAAGTAACCTGTAATCATATACTTTTTTTTGTTCCCAAGGTATCCTTAGGTTCGAAACCCAAGAATAATCTCCGAGCTGGGTAGGACCACAACTTGTCAAACAGTATTCTATTTTGATGAAAATCTGAACAGTAATAAAGAAGAATATAATTGTCTATTTATTGGCAAACACTATAAATATGCATAGCAATGTCTTTATGTCAAAATAAACATTGTATATTCCAAATCTATGTTAAATGTGTCTTCCTTTGTGACAGTGGTGCTGTTGTAAACTTGAAATACCTTCTCCATTCTTTTTGAATAATCCACTTTGTTTGTAGGATTAACATAATTATCTAGTTGCTAAGATTTAATATCAAACAACTAAATTTGAACTTATAAAAATTAAAAACTTAATATTTAAAAAAAGAGTCATCCCACAAAAGATAAAAAATAAAAGAGTCCAAAGTAGGACTTTTACATTAATAATATTAAAAGCAAAAAAATTGAACCTTTTGGTTTTGGCTTTTTTGATGCATCAAGGGTCTTGTACCTTACTTATTGGTTTTTCCCCAATAAGCTAAAACCAACACTATAAGTATCGCTTATTACTAGTCAAAAGCCAAAAGCCACTCCAAATAAGCCGTGACAAACTAGCATCTATTTGGATGGGTAATGTTTGTTAGGCATTTATTACTTTCTGAAGAGGATAAGGGAATCTATTCGAGTTGTTCGGTAACAGGACTTTTCTTCTTTTCCTTTCTAGAGGAAATAAATATGGGTTGTGGTAATTGAAGTAAAACCGAAGAAGTGAGATTATGTAGGCGGGAAAGATGTTTGTGGTGGAACAGAGAGCAATGGTGGCATATAAAGGAGAAAGAGAAGGATAGAAATTATATCTTCCCAACTTGGCAAGCCATGTTCAGCTTTGATACCACTTAGATGCACAATAAGATAGGTACAGAGATGAATTTAGAGCAAGAAAAGAGGAAGGAGAACCCACCCTTGCAAAGGATCGGTAGAACACACAAAAATTTACAACCTTGATTCTGAAATAAAATTCAATCTAATGAACTAAAGGCAGTTACATCTTTATTTATAGCTTACTACTATTCTCCTAATACTACTAGGTCAGGCGCTAAGACAACCAACTAGGAAATAACTTTAATGCTCCTAAGTACAACACATTAATAATAATCTAAAATCTACCACGGACACCTTCGCATGGATCCAATGAACTTGGATTGGGCTTCCAAAGCCTGTCATATTTTCCCTAGCCAATGTGCTGCATCAGATGCTAATGTTAGGGATTTTGCTTCCTTTGTTTTAGTTCCTGCAATAGTTATGCATAGAGGATGTCTTCCTCGGGTCAACTTGAGGTTAAGATTGTCTCGAGTTTGTTTTTGGAAAGATAATTGGTATGGGGATGTTCCTTCATCTACTCTTTATCTGAGGCTTTTTCTATCCATCGACCTTTCATGATGCTGTGACTTCTAATTTTAATATAAAGGGAAATTAATCCACTTTTTGTAGTATGACTTTCTGTGCAAATTGACATTTAGCTTATATGACTGTTTCAACTGAAAGACATCATTATTTTGATCCATGAGCACAAATTAAATTCATTGTTCAATTGGGATTCACCTTTTCTTCCAGCAAACCATGACTCAGAGTCTCCCACTTCTCACTCTCCAAGCATAAGACTTCAGTCTCCCCACTGTCATAGGCAATCTATAGAACAAATTGCAAAAATGTCAAGAATTCTAAGCGAGCATATCTAAAGAGTAAGATGAAGGGATACACTCACCTCATAAGTACAGTTTCTAGGATTGAACCCATGCACAATGCCGGAGCAGTAGCTAATAAAGAGGAAAAAAGCAGTATAAAGCTAATGAGAACAATTGGCATTTGTAATATTGACCATATTGAACTACAGATTCTCACCACTTTTTGATTGGAGACCATAACTTTATCCGCTGCCCAATTAACGCCTTGTTCGTATTACCAATCTGAGGTGAATTTCAAAAGTTGGTTATTATTTACGATAATGGATAGTTCGAAAGCTAAAGATACAGACCCCTGTTCCACAATGTGTAAAAATGTACCTGTGTATCTGTAGAGCTATCGCATCTTGTGATCATGTCATTTTTTCTCAAAGATACAGACATCGTGATTTCCTTCTTTGGTAAAGAGCCACAAGAAGACTGAAGTTGTTCACTTCCTGCAATTGATCCAGAATTCCCAGATACATTTCCACCATGCTCATTATTAGAGATCTCACCAGATGGGAGATCATGTTTTTGTCTTCCCCTAGAGTTGACCACATGCTTTTGACTTTCATGTGCCTTCTCTTTAAATGCATTACGATTCCCACCTCTTACGGATGCTGCACAGTTCTTTACACTGCAATTTCTGACATCTGACACAGAAGAAACCTCTACACCTTTTCGGCCACGCTTTGCTCGAATGCTACCAGGCTAACATGGCAGAAGATCATTAAAAACAGTATACCTGAAGCATGATGCTAGATTCTGGCAGTAAAGTTTAAAGCAAGCTGTAAAGCTGAAAAGTCAAAAACGTACCCGAGACACCAAAGATTCAAAACTGCGAACCATTTTCGCAGCAGTATTTTCTTGAAAACCACTTGTAATATCCTGCCAAGAACCAAAAACAAAAACAGGATTCAGATAGAAGCATTGAACAAATTTTATCATACAATGAAGAGAAAATTAACCCTTTTCCTCACTTGCCTCGCTTTCCTCAGTGAGACTTAATTTATATAGAGATGATGGCAGCAAAACTACACTTTGGGTATTCAACATTGAATTGCCACTTGTTTTTAGTGCACTAAGAACGGAGATTCCAAAGTTTGCAAGAACATGCAGCTTCTGCAAAATACTGAACCCTATGAATTTCATTAAACAAATTAGCAAACAATGAGAAAGAAAAAAGTTTCATGTCTCAAAGAGGCCACAAAACTTACAGAAGTTGTTTGAGAATCAACAGCATCCTTAGCCCTCTTAATAGCATTAAATATACTTTGTAAACATGATATAGCATTACTGACACGGTTCATATCACCATCCACAAAACTAGGATTAATCAATGCCTGCAAGGTGCAAACGAGGGGACTACAAACCACCCGCGGGTGTAGAGGGATCAGGGTACCCATAATTTGATAGATAAATTCAACCATTATTTGTCAACCAAACAGACCTACCTGCAAAATTGACCATATATTTCTTCATCTTCACAGTCCTCAGGGGGAAAGCCGGTATCATGAGCAAGAATGTGAACTAAGAATGTCACAATGTATGTGGGGTCATCCATCACTCCTCCCCCAACTACTGAAGTTTGGCGGCCTCGAGCTTCTTTTCCATAGTCCTTAATAAATTCTTCCATACATTTCAGTGCCTAAGAAGAGAAGTGTATCAGTAAACAATATAGAAAATAGTTCTTTGGTATAATGAAAAAGATAATCCAAGACTTTAACCAACATCTTCTTGTAAATTTCCTACGGAATCCGGAGCAGCCAATGCGAAACTGCAAGCATATCTACTGGGAAGAGCGTGCTTCTTCAAGAGTTTGAATGTCTTGTTTATGAATGAGCTCCGTATAAAAGAAGAAGGGTCCTGAAATATGTAAGGGAGGAGAAACCAAATATAATTGAGTTGAAAATGAGCAACATGGTAACGGAGAAACAGTAACGTCATCACTTCTAATTCATAGACACTTTCGCAGGTGTTCACAGGAAGGTTCCTTCCAAGACAAACATGGGTGGCTCAAAATCCTCTGCTAAAAGGTAACCCATAAAGGACAAGCATCAAGAACAGCCGCCTAGAGAGGCACCCCCACAGGAGCAGGTAACCAAGCAACTATGCATGCACACACATGGACGCAGAGTGAGAGGGGGGGGGGAGTTTACATTCAATGTAAAGAGAAAAAAAGTATTATGTTTTGTTGAACTTTTTCCAAATTTCTATTTCTACCAATCCAAACAATTTAACTTGGTATTTATTCCCACAATGACGTGCATTCCAAAATCTACTTCATTTGATATTTGTTGGAACCTCATAGCAGTATCGAAAATGCAGTGGCAAAGATATTATTTTGGCTGGAGGGGGGCCAGTAATTGAGATACAGTTTCTTACAATTCGCTTGTCAAAATTTTCTTAATTTTAACCTGATGTTAACTTAGTGCCTAAAGTTTTATAATTAGAACAGTATATAACAAAAAAGTATCAGAACTAATTAAAGAAATACTTTTACTTTTTATTTAAGGAATTTGTTGAAATAGACTATCAACTATCAGGATAATGAGAGAAATGCAAAAAGAAGAAATTGCAAGAAAATGCAATGAGAACAAACAAAATAAAGATTACAAAATATATCAATGAAAAAAATAATAAGCAATTCTTCAATACACTACTTATTTGGTCATTCCATTATGATTTTTCACTAATTAGAATAAATTGCATGAATTGTAACCGAATGTTCTCAAACTTCATATTTTACATCAGGTGTAAGTTGGTCTATCCAATACATGCACACAGATAGAGAGACACTGCTTCCGATCAGAATCCTACAACCATAATCTCCAATAACCAAGAAATTCCTTCAAGTAAAATTGACGAAGTATTTTATATAATAACTAGATCAAAATCCAAACAATGCCTAAATATATCAACTATTTCACTCATCGAAGGGAAAAGGCAATAACAGGAGCAACCTTCCCTGCGTCTTCCTCCCACTTACACTCCCATATACGTCTCAAGTCTATTCCAACATGTGGCAGCAAGATGCATACAAGATTTCCTTATATCACACATATTAAACAAATGGTTCATCTATATGTTTTTGATTCGGGAGTATAGCTAAATGTTTTTATCATTAATTTAAATTCAAACTTTCTTCATGACAGCAACAAACAATGCAAACCTTAGCAATTGAAACTGTAAGGCGGAAAATATGTGGTGGAATATGCAAATCCCATCTACGCGAAAGCCGGAGAACAGATTTAGCAGCAGCTAATCGGATGTGCCCCTTGTCAGTTTCACTGCATCACACAAAATGCACAGCACAAACAAACAAAGAACAGTTTGAAACTTTTACTTCACATTAACCACATCAATCAAATAAAATAATGTTCTGTAAAAAAATATTACTACACATGTAATCAAAAGTAAATGTACAAATGTAAGAAAGTTGGTACGTTTTCAAGACTGCTTGTTCTGCCTGTTTTATGTTCCAGCTTCAGATTATATTGAGGTGTTCTTGAGATAAAAGCATGTTTTCATCAGAACAACACAATGTTCTGCCTTTGTAAGGGCAACTCCAACCGGTACCCCAAATCCCCAAATTGGGTCCAAACTTGCACCAAATCCATTCCAACCCAACCCCCAAACCTCTCCCCAATTTGAGACCATGAATGTCACCCCAAATTTGGGGCAACACTATTCATCTAACCTCAAATTGAGGTTGATGGGACCCACTTCTTTTTAAATACAACAAATTGATTTTTAAATACAAAAAATTATTCATAATTTATATTATGAATTTAAAAATATTTTAATTGATTAATAACTAATAATAGCTATGTAATAAATATTAATAATGTAATTTATTTTAAAGCATTAAAAAAAGAATAATAAATTATAATAAATTGATCTATTATGTAAATTGAAAATAAAAAAAGACATGCAACTTGAAATTAAAAATTACATACAACTTGAAAATAAAAATGACATACAACTTGAAAATAAAAATGACATACAACTTGAAAATAAAAATGACATACAACTTGAAAATAAAAATGACATACAACTTGAAAATAAAAATGACATACAACTTGAAAATAAAATATGGCATACAACTTGAAATTAAAAATGTTACGCACAACATAATGACTGCATGCATTATTATGCATAATATGATAATTGAAGATGAACATGATATAAATGCACCAATTGAAGAACGAGGTGAAGCGTTGGCTCAAGGGAGTAGGAGATGATAACACTCGATTTTAAGAATTTCTTACTCGATATAGACAAATCAAGGATAAAGAGGCTCACCTTGCACTTTGGAATGCCTTAATTGATCATTTATGGGCACAATTTAGTAATAGTGAGAATTAAGCTAAAATAATATGTACTTTGAATTGAGTGTTGTTGAATTTTTTTTCTTGATAGTTTTTAACATTTAAATAGATGTATTGCTTGTGTTATCATAATGTATGTGTTTGTATTTATCAAATGGTTTGTAATTTAAAATATATTAAATTACTAATTTCAATATATAATTAATTATAAAAAATAATATTATAAAAATAAACTTATTAAATAAAATAATTATTAATTGTGTAATCTTAATAATTACAATTTTAATTGTTATAGTAGAAAATCAAAATAGAACATGCTAAAGAATATTCTTTTTGGTGTAAGATTTGGCGTGAAGGGTTGAAGTTGGAATAGTGGATAGTGCGGAAACTGCCCCAAATTGGGGCTTTTGGGTTGGAGATGGTCTAACAATTATTAAATACTTCACCATTCACACACACAGACACACGTGTTTAGGTGCTTGTGATTTATGCCACTTCCATGGTTCCACCTAGAGAAGTCGCCATATTAATCTGATTCTTCACTTTTCCTTTTAAGATAAGCCTTGTTAGACATTTGAGAGCATAGGTCCAGTTTAAATGACCTACTATATCACGTGAGGTATTTTTTTAGCGATAAAGATCAATGGTTTGTGGTACGCAAGTATCATTATAAGCACCAACCATGTACAACTACAGAGCTCAAAAAGATTTCATTTGCTGATATCACGCTCTTTCTGAAATTTGATGTAAAATAAACACATGAAGTCAAATGATATAAACTTACGTCAGCTCTCAGAAAAAGTAAAGTCAGTTGAATTAAGCACCAAAACATTCTCTCAAATGAAACACATAAGTGAAGGCTAGCAGATAAAATAGAAGAAAAGGTACGAGTCACCTGTTCTGTAAAAATCATACCATGAGAGTGTCCCATCAGAAACTTCACCCTTTTGAAGCATTTGTGATATGACTTCCAGCAGTTTATCAATTCGATAACTGACACGAGTATGTTGATGCGGCAAAAAACTCTTGACGAGTGCTTTCAGCCCAAAAATCTGAAATGGAAGAGCAGCTCAATGAAAGGGACATACAAGAACATTATGCAACAATTTAAATGCAAGAGAAATAATTTCAAGGTACAAATCATTATCAACAATTTAAAACATAAATTCCAACTACGGCAAGCATCGGATACCATTCAATGCCAGATCACCATAATACTCATGATCAAATACAGCTGAAGTGAAAACACATTTGCTATAGAGATCGGGTCAATTCATTGCAACTTGAACTAATGAAGTGGTTTGGAAAGGGTTTCATCTAAGTCTGACTAATTAGCATGTTCAAAACCCTTCACGAAGATCAGCAATGACAGCCAGCCACTTATCCCCCCAAAGTTTCAAATCTCCAGAAGTATGCCTTTATAAAATAACATAAGAATGTAAACTTGGTCCAAGTCTCCAAGAGAAGTATACACATCAATGCCACTTTGGCCTCCTTGCAGCCAAACAAAAACCAGGAAAAGTCATGTGAAGTTCAGAGTTCAAGTGACTATGGAATACGGTTCTGGGGTTTTATGGGATTTTGTGGGTAACGCCCAGTTCTGTTTGGGGGGATGCTTTTGAGTTGGTCGCTGTACAACTGTAGGAGGAGGAATATTCTTGTTATTCCGGCGGGTGTTTGGTGGACTATTCGGAAAGAAAGGAATAGAAGAATCTTCGATAATATTGAGGGTTCGTTGGAGCACTTGAGAGACTGTCTTCTGCGTATTTTGTTTATGTGGTGTTCAGCGACTGATCATTCTCTCGGTCATTCTTTTGTAGATTTTGTGAATGGCATTAGTATTGAGTAGTCAGTATACTCCTAGTGTACAAAGGAAGCGTCACCTGATTTGACGCTCATTTATATATATACATACTTTACCTATCCAAAAAAAAGTGGCAACTCATACCATCAGTCAAAACACCTTATATGGTGTGCAGCATACAAAAGGTACCTAGCCATAGCTGAAGTAGCACATCCTTTCCAAGAGACCCGACACTCTAGACAAAATCTTTAGACACCCAAGGTTTTTTAAGAATAAATTTGTACTTTTGGGTAGACGTTGGCAAATCTCTAATACTCCTTGTGAATTACAATTTGCTGTACCATGTTGTGACTCAGAATAGAGTGAACAACGATGTACATATAATCCTGACAAAAAGGACTGGCATGCTGCTGCAGTTAGTCTGCTACATTTTGACCTACGCAGCTACGCTTCACATGCTCAAACCACAAAACTCTTAAAATGAGACGATACGGGATTCATCCGGTACATTCTTGCTAGAGCCTGCAATAGAGTATATGCACTTGTCCCTGTTAATTATGAATTTCAGTGATCTTAGATATATAGCTCATTACATTACTTTTGAGAGTCAATCACTCAGTTAGAAAATAGGTATATATATCATTAAGGGTATATTTTTAACAGAAATTATGAAGTTTTCAACTCATCTAAAATCTTAAGCTATTAGATAGGCCCCAACAATGTATCATGCGAGATGTGCGACTCGCTTAAATGTGGAGAGGTAAACAAAGATGCCTCACCAGGAGCATGACAAACCAAACAAGTGCCAACATATGCACTCACCATATTGCGAGTAGCAAATGCAAGGAGGGTGAATTGAACCCAACTACCCAAGACCTTGCCAAACAAGAGCTCTGATACATGATACCGTGCTCTACCAAAATCTAGGAAAAGAGCAAATCCTCTAGTATGAAGAGCAATGCTGCTCAAAAAAATGCTAACAAACACTCCCTCTGTTCAGGTCAACGAGTACACTATTCTATATTGAGATGTTCTACTTTAAAGAGTCCACTTCAAAAAATTATGCATACCATCTCCATAACCTTTCAATTCTACTCTTCACATGTGATATAACCATCTTGGGCATGCACTAGCTTTAATGTAATTATGACCAACTCTAAGGATACTCATGTAGCCCTTAGATATTAGACTTTTCAATCGTGTACAAAACCTCCAAAAATCACTAACCGGAATATCTCTACTAAGAGGGTGAAATACCTTTAAACTACACAAAGAAAACCGTTAAAATTAATTTCTATCCGAACTATTATCATCCGCAGGTGAAAAGGAGCAAAAGAAGAATAAATTCAGCAGCCCGTCCACAAGGATAAGCAGCTGTTACCTACTTAATCCACTGAATTTTAGAATGAAGGAATCTACAAAAGAACTCCCTCACATACCACCCTTTGGCTTGGGCTCAACACGAAGTGGCAATAGAAGATGGAGAAGATTCAACTAAACTTGCAGCTTTTTTAAATGCAGCAAATGCCTGTTGGCCGTTACTCAGTACGGCGTAAAAAAGGCTCAGCATCCAGAACCTACAAAATAACTCCCTCACATACCACTCTTTGGCTCAGGCTCAACAGGAAGTAGCAATGGAACCAAAGATGGCGAAGATTCAGCTAAACTTGTTTTTTAAAATGCAGCAAATGCCTGTTTCTCAGTACGGTGTAAAAGACGCTCAGCATCTCCTCAGCTTCCATCATCACTGTCCAAGGTTCCTCTTCCATGAAGGTAACCACCATGTTCTCCAGCAATGTCTTGCATATATAGTTTATTTTGCTTTACCATTTATTACATGGTTAGAAGTATGTAATTGATGTTTCAAAGGATCTTTCAACTTCCACCAAGCTCAAGGACAAGAAGCAAAGTAAGAACTATATTGCGTGGAGTAGGGTGTTTGAGATGAATTAGATCAACCACTGGAAGGATGTGTATATCACCAAAATTAAAACGACAATGGCATGGTTTCAGGATGATGCACAGTTCATGTTCCAAATCTTGAACTCTATGGCTGATCATGTTGCTGAATAAGTAAACCACACTAGAAGTGTCAGGACACTAGGAATAACAGGAGGTGTTGTACATGGGTCACAACAGCCTGTTCAGATAGAACCATAATCAATCTATCACTCAAAATAATTTTAAGAGGTCAGTTGAGGAGTTGAGCAATGTGCTTGCGCTTCAACTTAAGTGCGCAGCTTTAGCTGGCGAATCTAAGTGATGTTTATGGCTGCCAGCAGGGGTGGTTGGTTGGAGCAGGGCTGCAAACGAATCGATTTGAATCAGGATTTTTTGAGCCAAGTATGGAATTTTATTTTATTTTAATCTATGCGGGTAACTTGAACCGAGTCGAGTTTTCTTTACTTTTTTCTTATTTTGATGAGGCTTGCTCTGCAAATCTGCAGGCATAGCTCAAAATGCGACACTTATACAGGGATAAACAAGAAAACATTTCTAAATACCCAGACCTTTCTCAAATCCCAACAAGTGTTGATTGATCTTTAGATCCTGGATTTGTTTTTCTCTAATGATGAGTATGGAGAACCAATGGGTCAATGAATTGAACCATTGGGAAGTCCTTAAATGATTGGGTCAAAATGGGTAACTCATCTCAACCCATTTATATTAATGGCGTTAAGAAGGGTTGATACTGAAGAATAGCTTGAGCAGTTTAACAGATTGTTCGTCAACAGTGCCATGCCTAGTCAAAACCGATGATCGGCTTGCAGATATTTTTACCAAGTCTTTGAAATGGAAACAGAATGGCTTATATTAATAAAAAATAAGGCATGTCGCATGCATGATTACTATGCTCCAGCCTGAGGGGAATTTTTAGAAATGAAGTAGGCTGTTATTGTAAAGCTTTTGCTAACAGGAGCTAATTTTGGATTCTTAACAAGTGCCCCAGGGTACTCACTAGTAGGGCCCTTAATGTAAATGCTATCCCGTGCTGCATATCAATAACATGTCTAAACAATTCAGGGTTAAGATCCCTCCCTTCCTCTCAATTGACCAATAAAATAGTATATGTTTCAGATGCAACTGGCAGACCTTATTGTATATGCTACTATCCCGTATTTCCCTCCCACCTACTCACTCAAACAACAAACCTAACATAGGGTTAGCTCTACAGTGACTAATACTTTGGCAAGAACCAATACCACTACTAGCATGAGCAAGCCTGACATAAGCATGCAAAAGTCACCATGTTCAGATTTGTAAGCATTCTTTACTTCGCTTTGAAGAGGCCTCAAATTATTAGCCGACACTCCTTCCACTTGTTTTGACACGAGCGTGTAGATATAGGCCATGTCTGAAAAAATGAGGTTGGTACCAGATAGCCAAAAATTCTAAGGCATCAACCTTGCATGTTTAGTCCTAACTCTCATCTTTCCTATCAATGTGGGATTACTTGCACGTGTATCCAGGCAACGAAGGTGCAAGCTTGGCATTACATGCTGCTCTTTACATTACTCAAGATTGTCCCTTCCAGTTTGCACCTAGGTTCTAGGAGACCTTAGCCCTTTCTGCATCAAGAGCCATCAGTGATCATTCGTATCTCTTGCCTGGTTGTATCTCTATAGTTATACAAAGTTGACCATCTCACCAGTCCTTTTTTCTTTCCCACAACCAAATTTTCTTTGAAGTTACCTCCGAAACTTACAGCAACAATGAACCTACATAATCGTCAATTTTACCAAACTATATTTACAATTCCTAAATACAATTCTCACATGAAAGGCCACGTTTAAGCAATCATAAAACCAATTCTAGTTTGTCCTTTCCAAGCCTGAATAAATCCTTGTTAGCTTGACTACAGCTTTTCTTTCCATTAGACCAAGGAAACTCTTCTCAACACCCTACCATCATCAGGAGAGCAAAGATTTATGATCTACAGAAAGATCAGTTTTGGCTGATGTGGAGACACGGAACCTCATAAGATAAAATGATTGCCGACCACTTGGCTATATCGAGTTTAATCCAGTTTGGTTATAAAAGAACGAATTTCCATCTGAGTTTCGTTTACAAAATCAGATTAGAATCTACAGAATTAACCTCATTAAGATTAATCATATAGAATTAGACTGACTATTTCAAAAACAATCGTATACGCGGCTCCAGCAATAGACCATGAGCAAAGACAGCACTAATTAGTGTACTACAGTTTAGATCCAAGAATCAACTATGAAGTGAACCCTACACATGTGTTATATCACTTGACTGGAAATTTATTAAACAGGCATCCTTGTTGCACATATGCATATACAAGGGAACTGTAAGGGAGAATATTGCAGTTTCTGAAGGGGTTTTGATTGACCAAAACAAAGAATCTACTTCAGCCAATATGCCCCAAGACATTATTCTAAAATAAATTTCAAGTGCCGTAGAAAACCACCTTCAATTTGCATGATGTGCTGCACTTGGAATTATCATCGACTGAATATCGAGTATCCTCTATTCCAACCTAAGCCAGGATTCGTGAGTTAGACACTCTGTACGAATAATCTGTATTACTAAGCAAGAAAAGAAAGAAAATAGGAGAAAATTACAACTCACCTCAGTCACCAGAAATATATCCTCAATAATATACCTAGTGATCTCATTAGCTTTGGCCTCAAAGGCTGATATGGAATGTTGAGCTAAACAACCCAAAGATTGCAAAATAGTCGGAATATTCTGCCCACTTTCTAGAGCATCCACAAGTGTCTAGAAAGAAAAATAGAATAAAAAATGAACCTGACTGTCAAGTAACAAGCATTTGCAGCAGCTGGGCACAAGTAAAATGCAAGATCAACAAGCATAAATAACATCTAAAGTAGATATGCTCCAGAAAGAAACTTCACTACTATGTATAGCTGATAGAATACCAATGAATAATGCTATTGTTACTAGAATTTCTAGTCACCAAAAAATTTACCATATCATGTTAGAACCGAGTTAGGTGAACTGACTTGGTCAAGCTAATAGATATTATTTGGTGTCCATACATTGGCCAAGAAGTGGTTTTGAAGTTTCCGATTTTCTATCACTGTTGGTGTACACTAGTAAGTTGTTTTCTTATTTGTGTTCACTACTGTTTTCTAAGTAAGAAATGTTTGTTTGTAACATCAGAAATACTTCTGTTGGTACTTAAGATCAGTTGTTTCAATATAAGCAAGTGCTAGTGGAGATAACAGCGAAGAGATAGACGAATAAAGCATTCTGTTTTAGTTTTTAGGTGAGATACCTAGATACCCCACGAGAGATTCAAAGGTTTCCTAACCTCCATTTTTCTTTGAAATTTTAGTCTCCAAATTTTAACCCACAATCAAATCTGACAAATAAACATTACAACCATAAAATCCTTTCAACAAAACCAAGCATCCATAAACCTGGCAGCTCAAACATGGAAGATGCACCCAAAGATAATTTTCTTTAGAAGTGTTCGAGGTACTCATAGAAACCACCCCGACAACTAATCGATTTACTCCTTCCCTTTCTGAAAAGCCTTGTTCATATAACTTCCTTGCCACTTAAGCAGTTATTATTAAGTAAAATGTTAAGCTTATGTGGTGCTGCTCTATATCCATAGTTATTGAAGGCACTCGCCTCGCTCGCCACAAGCAAGGGTCCGTTGCCTCTTTATGACCAGTGAAGTGATGTTGGAGAAGCGATTCAAGGCAAGAGGTAACATAAGGCGTGAGGCTGACCAAAATTCAACGTTCCAATCGCAGGAGGAGCAATATTCTTTGGGGTACTATTCCGGCGGGTGTTTGGTGGACTATTTGGAAAGAGAGGAATAGGAGGATTTTCAATAATAGTAAGGTTTCGCTGGATCAATTGAGAGACTGTCTTTCGCACACATTGTTTTTGTGGTGTTTTGCGACAGATCAATCTCTCGGGCATTCTTTTGTGGATTTTGTGAATAGTTTTAGTGCCGAGTAGTTTGTATACTCCTAGTGTACAAAGGAAACATAGTTTGTATACTCCTAGTATTTTGTGAATAGTTTTTGACACCCATTTTTTTTAAAATATATTCTTTACTTTATCAAAAAAAAAAAAAAAGAAACGAAGAACCGAAAAACCCTAAAGTAGAGATTGACCTAAAATCAGACATCCACTTCGATATTTTTGACCTGGACTACTTCAACTTCGACCAAGAAACCCACACCTCAATTGAGCTGCCAGCGACATCTTAGGCCTTCTAAGGAGATCCGCTGACCTTCTTCATCTCAGTGTTATCAATCTTCTCAGCCTTACCAACTTTTTTCAGCCACGTGGCACACGTCTTGCTTCTGTTGGTTTGTTTTTGAGGCTCAAGCACAGGTTATTTTTTTCATTTTTTCCCTGAAAGTATTAAGTACTAATTTTCCCAACCAAGCTTGAGGGTACTGTCTTTTTAATATTAAGCAATGGTATTATTTAGGTTCTAAGTACTGTTTAATAAGGAAAAAAAATCTCTTTCAAAGACCTTCACAGGTACTATTATGTTTGTTTCCAAGTATGATACGAAAAACTAATTTGACAAACTTGGTAAAATGTCTTACAAATGAATCTATCTGTTCTTTTGCCTACTACATATTTTTAAGACTTATTTTCCCTTAAAATGGTTGTTTTGTTCGCCTTCGGCTCATCCACCTCTCGCTTTTTGCCTTTAATAACTGTCTATATCAATAAAACTAGAAAACGACTAGTTGCGAATTGCAACAAACTTTACATATTCACTTGTGATGCCAAACAGCAATAAGGAGTTTAAATTGCAACATTTAAGTATAAGAAAAGAATATAGGTTGAATGTCCATCCTCTTGTAACATAAATAAACCCAAGAATCCTATCCAGATACGTACACTTGGAGTAAGCGTGTCAAAAAAATCTTAGCATTGGATATTCATAGAAGTTAGGGGGAAGGAAGTTTAGAAAGTAGACCTTGCACAATTCCGAGAAAATGAATTTCCCAGAAATACCAGTTAGTGCAGCAATTGCCGAAATAGCAACTTTAGACTGAGTGCGAGTTCCCTCCAGGCATACGCTCTCCAAAGAAGGGTATAAATCACTACACACAAAGTTAGAAACATTCCCAACTCAAAATCCCAAATGAAGGGTAAAACAGGAACAAGCTAACATAAATATGGCATTAGAGGGAAAAAGTCTGTATTGCTGCAGCTACAGGTTTACGACCACTAGGGAAAAACCAGTTTACTAAAACGCACTTGAGGCCATTTCTTCATTCCACAAGATCCTGTCATCTCTTTGTCAAAAAAGGAAGAAAATTGTTGTTTCAACCCTCAAAATGCATTTTCGTAGAAATACACGAATGAGCAATAATTGGATGCATAAAATAGGACATGAAGTTAAACAAATATGTTCAGACCATAAAAGGTCAAATCTTTCTCCAGAAACTTGTTATTCTAGTAAGATCAAGTACAGGAAAAGTGCATGTAGCAAATTAAAGCAAGGACCATGAATGTGTCTGCCCAGCTATAGAATAATGTATTGTGTGAAAACTTATGCACCAATAGACTAAAGAGCCAAAGTACCCTTTAAAGGAAACTTAATGAAAAACAAATGAATTCCATTTATGCTGACATTTATCGGGCATATACTCTTGCTTTATGACAAAAATATTAGCAGCCACAGTAGACTCCAAAAATTACCTCAGATTCATAGATATATGAGGACTTGTCTTGACTAATATCTGAATCAGGTCATCGTTAAAAGGGTCCTCAGATAACAGAAGGCAGAACTGCTCCTCCGAACCTCTCAGGAGTGACGGAAAAGCGCTGATAATAATCTAGGTAGGTCAAACAAGAAATACGCTTAATACACAAAATACATTACAAATAATGGTACAGAGAAATGGCATACTACAGTGTACAGAAAAACTAGAAGGTGATAAAGTCGAGAGTATATGAAGCTCTGATTTTGTACCCGAAGAAAAACAAATTTTCAGCTCAGTGGAAATACTTTTAGCAATAACTCATCACTCCCCCAATTTCACAAACACCAAAAATTATACGCTTTGTAAATCTTCCCCATTCTGGTGTGGTTTTGACAATTTAAAAAGATTCATGTCGTAGTAGGCACCGTGGATCATCCTGATTCTCACTAACGTGGATGTGTGCTTTCCTCCAATGGTGGTCGCCCGTAGCCATACTTATAATAGACGTGGTTTAAAGGGGTAGCTAGGGTTTAGTAAGAAAAGAGAGCGACTGGAAGTTTAGGTGAGAAGAGCTGTAGTGTCAATTGGAGGTTTCCGTTTTCTGTGTAAAAAGGACTAACTCACCCAAGTTAATAGTCTAACGGGGTAATGAAACTCCTACATAGTTAAGAGGGGGTTTTAGGAATTTTACCCTAAAATTATTATGCTCACAAAATCCATTGGACCCATGAATTCATGTTCATGGAGAAAAACTATAATAATCATGTTGGACAACCTAATTTAACACCATCAGAACTACATTATGTCCAAGGGTGCCAGCACATTGTCAACCATCCAGCAAGTGCCTCAATCTCCAGTTTCCGAGCACACAAACTTGTGTCAACATGATGTGCAAGAAGCCTTATTGTTTAAGATTCATTCTTGCTTTGTAAAATCAATCCAGTAAACTAAAGAATGAGAATATGATACAAAATCAAATTGTTTGGAGCTAGTTTCTTTAAATGCCCAAGTGCTTGAAGTGAAAATAATGTTTGTTTGTAAACTAAATAGGAAAAAAAAAGGCAGAAAAGTATGCAGAACACTCTCTTCAATCTGTTACAGACATTTTTTTTAAGTTCTTCTCAATTAGTCTTGGGCTTGCAATTTAGTGAGTCTGGCAGAAGGTTCACTCTTGATATAGATTATGGAATCATTCCAGTAAGGAATGAAGTTTTATCTGTCAGTCTTGCAAACTTTTCTACCATTATTTGAATGTGCTTTTCATCAAGCACTCTGAATAAACATTGATTCAGAATAAACAGTTTTTACAAGAAAGCATCTTCGGTGCAACATATGTAGCTTTCAAATAAGCAATTTCTCGCACCTGAAGAAGTTTCACGGAAGACTTCTTCAAATCCTTACTTGCAGACGTGTCACTTGAAAGATGGCCTATGATGCAGCAGACATGATCAGAGCAAAAGATATTGAACAAACATTTTCTGGAGAGTGATTGTAGAAACTCAATATTTGGATGTGTATCCCCAATCTTTTTCAGAAAGGTATCCTTCGTAGAAGAGAAAATAAGAAAACGGTTACTCAATTGCATAAAACATAATCAAATGAACAGTGCACACTATAAGAAAACGAAGGAGAACCTATAGTTAAAGAAGTAAATAACCAACAATGTATGACATCGATGACCCAAACTCAAAGTCAATTTTGTGTTTCTTCAACATAGAAGAACGCCAGCTCATCATGGCGAAAAATAATTCACAATAAACGTGAACAAGGAAATAATGACAAAGCCACAACATTTATAAACAATTCAATTAGTTCCAAGTGACTAAAATCCAATGGTATTGCAGGGCGTCAGAGAGTGTTGAACTACCTCAACTCAATTAGAAGCTTAAGCTATTAAAGAAAGGGTCACAAACGTAGATCATGCTTTTACACTCGTCCTCATGTCATGGAGGATTTTTGGTTAGAAAGAAATAGGAGGATTTTTTATAACGAAGAATCTAACTTGGACCGCATCAAGACGAACGTATTTCAGTCGCTTGGTCTGTGGTGTTCGGAGTTGGATTCAACCATGGGGGAATCTTTTGTTAATATTATGGACAGTGCTTTGGCTTTTTAATTCTTTTGTCTTGTATATCTCTCGTGTACAAGGATGCGTCAGGTGACGCTCTTTTAATATACTTAATTTTTTATCAAAAGAAAAAAAACTCGTCCATCTGATAACCATGCCCTCTTACAGATGTACAATAAAGGCTGACCTTATCTAAATCTTGTGAAAAAAAAAGAAATTAGAACAAATTTTCAATCAACAGACTCAGAAGTAGAGTAACAGATCATAAGAACCCCATAAATTTAAAGTTTATTGCAAGGCAACTTACAATATACTCCCTCCATTGCTATAAATTGAAAATTTGTTCTAATTTCTGACAGGGAGGCGATTCTGACAGGGAGGGGTTTTCAGGGAGGGGTTTTCCTCAGATCTGGTAGCTTCAGGTCATTTGCGAGAGACACGCGCCACACAGAAGGTTTCGCCAGCTGGAGGCGAGCACGGCGGTACCTTTCTCATCGCCGGAAAAACTCGTCATCGCCAGAGCTCCGATCACCGGCCGGCGCATCTGCCAGAATTTGGTACTAGTAAGGGCAAGACTGCTGGCGATTTGGGCCACTCATTGGATAGGAGTGATGGGCCTGCAAATGGAAATAAGGGAGGCCCAGATTTTGGGGAAGGTCCATCGACTAGGGTTAATTTGGGTCAGAGGGATAATATTGCGGTTGACGTTGATACCCAAATAGGTGGGGTGGGCTCGATTAGTGGGCCATTCCCCTCTTTCTTTATAGATGACCCTGTTATTTTGGAAGATTGTCTTGGAAATATGGGTCATGAGACTGAAGACCAAAGCCAGGGGGTTGAGCCCAACAACCAAATTGACTTATCAAGGACGGAGAACGATATAGTCACTGTAGAGGGTAAAGATACAGGATGCGAGCACTTAGCGATCGAATGTATTGAAGGAGATGGCGACTGGATCTCCAGCGGCGAGGAGCCAAAACGAGTCGCGAGAAAGAGATAACGGGTTTGTGATGGGGGAGGATTGCTGTAATCTGAAGTCAGTCACTGAGGAGGCAGTTTGCGTAAGATGTCTTCTGAAATTTTGACTGAATTATCAGGCGAAGAAAAGGGTACAGAAACTGGTTTGGGTGACGAAAGTGTTTGTGAGCAGATGGTGAAGGACAGGTCGAGTAATCAAAATGTTATGGAACATGAGACTGTTAGCAGCCATGGGTCAAATGCTCAGTTGGATAGTTCTTTTGACAGGGTTGGTCCAAAGGCTATTACACCTCACATAGGATCTTCAGAAGTACAACAAGCAACTCCTCTTAATTTTTCTCCTTTGAATGTGGTGCCGCCAAATTGGGAACAAGAAAACGAGATGTTGACAAGTACGGGGGACAGAATATTTCCGTGTGGGTTAGAGGAAGAAGAAAGGTTTTGGGTGAATCTTAGGGGCATCTTGTAAGGATTATGATGAAAAATTCCTTAAACTGTAGTTGGAAATAGAAAAGGATGGAAAGGCAAAGGGGTATGGGATCAGCAGCAGTAAGTCAAAAAATCGAGGTCGCAGTAACAGGGAGCTAAAAAAATTCAGTTGCAGTAGCAGTCTGAACTTTGACAAAGTGGAGAGGGTGAATGGGGCTTGAGTATTCAATCTTTTTCAGTTTTTTTTTTCGGATATACGGATTATCTCTTAGAATGTGAGGGGTATTAATGATGAGTCCAAAAGGCTAGTAATTAAAGCGGCATTAAGGAGATGGAGACCTCAGGTGATTTGCTTACAAGAAACTACAATGGAAAAAGTTCACAGGAAACTAGTTATGAGTGTGGGAGGTGGCAGATGGTCTAAATGGGAGCGCACTTGGATGCAAATGGGGCCTCTGGGGGGATTTTAGTAATATGGGACAGTAGAGTAGTCAATAGAGTGGGAGTGATTCTTGCCAAGCACACTATCTTGTGTCTGTTTGAGAATAGTAACAACGGCCTAAGGTGGATTTTTTCAGATGTGTATGGTCCTTGTGCGGATGTGGAACATAGAGGTCTGTGGGACGACCTCAGAGATGTTTTTGACAAATGGAAGTTTCCATGGTGTATTGGCGGGGATTTTAACGTCATCAGATTTCCGCACGAACATGCAGGAACAAAGGTGTTCTCCCCTGCCATGACAGAATTTAATGACTTTATTAATGAGATGGAGTTAATTGATTTACCTCTTGTTGGGGGGACTTTCACGTGGTCGAGAAATAGTGATATGAAGCAATGCTCTAGAATAGACAGATTCTTGTGTCGACAAGGTGGGTTGAAGGATTTGGGGGGATTTCTCAAGATTGTTTACCAAGGGTAGTCTCGGACCATGTTCCTCTTGTTCTTAACTGCGAAGGGGTGCGTAAAGGTAAGACCCCATTTCGTATCGAAATCATGTGGCTTGAGGAACCTGGTTTTCTGGATTTGGTGAAGGAGAAATGGCAGTCTTACTTGGTAGAAGGTGACCCCTGTTTCAGATTTGCGAAGAAGCTGCAGTGGTTGAAACAGGACCTCAAAAGGTGGAATAAACAGATTTTTGGAAATATCAATTAGGTTGGATGAATCCTTAGAGGTGGTGAGATCCTTTGATGAAAAAGAAGGTGTGTCTGGTTTGAGTAGGGAGGAATATGCTCAGAGGCCTACGCTACAAACAGAAATACAGAGACTTCTTAAAAGTGAGGAAATCAGTTGGAGTCAGAAAGCTCGGGTCCAGTGGCTGCGTGAAGGTGATAATAACACGAGGTTTTTCCATCGAATGGCAACCATCCACAAGCATGGTAATCAGATTAGGAAAGTGTTAATCAACGGGGAGTTGCTGGAAAACGAAGGTGAGATCAGAAAAGGCATAGCAAGGTTTTATGAAGGCCTGTATAACGTGGAAGAGGATTCGGCTGTTAAGCTGGAGGGGGTTCATTTTAACTCTATCAGTGCAGAGGATCAGAGGTGGCTTGAAACCTCTTTTTCAGAAGAGGAGGTGTTCGCTGCAATTAAAGGTATGAAATGGGATAAAGCTCCAGGTCCTTGATGGATTTCCAATGGCATTTTTTCAGAAATGCAGGACAATGCTAAAGGATGAGCTGATGGGGGTCTTTAATTTTTCCACAAGCATAGGAGATTCGAGAGGAGTCTAAATGCTTCATTCATTGCTCTCATTCCCGAAAAGGCAGGTGCAGAGGATATAAAAGATTTCAGGCCCATCAGTCTAATTGGAGGGGTGTATAAGATAATTGCAAAAGTCCTATCTATCCGCCTTAAAAAGGTTTTAGGAAAGGTGATTTCTGACTCACAACATGCATTTGTGGGTGGTCGTCAAATCACAGATGCGGTGCTTATCACGAATGAGGTCGTGGATTCTAAAATTGGCAGCGGGGAAGCGGGATTAATTTGCAAATTGGATATAGAAAAGGCCTATGATCATGTGAGTTGGGAGTTTCTGGACTACTTGTTGTCAAGGATGGGGTTTGGGAGATGCTGGAGGGAGTGGATGGTTTCCTGCATTTCGTAGTGAGATTTTCAGTTTTGGTGAAGGGTTGCTAGCTCAAGAGGTCTTCGACAGGGAGACCCCCTTTCTCCGTCCTTGTTTATTATAGCGATGGAAGCTTTGAGTAGGATAATGGATGTTTCCATTTCAAGAGGACTCATTAATGGTTTTAAAGTGAATAGGGAAAGTGGTCCTGAATTGATGGTTTCTCACCTTCTATTTGCGGATGACACTTTGGTTTTTTGTGATGCGGAGGCGAGGCAATTGGGCATCTCCATTTGGTTCTTCTATTCTTTCAGGCTGCCTCCAGATTGAAGATCAACATTCAAAAGAGCGAGCTCTTTTCAGTAGGGACGGCCGATTCTATGGACAGTTTGGCAGAATTCTTTGGGTGTAAGGTTGGTTCCTTCCCGACTTCTTACCTTGGCTTACCCCTTGGGGCACAATCTACCAATAAAGACATGGAATTTGATTATCAAAAGGTTCGAGCGAAGGCTAGCGGGGTGGAAGAAGCAATATCTATCTAAGGGTGGCAGATTGACTCTAATTAAGAGTACGTTATCTAGCTTACCTACTTATTTCATGTTATGCCGGTTTCAGTAGCCAAGAGACTAGAAAAGCTGGAAAGAGATTTTTGTGGGAAGGTCAAATGGATGAGAGGAAATATCACTTGGTGAAATGGGAGGTAGCTTGTTCCAACTTGAAGAATAGAGGGTTAGGGATCAAAAGATTAAAAGCCTTTAATTCTGCTCTTTTGGGGAAGTGGCTGTGGCGCTACTTAACGGAGAAGGGAGCTCTTTGGAAGAGAGTTGGGGTGGCCAAGTATGGGGCTGGGGACCATCTGTGGTTTCCAAATGAGGTGAACTCTTATAGTGGGATGGGGATTTGGAAAAGCATTGGGAAAAAATGGGATATGGTGAAACGCTTCCATCTCTTCGTGGGTAAAGGGGACTCGGTTAAATTTTGGAGGGACATTTGGTGTGGGGATTTGGAGCTCCAGCGAGCTTTTCCCTCTTCATTTAATTTAGCCGTGAACAAGGAAGAGTATGTTAGCTCAGTTACGTTAGTTGATAGCGACGCCGTCATGTGGAATCCGGTTTTTAGAAGGAACATACAAGACTGGGAGATGGGTACTCTTTGAGGCCTGCTTTTGAGGTGCTGGATAAACAAAAGATGGACAGAAATTCTGATGATTCCATTGTGTGGAATGAAAAGATAGACAAGCCTTTTTCGGTCAAGTCTTTGTACCAACTTATGGTGGCTAGTGACAGGTCTTTTTCGTGGAGGAGCGTTTGGAAATCAAGGGCTCCATCTAGAGTGCATAATTGCGAAAGGCGAGCGCCTTTTGCGCCTGTGGTAAGAGGAGGCGAGGGTCTAGCTGCTGGAAAGGTAGACTCTAGGCAATGAGCGCCTTTTTTTGTGCCTTTGTCGCCTTTTTGCCGCCTTTTTGTGCCTATGCCCGTGAAATGTGAATGACGATGATGAAGATTATGGAAATGATGATGAGATAGATACTGAAGATTTTTAGCTTCTTGTTGTTGTTAGCTGTTAATTATTACATTTCATGACTTTAGTTCTCTTTTACATGTCTTTATTTTCATTTGCTTTAATAACTATTTATATTCTTATTTGGAATTGAAGTTAAGTACATCTAATACTTTGGAATTTCAACTATGAATGATGAAATTTGTGTTATTAATATTATGTTAACTTAGTTTCATCACTCATGAGTCGTGACATGTTTTATTGAGATTTGCTATGTTATATATATATATATATATATATATATATATATTAATTTTTCCTTAATATTTATTCCGTGAGCGCCTTTTTTGCGCCTCGCCTCTCGCCTCAAATTTTCACCTGTCTCCCGCCTCTCGCCCTCCGCTTTTTTCAACTATGCTAGGGTGTGGTTTTTTATGTGGGAAGTTGCGCTCGATGCCATCTTAACATGTGATAACTTGAGGAGGTGGAGAAAAATCTATACTAATTGGTGTTTCATGTGCAAGAGAGACGGAGAAAGTGTGAATCATCTGCTGATTCATTGCCCGGTTGCAAGTGACTTGTGGAGTTTTATATTGAATCTGTTTCAAGTTACTTGGGTGATGCCAAACTCGATCAAGGAGCTGCTTTGCTTATGTGCTGGACTTTGTACAAGCGCAAAAGAAAAAACTGTTTTTGGGATGTTGCTCCGCTGGCGGTTTGTTGGTCTATTTGGAGAGAAAGAAACCTTAGGGCTTTTGAGAACGAGGAGAGGAATTTGGAGGGGATCAAAAATCAGATCATTCAGACTATGTATGGTGCGATGAGGTGGTTTTTTTTTTGATAAGTAAAGAGTATAAATATATGAGCGATGAGGTGGTTTTGATGGGATCTAACCCTTTTGTAGAGTTTGTGGATAACATTTTTGTTGGCTAGCGAGGGTTGGTTGTATATTGTCTATGTACATAGGACGCGTCACCTGTTTTGACGCTTTCATTTATATACCATATTTACTTATCAAAAAAAAAATCTTTAAATTGACTTTTTATAAAAAGAGAATGTTGTGTATTTTCCAATGATGCCCATGTGATCGTGGGACCCAACAATCAAAGTAACAAACAATTGCAAAGTGGAAAGTTTCTTTGGAACGACCTAAAAAGGAATAATGGGCTCCTTTTAAGGAACAGAGAGAGTACTCTTTTGGATGATGACATGAAACCAAAAAAGAAAGAACAATTCACGTCAATTTTACCAGAAATATATTAATAACAATAAAACTCACTCTGATGGTCTGTGCAGTTCCAAAATTCACTTCAACCAACATCTGTTCCAATGCACTAAAGAGACCAGTATCTTTTACCAGATGTAGCTTATGGAAGAACTCTTCTGCTTTGACAGGATCAGGAAAGAATGTCGACATTTTTGCAAAGGACATTTTAATCTTTTTTTCCACTTCTTCACAACCATTTTGCTGCACAATGTACGATATTTATAAGTTCAAATGCTAAAATCACATTCAGAAAGAGAAGTTACAAACCAACGTTTGTGAGTGAATCAACCCTTTATAAGATAGAATAATACACCAAACAATGCCAGATTTTTAATCTTTTTCAAGGACGCAGTAGTACAATACATCAGAAAACAGTTTTTACATCACACGTTCCCAATTCAGTGGCAGACTGCCAATATCTTATAGGATAGGTTTGAAACCAAATAGTGGTACATACTCGTCAATACAACATATCCAGCACACAGCAGTAGCAAAATAAACCTACAGGCACTCGGTTACATCCACAATGGACTACGCAAAATCTCAGAGTCAGAGGAGGTTCCATATCGAGATATCTCCAAAACGAAGTGAAACAATTGAGAATACAAATAGTAATGACAAGAAAGCAGAATTTCGCTTAAATGAAGGTGTGATCACGGCCAAAATCCTAGAAAAACTGTAACTTTAAATAATCATACTAATTTAAGGAGGTCTTCCATTCCTTCTTCGAGGAGGAACGCTTTGAGAAAAGTCTCAATGTCTCCTTTATTTCCCTCATTCCGAAAAATAAGGGTGCAGATGAGTTGAAGGATTTCAGGCCAATTAGCCTCATCAGTAGTATTTATAAATTGATTTCAAAGGTTCTGTTTTCAAGGCTCAGAAAAGTGGTAGGACTAGTGATTTCAGATTCTCAACATGCCTTTGTGGGCAACCGCCAAATTCTAGATGAGGCATTCATAGCAAATGAAGCCGTGGATGCTAGGGTGAGGAGTGGGATTCCAGGTGTAATGTGCAAGCTCGATATAGAGAAGGCTTATGATCATGTTAAATGGGATTTTCTGATTTATCTTTTGGAGAGAATGGGCTTTGAGGAAAAATTGAGAAAATGGGTTAGGTTCTGCCGTTCTGCATCTCAACGGTCAGGTTCTCAATTCTGGTCAATGGAGAATCTGCAGGCTTTTTCTCGAGTTCTAGAGGGCTGCGCCAGGGGGATCCCCTGTCTCCTCTCCTGTTTATCGTGGTCATGGAAGCGCTGAGTCGTCTCATTGATAAGGCCGTGGTAGGAGGATTCGTCCGGGGCTTTGAGGTGGGAAGAGGTACAGATCATAGAAAGTCTATTTCACACCTCCTGTTTGCATATGACACGGTCTGCTGTGAAGCAAACAGGGATCAGCTGGGTTATCTCCGACTCCGGATGATTTTTTTATTCTTCCAAGGGCTGTCAGGTCTGAGGATCAATATTTCGAAGAGCGAGATTATTCCAGTTGGTAGGGTGGATAATGTGGAGAGTCTGGCTTCTTTCTTTGGGTGTAAAATTTCTGCTCTTCCTTCGATGTATCTGGGCCTCCCCCTAGGAGCTTCGTATAAAAATGTCAATCTGTGGAATTCTGTAGTGGAAAGGTTTGAAAGAAGACTCACCAGCTGGAAGAGACGGTATTTATCTAAGGGAAGTAGGTTGACTTTGATAAACAGTACCTTGTCCAACTTACCCACGTATTTTCTGTCTCTTTTTGTGATCCCAATTTCAGTTGTGAAGAGGATTGAGAAGTTGGAAAGGGACTTCCTTTGGGAAGGGGGTAAGGAGGAGAGGAAATATCACTTAGTGAAGTGCTATGTTGCACGGACACGGATACGCGGACACGAGACACGGGGATACGCAATTTTCAAAAAATATAGGACACGGGTACGTGGGGGTAATATGTAAATATGCAAAATATAAGGACTAAAATGTAAATATGCAAAATAAAATGACCAAATTATAAATATTTAAAACTACAACTACAAAATAAATATTTCCAACATAACAAAATTTTAATATGTAATTTTTATAAAATTCAGAACATAATATAAATTGTTTTATACTAATAACTAATAAGAAAGTTTCTTATTAATTATTACTTCCCTTCCATCTTCCAAAACAATTATTACTATAAACCCTTCCATCTTCCAAAACAGTCGCAACAACTCAAGTCAACAAGTCAGACGAAGAGGAAGAAGAGAAGAAAGAAGAGACGGATTGAAATCGAAGAGAGAGAAGACTTAGACGAGAGAACAGATCTACAGATATCGAAGGAACCCTGGAAGAATACGTGTGGGATTCAGAATCTCAAATGGTTCGAGGCTTCGAAGTTCGAATCAAATCAAGGGAGAGAGGCACACGGCGACGCAGCCGGAGAGAAGGTCAAAGGGGCAAGGGGCCGACGGCAGAGGTGGTTCGGGTCGGCGACGAGGGGCTAGGGCTAGGGCTAGGGCTGGTTTTGAGTCGCTGTCTATTGAGGGGATTTGAGGGACTCCGACTAACGAGTACTAGTAACAGGGCAATATATACCCCCAACCGCGTTGGTCTTAAAGCCAAAGGTACGTATCCCCGACTGTCTTTACCCGTACCAATGTCCGTGTCCAAAAGTTTTGGAAATTCAAATTCAGCCCCAATACGTATTTTGGGCCGTATCCGCCGTGTCCGTGTCCCGGCCGAGTCCGACACGGAATTCGCCTCCTCCCAGCCGTGTCCGTGCAACATAGGTGAAGTGGGATTCAGTGTGCAGCAGCAAGGGGGCTGGTGGTTTAGGAATAAAGGATATCCGTAAATTCAATGCTGCTTTGTTAGGCAAATGGTTGTGGAGGTTTTTAGTTGATAAAGAAGGATTATGGAGGAGATTAGTAGTGGGCAAGTACAGTACAGATGATCATCTGTGGTTCCCAAAGAAAGTCCATAGCAATCATGATTGTAGTGTCTGGAAAGGAATCATGAGGGTGGGATACTTTCAGTCGGTTTATTTCGTTCGAGATTGGCTTTGGTAACTCTGTCAAGGCTCTGGAAGGATAGGTGGTGCGGGGACACGCTTCTACAATTCAGGTTCCCTAATCTGTACAGTGTTGCAGTAAATAAGGATGATCTGGTGAGCTCAATTCTAGAAATCCATGACGGGACAGATTTTTGGAATCCTGAGTTTCGCAGAAATTTCCAGGATTGGAGGATTGGAAGATTGGGGATCTGGTCCAAATGCTGGCTTTCTTTCACGAAGTGAAGAGACAAGTTTCAGGCGATGATAGAGTTGCCTGGGAGGGGGGTAAGGATAGAAAATTCTCAGTCAAGTCTTTCTATTCCAAGCTGAATATTAGTGACAGAGTTTCGTTCCCTTGGAAAGATATATGGAGAGTTAAGGTGCCAAGTAGGGTGAGCTTTTTTGTGTGGGAGGCAGCCCAGGAAGCCATTTGACGGGGGGAAATTTGAGAGCATGTGGTAAGGTTTACGTCAATTGGTGTTTTTTGTGTAAAAAGGAGGAGGAGAATGTGAATCACCTGCTCCTGCATTGCCCCACAACGCAGGAAGTGTGGAGTTTGTTCTTCAATTTGGCCGGGGTTTCCTGGGTCATGCCTCGGACTGTTATTGAGGTTCTGCGTGAGTGGTCTCTCTACAAGAGAAGAAAACTAAACTCTTTCTAGATTCTTGCTCCTTCAGCGGTTTGGTGGATCATTTGGAAGGAACGGAACAGAAGGATCTTTGAGAATGTTGAGACTGATATAGAAGGGATCAAGGAAGCTTTTCTCCAGACTCTTAGATTCTGGTGCTTAAAAGCTGATCTCAGTACTAGAACTAGAACAGGGTCAGGGGATCCTTTTGTATATACAATAGAAAGGTCTTTTGTGATCTATTACTTTTGTCATGTATACCCCGTGTACAAGGTCGCGTAACCTTTTTGGTGCCTGTTATATAATACTCTTTACTTATCAAAAAAAAAAAAAAAATCATACTAATTTAAGTATAATCAAATACAATCTGTTTGATTGTTCCAACTTTAGAGAACAGATGATATGCAATGTAGTATGCTAAAGTCACAAAATAACTAAAACACGCTTGAATTGATGCAGTAAATCTAAGCCTAATCACATCTAGCCTTGTCGTCCAAATCAAGAGTTTGACTCACTAAAAAAACAAAAAACAAAGCCTGAAATTAGAGGATCCCATCCCGACACCAAAAAGCACTAGATATATTGAAGAGGGGGAAAGGTAATAAAATTGGCCTGCTGTTCAATCGGTTAAAGCGGGAGCGTAATGGTTCTTCTGTCAGATCAGAAATGCAAAGAAAATCTATACTAACTGGTGCTTTATGTGTAAGAGGGACGAAGAAAGTGCAAATCACCTTCTGATCCACTGCTCTTTCGCTGGGGAGATTTGGAACTATGTGCTGAATTTATTCAAAGTTACTTGGGTGATGCCAAATTCGATCAAACAACTCCTCCTGTGCTGGACCCTATATAAGCATAAAAGGAAAAACAGAGTCTGGGATACTAGTGTCCGGGATACTGCTCCGTTGGCTGTGTACTGTGCCATTTGGAAAGAAAGGAACCTTAGAGCTTTCGAAAACAAGGAAAAGACCTTGGAAGAAATCAAAAATCAAATTCTGCAGCTGCTATTTTTTTGGTGTTGGGAGGCGTTCTCACAGGGTGCTAATCCTTTTGTAGATTTTGTGGATAATATTTTTGGTAGTTAGTGGGGTTTCAATGTTTTCTCCCGGTGTATATAGGACACTTCACCTCTTTTGAAGCAGTTTTTTATATATCTATCTTATCTATGTTATTTATCAAAATAATAATAATAATAATCGTTGAACCAAAATTTTGGATGGTTTTTTAATGAAGCCCATAACCCAGCTAGTTTGGCAAGACTCGGGCAGTTCCCAATTTGCAAGTAAAAATAGCATAATTGGCCATGAGAGAGTCAAACCCCTGACATATGGCCTTCTAACAAGCACTGTGCCACAATTACACATTCTGTTCTTGCTCTTCTCACAAGTTTATCCTTGATGCTCTAGCAAATAAGCCTCTTGATTCAACTCGACAACCTCATCATTGTCCCGATCACATGGAGTCAGCCACTAAATCCTTTTTAGTCACTATATTATGTCAAAAGCAAGATTTCCTGTTAAATAAGATTCACTCATACCATTCTTAATTATATGTGCATGCGTTAGCTTTAGTCTTCCCCTAACTCTAGCATTGTTGCTGATATGGACATAATTACTCCTCCTAATAAGTGCACTATGTTGTCTACATGGCATAAGTCCAAATCAATCTCAAGCAATTTAATCTCAAATCATCTCCTATTTAAGCTACTGTCTTCTCACAAATGTTTTCATGTTGAAGTCTATCTTTTATAGTCTTCCCCACATCCACAGTACTGCCATAGTGCACGAGCCTCTTCGCGCCAAATTGTTTTAGTCTTCATATGTCCACAAATCGAAACCCAAGTAATTGAGATAAGGGCTGTGTTGAAGTTGAGTTGAGAGAGAGATGTCCATGTATCCAAAGCAACATTGATTAATTCCTTATTTCTATATATTCTAACTGCAAATAAATAATTGTGATTGTATGCACTCAACTCAATTATTGAAATGCAGAAGTAAAATGAAACTGACTTGATGGTAAACTCTTTTTTTCTTTTCTTCGGTTGTCAATGCTTAATTGTACACTAGATAGACAAAAAGTATGCTATTCTTTTATCAGTAAATACATGTTATGACTCCACATCGGTATTTTTTGGTCCTTGATTCCATGGGGAACCCGTTCTCTACACTTGACAGGTTTAATAGCTCCGACGACTTGGCTATCTACTCAATCATACACCCAACTATGACAGGCGACATTGGATATGTACCGACCAAGATATCATCCTACAAACTCATAAACGCTGCCTTAGGCCTCAAACAACTACTTCTCCATTAAAGAAACCAAAAAGAAACGATTACAATAATATACATGTATCGGGAATGTACTGCAGAGATCATTTCAATATTATTCTTGTTAGATGGTCTATTACTTAGTACTCATCATGATGTTGAGCCATAATCATGAAACAGTTTCTTTCATATCCATGACATAAAAAATATTGATGAAGAGAGTGCAGGTCCAAATTTCCAATCAACCTAAGTATTATAATCTCAGGACGGTAAAACTATAATGAGTTACATTCAATCGACATTTATATTTTAATAACAAGATGTATATGTTCTACATGCATTTAATAGCGATTCACATAAATGTATCACTTCCATGTTATCCTAAACATGCATTTAAAAGTGAAGGAGATATCAGTATATTTCAACTTTTTCGTACTGTCCCCAGAAAATCCAATGTTTGCTGGACAAACGAAATCTTATTAAGATAATACAATATTATAGAAGGTAAAAAAAAAAGGCAAAAGGAAAGCCCAAGACCATAATTTTTAAGCGTGGAAGTGGACTGTGGCATACTATCCGAAATGAGCTCCATCCAAAAGAATCATGTCAAGGAATATTCAAGCAGTTTAGCATACAATTAGGGATCCATTATCATACCTCTTCTTCTCTTCGAAGTGCCAAGTAACTCTGCATCTCTATTTGCAACCTGTAGCAATACAGAGCGTGTAAAAGTCCAATTTATAGATTTTCAAGGACATCGAATCTGCCAATAAATACCTTCTTTTCAGGGACAAAATAGCATTCAGTGCCTTTTCATGAGCAGGCTTAAAAAGTGCTTTGTTTTGAGCTGAAGGTGAGCACAAGAAAATCCAGTGCCTAATCCTCTCTTCAACTGAAAGGGAAGCTGGAAACAAATCCTCTGCAAGCACATACTCCAAGCTTTGAGGCCTGAAGAGACGTATAAACGAATATCACATTTTTTTTCAGTAACATTTAAGCTGCTTTAACTAATCACAATGCATGAATGTGCATACCCAAACTCCTTACAGTCTTTGTCATAGCAAAGCATCAGGATCCCACAAGGTATTTTCTCAAACTCATCATTTAATTCCATGATGCCTTCAGAACATCTGCTGCAATAGTCCTGATACACTTCCAGTAGCTTTTGCAAGGCTTTCTTTCGAACAGATACCTTTATGGAGTGATCACTAGATGTTAGAAAGCTCAATCTTCAATTTTGAAAGTGACAAATAGAAAAATGCATCTTCTATTAATCTCTCAACCCAAAAGGTATACAAAATAAATTTCTAACTGGGGTAGCACAAGAGACTTGAATTCTGGGTGTCAAAAGAGCCAATAATGTCAACATCTTCTAACTCAGTTAGAAAAGTTGGTCAAATGGCCCAAGTGACCTTGAATACACACAAAATAATCATGATGGTTAACTGCCACCCTCACTCACTCACTAAAACACACACACACATATATGGTGTTGGATTTTAGATATCTCTTCAACCTTTTAGGATCAATATTTGAAAAATCGTTTCGAGGGACAGTATTTCTCCATCACCAATGTTTTCAATCATACCTTCTTATCACGTAGTCGTTCTGCAGCTTTAGATATTAGATAAGGAGGAACAAAATTGTGCTTACACCGGGCCAGATCACACACCACTGACACTGCATGTGTTCTCACTTTATCATCAAAATCTAATAAACGAGCCTCAAGGGCAGCTGCTCATTTGACAAAAACACAATAGATAAGGGATTTTTTGAGATTCGAGAGACGATGGAGTAACGTTCCAATGAGGGCAGATAAAACTTCTGTTAACTTACCGAGAACAGAAATTGATTCTTTGCCAGATGGATTCGTCCAACAGAAAGTTTTAGCACAGAGTATTGTAGTAGCTCTCACTTCACCAGACTTATCTGAGAATCTGTTCAGAAATTCTTCGAAGAGTTTGGGGTACTCCAGGGCAATATGATGCCCAGGTATGGCAAAAAGTCTTCCAATAAAATTGATAGCTTTTATTCTGACATCAACCTGATCAGTCTGCAAACAGATTACGCTGTCAATCACAGAAACAGCAAAGAATTCTTAGCTCGATGAGTTGAGAGGAAACAATAATTAACAAGACTACATTTCAATTTCAATGATATAAACGATGTAAACTCAGCAGGAAAAGGAAAGACGAGCCTGCAATTCCTGTGTTAAGTTTGGTAACACGGCAATAAGCATCTGAGGAGCACACTGGAAGATTTCAAATATAATTTCATGATAGCATACTCTGAGCTCACTATCTACACCATTTTGGTCCAATATACAAGATGTTAAAAACCGACAAACAAAAGGCTCGAGCGAATCACTGCAACTCTGGATAACAGAAACAGCAAGCTGAAAGGCGGCAGGAGATGCATCCTGAAAGAAGAAAAGGAGCAAAAAGTATCACAATAGACAAATGGGAGAAACCTTTATTATTGGAGCCACATATTTTGCATGGTCTATTTGTCTTAACATACTAGGAAAACAGATGTTATGACTTTAAGACATGCATAAGTCAAATAAGATCTTAAAAAGAAAAAAGAAGGATAATACTAGAGGAAAAAGAAGGCAATCGGAAGGCAAAAGGTTTAAAATAACCAAAAAATTGTCAAACAGACGTTCAACAGAACCAGATTGACAGACTTGCACCAATTAAAGGAGAAGATTGATACTAATGTACAGAGGCGAATAAGCAGAGTATGATCTGAAATTTTATAAAATGAACGCTCTGTGTGGTGATCTGACCAACAAATTATGGGAAGACCTACTTGACAAATTCAAAAGTTCTAGAAAGAGTCTCTTGTGTTTCACAAATTGCTGCCATTGTGCAATTTCGATAGGTTACAAGAAGGAATTTAAATGGAAAATGGTGCTTCAGAGACGAGGAAAGCCTAAATGGCTTGTATCTTCTTGAGCAGTTTTGAGTCTTTGAGAGGGTTAAACAGTTTCTATGGATATTGCAGGGAGAAGTAGCTGCAAGCATGCTTACTTAGCATCAGCTAAGAGTAAAGGTATTGGTGGAAGTGCAAAAAAGGATTGGGATAATGGGTGTCGTGTTCAATGTAACTTGGAGGGTTCACTAGATGTAGACCTTTGATGGGGTGGAATGGCTCATTTAGTCTATGTAAAATGATAAGAGACAGTCTGTGGAAGGGGTTGAAGTTGAACTGCCTATTCTATTGCGGGTACCAACCGTGTCTATCAATTTTTTTGATAAGAAAAGAAGATTATACTAAGATAAGAAGAGATATGAAAGACGGACGAAACGTCCATCACAAAAGAACCAAAAGGACACAATACAAAGGGAGAAAGAGCAAGAAAACTTATGAAACCAAAGCTCCCCATTCCCGCTGCAAACTCGAAATAGGAAATCCTCAAAAGGCACCTCTAATCAAAACCCATAACGAGGCCATATAAACCACCTTATCCTACAAAAAATGTCTGGATAACGGCTGATCTTGAAAAATTCTAAGGTTCCTCACCAGCCAGATGCATCATAAAATAGCAAACACCCCAGACTACCACAAATTTTTCGCATCCTTCTCCCTACCAAAACCCCTAACACACGGCTGCTTAAAGGAAAACACAGATTCCAAACAAACCAAGACTCACCAACCACTCCAAAAAACATAATCCAAAGATAGAGAGCTCAACTTCACAATAAAGAGACGATCTTGAGACTCGAGGCACACTTACACATAACACACCAGTCCGGAGAAATCCTCTTATAAGGCCGACAAGCTTGCCTGACCTCATTACTATTAAGCTTAGTAAGTGCCAGAGTCCAAACAAAAGCCCTGACCTTAAAAGGAACCCGAGCTTCCAAACATAAGAAGAGAGCGGGAAAGGCAACGGGTTGTGGGTACAAGGAACCCTAACCATAAATGTCAGGGCTGATATTTTGCCATCCAAACTAAAAATTCTAACTTCAACAACTCAATAATGAGCAACCTAACTACAAGTAGAAAGGTAGACCAATTTATAAGAAATCTTGCTGTTTCACAACATTAGATGGGCTGTTCTGGACTGATATTTCGCCTTGGTTTTTTCTTTGTCCTTTTCTATTCGGTATATTTTTGCCAGCTTTTAAGTTGACTTCTTGTCCAGTTTGTACATCTGATTATTAAAACTTCTTTGATCAAGAAAAATTCCTCTTACACTATAGGATAAAGGAAGGCTCACATGGACTGGGTATATTTTTCATGCTCATCAAACCTGTTCATAATATGTAAGGAACTCCAAAGAAGGCGAGAGTCTGACGAGTGCTACTTCCAAAAAAAAGTCAAAGTGGGACTATCTTTTTGGGACGGAGGAAGCAGCAACAAGTACAGTGCTGTTTAACAATCTTTTCTGCATTTCGTTCTCAATCTTACAATTCAAATCAAAATTCATGATTCACGATTCATAGAATTTGATTCACCATATGATTCTTGATGTGACAACTACCAAAAGCACTACGAAGTAACGATAATGACATGACTCCGAAACAAAATATTCCCAAAAACAAGATACTACAGGGGTCACAAAATGTGAAAAATTCATGGGGACACTTTCCACCACATTTCGAATGTCTTCCTAGTGGCAAATTGATCAATTTGAGCTCTGATGCTTTGATATCAGTCAGCCATGCTGCCCATCAAGTGTTCAACAAATACCCCACTTTGTGCAGGATGGCCTTGGGATGGATGTGGGGCTGTCAACCATGCTAAGGCAAAATTAACTTAGTTGGGGCCTAACAAATCAGAAGAGCCCAACATCCACATTGAGGTTTGTTCCAATACTCATCAATTTGATTCCCGAATTTCCACAATGCACATCATTTTCCCAACCCCCCACCACACACACACGAGATGCCATAGTTTATAGTTTTAAACGAGGCACGCAAATTAGACCCCCACCCTCCCAATCCCATAGATATTGTCATAAAAGTTAAACTCTAACCCCACCCGTATCCCAAGAGCATCTAGCTTTCTCCAATACTGCTAAAAATTTAGAGAGAGAGAGAAATCGGAGCATGTTCAGGATGTTTATGTGCGACTTGGTGTGTCCAACTCACATTCAATTCTGATACGAGGCCTCCAAAGACTATATATGTTTCCTAGGTACAAGACAGAGCAGATGAATGGGATAAGAAATCAAATAGGAGAAAGGGAAAGAGAAGGGAATACAAATACGAGGTAGGGAATGGAAAGTAAACATGAAATTATGAGCTTTCGTCTTGGCATGTCTTGCCAGTGAATGCCATTGGTTGGAGTCAACATGCAGGGTCCTTCAAGAAAACTTGAAACAAGGAGGTTGTTTGGAGCTTTTATGATAATAACTATGCAAACTTCACCTAAACAAGGCAAGGACCAACATTTGTCAGCCTGACACGAACACGCACACTACGCAGGTTAATAGATGGAAAATGTGGAGATTGTCTTCAACAATAGGAATTAATTTATTTGAAATTAAATATAAGGTTAGGTAAATAATCAAAATTCAATTAACTCAGCATAACATGAGAAATGAAGCTTTTGCTGTTGCAGATTTCACAAAGCTTTTACCTTTGCCTCCTTCAAAAGATTTTGAAAAATTACATCTAAAAGCATCTGCGAAACTTTCTCCTTGAGAATAAGCGACATAATCGATGACATTGCACTAAGCAAAATCTGAGGATGATCATCCCTGCCAAGAACAATTGCAATGCCATTAAGGAGCTAGTTAGCTATGAAAAAGAGACACCAGTAGTAAAAGGGTATATAACGAGAAAATAAAAACCATTAGCCTCTGCCATGAAATTTTGATTTCAGTTTCTTTACTTCCCTTTTCCGTTAATTGAAGTGTGAAATATAAGAGACCCTATTTCTCCATTTTTGTTCATCATTGTTATGGAAGCTCTTAATCAGATCGAAGAGACTGCTGTCACAAATGGATTAATTCGAGGGTTTTCTGTAGGGAGGGAGGTTGGCTCTCAGGTGTTGGTCTCTCATTTTCTGTTCGCAGTTGACACCCTGGTTTTTTGCGAGGCTACGGCAGCTCAGCTCGGTTACCTAAGGTTGATCCTGTTATTCTTCCGGGCGGCTTCAAGTTTGAAGGTGAACATTCTGAAGAGTGAGCTGTTGGCCATGGGCGAGGTGGTTGTGGAACCCGATTATAGCAAGATTCGAACGCAAGTTAGGGGGCTGGAAAAATCAGTATCTTTCTAAGGGAGGAAGATTAACCCTTATCAAAAGTACCCTCTCAAGCTGGCCTACATATTTAATGTCGATGTTAGCTATGCCGATTTCAGTGGTGCAGAGGATCAAAAGGTTGGAGAGAGACTTTTTGTGGGAGGGTCAAGCAGTGGATAGGAAGTACCATTTGATAAGATGGGAGGTGTTGTGTTCGAGTTTGAGAGGTGGTGGATTGGGGATTAAAAGGTTAAAATTGTTCAATGTGGCGTTGATGGGTAAATGGCTTTGGAGATTTTTGCGCGAAACAGATTCTCTTTGGAAGAAGGTTGTGGTGAGCAAATATGGAGTTGGGGACCATGTGTGGAATCCAATCGAGGTGCACTCTTCTTATGGAGTGGGGGTGTGGAAAGGTATTAAAAGGAAGTGGGATATTATGAAGAGATACATAGCTTTTGATGTGGGTATTGGCAACTTAGTTAGATTTTGGAGCGACAATTGATGTGGGGGTACGGAGCTTCAGAGGGCTTTCCCGCTGTTGTATTGCCTTGATACAAATAAGGAGGAATCAGTCGGTTCTCGGTTCTGTGTTACATTTCAATGAAGAAAATGCTACTTGGAACACCACTTTTAGAAGAAACTTTCAAGATTGGGAGTTGGACTCTCTTGGGCGTCTCTTCGAGTTGCTTTATAGACAGAAAGTGGATATTCATAGAGAAGATCTAGTTGTGTGGGAAGGAGGGAAGAGCAAGGATTTCACAGTTAAATCCTTTTATCAGAAGATCTCGAGTAGCACTGTTCCGTTCCCGTGGAAGAGTGTGGAAGACTAAGGCCCCTACAGACTAAGGCCCCTACAAGGGTGGGTGTTTTTATGTGAGAAGCTGTAAATGAAGCTTTATTAACTTGCGACAATCTTCAGCATCGTGGTAAAATTTTAGTCAACAGGTGTTGCTTGTGTAAAAGTGATGGAGAGAGTGTCAACCATTTATTGTTGCATTGCCCTTTAACCAGCAAGTGTGGGACTTTGTTTTTAATTGTTTTAAAGTGGTGTGGGTGATGCCTAATTCGGTGAAAGAGATGATGAGATGTTGGTTCATGTATAAACGGAGAAGGAGGATTTTTTTATGGGAGGTGGCCCCATTGACGATTTGCTGGACTATATGGTTGGAAAGAAATGCTAGAGTTATTGAGAATGCGAAAAGAAGCGTAGAGAAGATCAAGGAGATTATTATGCATACTCTGCTCTTTTGGTGTCATGAGGCGATTTCTTTTGACGCAAACCCTTTTGTAGAGTTTGTGGATAACATAACATAATGTAATTATTACAATTGTATAGAGGACGCGTCACCTGTTTTGACGCTCTCATATTTATAACATTTTCTTACTTATCAAAAAAAATAATAATAATAACCTGTGAATATTGCAAGTTTGTAATCAGGGAGACTGGTCGAGAATGTAATGGACATACACTATGAGAGCGACATGTTTATTATAATCAAAGGTCATAGAGTTCATGTACAAAGCTCATACTCTTCAAAAGGACAATGTCTTTTCCCCATCTCTAATCTCTTCCACCACCCCCAACCCCAAGTATAAATATATATATGTATATATATATATATATATATATATATATATATATATATATATAATAGCAACAATAATAATAACAACAACAGCATAAATACCACCATGAATCAATTAAATCAGATAAAACATACATAGAAAATTTGATTAGTACTTGCAAATAATACCTTTGTTCAAATTCCATTGCATAGTTTGCAATAAGACACGTGAAATGATAATTAAGAAGGTAGAAAAGACCTTCAGTTATACACAAATTATCTCCCAAGTAATTCAGTGGGCATGATTTATGCTTAAGAGTTAAGATATTCTAGTCAAATTGACCCCAAGGGGTGGTAAGATGGCAAGGGCACTCAGGCAAAGACCTTGAGGTCCTTGTCCCTATACCAACAAGGGGTCACACTTACATATCAAAAAAAAAAGATATTCTAGTCAAACACCATGATATCTAATAATAATTTGATATACTCCCTCCGTCCCAAAAAAAGGGTTGTCTTGGACCTCTTGGTTAATACTTTTATTTGCTACAAAATGTTTGTCCACTTCCTATCAGTGGGGCAATTAGTTATTTTAGTTTCCTACTATACCCCTTAGTAATTAACTAGTAATAATAGAATTTTTAATCACTAATGGAGTAAAAGTAAAGTTTTTACCTTTATTAACGAGGGTAGTTAAGGAAAAATTGTTTAAAAATAGACTCTTAAGTAATGATCATTGTTAATCAGTAGGGAAAGTCAAACAAGATGGTCCAAACAAAGGACTCAAGCAACGAAATATTAGCTTAAATTTCATATGTAAAAGCTAGAAAATTTCTCATTCCCAAAAGCAAATGAAACTGAAACATAAACAAAAACTTAAATGGTTCTAAGGTAAAAAAAAATGCATATCCTGCTTATGAAAGGATGAAGTAGTATGTTGCTAGTTGCATTGCCTTACATTCTACTGCAATATCTATGCAACTTTTTGCTCTTTTCTGCTAGTGTTTTTCCAAGGATGTATGAGGGTCATAATCTCATTGATCTTTGCTAATAAGCATTAAAGAATTCAAGCTCTTGCAATCTACAATGATAGGGGCTCTAAGCTTTCCAAATTCCACAGTTTCAGTTACTATTAGCATTCTAATTAAAGTTTTTGTTAATAAGGCAAGATGAATCAGGCTTGAAGCATGATACAACCACACACACAAAATACCAACTTCGAAATCAGATTGAACAAGCATAAGGAGCTGAAATCACACACACAATAAAAAATTGTCGAACAAGCATAAGGAGTTGAAACCAGATCAGCTTGACTGCCCCTTCGCACCCTAATTAAATGCATATAAATTAAAATACCGGAAGGCAAAGTTGTAGATGCATCTGTTGATTAGATAGTGAGACCAATCATGAAAGTATACAAGGATAGTTCTAGGGAGGAGAGAGAGAGAGAGAGGAGGGAGAAGAAAGAGAAATGTAACCTTACAACACTGAAAAAGGTATTGAACATTTTGAGAACTAAATCCTCAGATCCCATATCTAACATCAGCACACAAAATTCAAGTTTTGCGACAGTTTCCAATAGCTTAACCCTCCTCGAGAAATAAGGACTTCTGGTATCAGCAAGCTCCACAAACATACTGAGGAAAAGTTCAAAAATATCCTGAAAAGGGTTCTCAGATATCATAAGTGATTTGCAAGTACTGGTAAAAGGGAAAATAGAGTTAACTGAATTGACCAAAAACAAATATTTATCAGATTAAACGTCATACCCTAAAAACTTTGTCACTGAACCCAGGATTGGGTGCAAGGATCCGAATGATTTCACAGAAACATATGGACACCAGAAGCCTAACATCTTTATCTTTATGATGAAGAAGCCCATGCTTCAAAAGAGAATCACTCAGGGGCTTTATGGCAGGTCTTAGAGACGTTAACTGTTTCAGCCCTGGCAAAGAACTTGCAGCTTGCTGCAAAAAGACGGCAAAGCAAAGCAAAATTTTCATGACAACAGAAGAAAAGCATCTTAATATATGAAAATGCACCACAACAGCATCCAATATGTCAATCATCATACGAATGAAATAGCCAGTGGCCAAAAATATGGGGATCAAAATTGTATCAAAAATGCTTATCACCACAATTTCTAGTCCCGAAATACACACCATAGGTATTGCAAATTCATTTGATCATCTCCAAGCTAATTAATACAAACATTGATAAGCTTTTTGTGGATTGTGTGACCAGAACATAGTACCTTCTCAACTCAACAAACTATAACTAGAAACAAGTAAATTTCTAATTAATCAAAAACCATAGAAACAACAAACTATTGCCTTCCTTAATCCTTATAACCAACATGTGGAAGATAACACTATATTCATACTATTTTTGTAATCTCCAAATCACTAATTTAAAAGACCACTGGCAAGGCATCCTGACAGAAGATTTATATAGCCAAAATATGTTGAACTGCAAGCAGTTGGAAAAAGAGCAATGCATGTCCAAAAAGAATAAAAGGATTCAAGACCTGAATCAGGAACACAAAAAGACCATAGTGATGATAATGTGGCAAACCAAACAAGCTTGTCAACAAGCAATGAGAGCAAAGAGACACTTAGCAATCAAAAGAAGGTTATTACCTAGGACCTTGCCCTGTATATTCTCAGAAACTGGAGTCGAATAACAAGTCTAATGGCTCTTTCCTTAAGGGACACTTACGACCATACATGTCCAATTCCTTTCTCACTAATATTTCTGTTGAAATGCATCCAGATTTCACATGTAATTGCATTCACAGGATCTGCTCTAAATTTCTTTAAATATCCCAAGTTCAGAGTTTAACTAAGTAGCAAAAACACATGATCGGTGTTGAGCTTAATATCTATTATTGGGCCCCTATCTAACAACTTAAGTTTTCAGATGAGTGGTAACTTAACATGGTATTAGGCAAGGTCTTTGGTCCGAATCATCCCGCTTGCATTTGTTACCCGTAGTATTGTGAGTGCATGTTGTCACTACGTTTGGTAGTGATGCCTGGCGAGGCATATTTGTATGTCTCTCCACGTGTGGACGGGTCACACGTGAGCAAGAGTGTTGAGCATGATATAGGTGGCCCCTAGAATATTTGCTAATTTCTCATCCAAGTGACTGGTTGGAAAGCTAAATCACTTTCTAGAAGGCTTTAGTTGGCACACTAGTATACCACAAGCTTAATATTACTAACCGGTGAAGGCAGGCAAGCTGTATGAGGCCATTCATTTATTTGTTCATTACCACAGCATAGTGAAACACAACTACAATAATCAATTTTTCCAGAATTCCACTGTCCTAGTTCCAGGGTTCAGGGACTTACAGGATGAGTTTGTAAGATTGAGCAAGAAACTATAAAGTCCACCAGAATTGGTGATATAAGTTGCAATAATATCAAAAATGTTATGTTTGTGATTTCATCAACTCCTTCCAATAAAAAGTAATTGACCTAATAAACTCCCCTTTCCATGAAAAGTTTCTTCGTCGCCTATGCCAACGACTCATCACTACATTGCCAAAAAGCTCAAGACCGTGATCATGGATAGTGGCCCACCAAGCCAATAAGAAGCTACCACATGAGGTTCACATCACCCAGAATCCACATGCTTGTCTAAGTAGGAATCACATGACCCAACTACCCAAGCTTAATGATAAAACTTGCAAGCAAGAAACATCTCAACACAATAGTGTTATGTAATATTGAACTTCGCTTCATCAAAAGAACGATTGTGATAATAAGAAAATTGAAAATTGTTAGGATAAATCAATTGACTCCACTATAAACATGAATCCTCAATTGTTAATTTACTTTTTACATGAACTCTCATACCACTCTTTTCTACAGGATCCCTTTAACAGAGGAACTCTGATGTACTCATGCTATAGAGGGGGATAGGGGCAGAGGTTAAAAGCGAAAACATCATGGAAGACCTCTAATCTTTAAAGTCAACATTTATAATGCCAAGATGGGTAAAAGAGTTCAAGACAAATGCACAAACTATCAATCAACGCAGCCTTCACCTAACTAATTGGGTCAGTTACATGAATCCTTGTTTTTCATCATTTAATTCAGTCCATATTAAAATTTGATATTAACCCACAATCAACCATTTTAATCTATAAAGAGGTTTTATTGACCAGAGAGTACAAGGAATGCACAAAGTAGACAAGAAAAAAGCTAATGGCGAAAAAGACAATAAGAAATGGAAAAAGCCCATGGAAAAACATCAGCCGGAATCACCCCCGGTTATGCACCGAATCAACCACCCAAAAAGGCCCCATAGTTGAAGCCCAGAGAGAGGATAAACATCCTTTAACAAATACAAAGGAAGAAACTGAACACTGAAAATTTCACTCTCTCCAAATGATAACATAACATAGCAAATTTGCCACACATCCATTAAGTCTTCTTTTATATACCAGTGAAAGCCTATATGGAAGACAAGCAGGGCATCACATTCAAGGGCTGCGAGACGGACACCAAAAAGAGCACAACACGTTTCTGGATGAAAAAAGGTGTTTAAGTGATTCGCCATTTTGCCAACAAGAACACAGATGTTGGGAGAGATTGCCTTTGAAGCATATTGAAAAATCACTCCTGATCGTGTCCTGCTAAATTACTATTGCGCACAGTAGTTCAGTCTTCCCCCACCCCCCCCCATTGTCATTGATGTTGCTCTAATCACTCTTCCAAAATGTACTTATTGGTCAACATTATGCTAAAACCTCTCAAGTGGTATTCATAATCAACTACTGGGGCGCCACTATTACAACATCAAGGATATTTATCAAAAATAAATAAATTACAACATCAAGGATGTGTTTGTCTGAAACATATTTATCTATTCAAAAATTCTATTCAAAAATTTACCAGTCATAAATATTTCCGTTCACATATCAACAACACTCATTACATTAAAATCTTAAATCGTGTTTCCTTTTTTCACCGAATTCCATATTGAAGTCAAGCATGCTTACATGGTGACTATTTCATTATGTCGAAATAACTACAGGGAAAATGACCTGCATTTAAAAGTTCAATAAGGTTGCATGCTTTCTATAACCACTTTCCCTCTGATAGGCTAGGTTGTACTCATCCTTTATGAAGAAATGCGGGAGGGGGTGAGGAGGCAATTTGTGTTAAGCCTATATGACAATATTAGCAGAATTTTAAATGCATTTGGCTGCATAAACACATGGCAAACGAACAGAGAACTTCCGTGCACGTAAACTAGTCTCGATCAGAGCAATAAATATCCTGAGGAATTTTGGGTTGTTTCTAGTTAAAATCCAACTGGGTAAATGAAGACAAGTGTGTATATCTATGTATATTGAAACCTGCAACTATGAGATACTATTAGGCAACCACTGTTGCACTCAACAAAAGGAACTACAAAAATCGAAAGAAACACTGCATAAACATTTGGTACAATCTGCCTGAAATTGTATAAACCCAGTAATCAGGGGGAAACCCCACTAATCCAAATATAACTTGGCAATAAACATGACAAAACAACAACAACAAACCCATGATTGAACATTAAAAATAAATTTTAAAAAAATGTAAAAAAAGATTTGAGTGCAAATTTGTACTCATGGGAGGGATATTGAACCGATTATGGACCGACTTAACAATGAAATAAAAGTAGGGAGGAAAAACATTCGATTTAAAAATTAAAAAAAAAAACTCACACGTAGCAACTTGACAATGAAATCTTTGTTGGGACAAGTCTTCTTGGCAGCAAGTTGTTTTCCGATGTCGGAGATGAGTTGCTTAGCGGCCTCAACCTCAACATCTGTCATTTTAATATACTGAGCCGCCGGAAAACCTAAGTTAAATTAAGAGGAAAGGGGGGACAGTGTGAGTGTGGGAGTGGAGGGGGCTAGGGGAGGATGAAATATGGTATTGCAACAAAAAGATCACACAGTGTGAGTGTATTTGAGCGCCAGGGAACTCTGTCTCCCGCCCTCTCGAGACCAACACGTGATGCTGATCGAACGGCCAGTGGCAAGGCTTGCTCCAGACTAGATCCATAACTCCTATTTTCATCTGTATTCCATGGTTTACAATTGGAATTGCTTCCAAAACTAATTCTTCTGTTTGATAACACAGTTAAAATTTAGATTTTGAATTGTGTCAAAACTAATTTTATATTAAATCCTAATAATTTAAAAAGAGAGGTTATTTTCACTATATTTTTTGTTTATCCACTATATTCTTAATTATTGCATTAAATAAATATATGTTTGGACAAAACTACTTTTTTTTTAAGTTGACTAATCAAGTTACTTTCTTAATTACCTTCAAACATTATTTTTTTTATCAAACATCAATAGACAACATTATTATTCTATTTATATTTTTAACATTTTAATTCTCAACAAACAAGGTACTTATTTTTTTCGTAATAAATATGTTTACTAATCAATTTTTCTAATCACTCACGTTTCATATTCCATTATCATAAAAATAATATAATTAATACATTTTCTACCATTTTAGATTATATTTGATATTTTATTATCAAAAATTAATATTCTAATTTAGTTTTAAAATATTATTTTAAAAGATCAATTCAATTATTATGGTAGATATTAAACTGAATATTGGTTTCAATCAACTCAAGAATTAAATTCTTGAATCAATTATAAAGGTAGACAAAATATTTAAATATTATGATACTATTTCATATTAACCCCATGTTAATTTTAACAAAACTATATTAAGGACCAAATACATTCATAGTTTTGGTATAGTTTAGGGACCAAAAAATTATTTTATCCATTATTTTACTATTACATCCTTTAAATTTCACTTTAAATTTTTTTCATAACCAATTAACATATATTTACTCAAAGTTTGGTAGACAAAATGTCCTTACGATATTTTTTTATTATACAATATAACTTTAGTCATAAGATTAAGTAATAAAACCATTACAAAAAGTAAAAATAATAATAGAATAACTATGTTGTTCATAAATATTTGAACTAAAAAATAATGTTAAAAGGTTATTAGGAAAGTAACTTGATTAGTCAACTTAAAATAGACAAGTACTTAAGGGGTAATTTTATCCAAACATGCATTTATTTGATGTAATTATTAAGGATGTAGTGGATAAGTACAAATTATAGTGGAAATAGTTTCTCCCTAATTTAAATTCTAAATTTTGGTTCATTGCTATCCACAATAACAACTCACCGTCCTTTTACCACTACCACCACCGGCGGCCACCAACTCCGACCACCGCCACTCTAAGCTATTCATTATAAATTAGTTAATTAAAAATATAAAATTTTAATAATTTTGTTGCTAACAAGATTTGAACCTTGGTCATTCATAATAACTAATAACCACTACCATTACGCTAAACTATATATTTTATGTAATAATGAAATTTTATTATAACTATGTAGAATTACAATCGAATTTCACATGTTATCCAAACCATGGAATTGCTATAATTTTGAAAGCAAATTTCACGTTATTTAAATTCCATAAATTTTGAATATTTATTGAATTCAAAATCATCCAAATGGACCCTAAAGATATTTCTGGAGTATAAAATTTGAGAATTTAGAGAAACAAAATTTTATTAAATTTGTTATATTTTCTAAAGTTATTTACTTATCTATTCAATTTTTATTTTATTTGAGTCTTTAAAAGTTGAAACAACAAATTCAATTTGAGCTTTGAATCTTTATAAGCTCAAAATTATTAATAAAATTTATGGATTAAAAATCAAATAAGATATCAAAAAATAAAAGGCCATGCACCAAATTTCAAATTTCATCGGCTCTATTTATTTCATACAAAATCTACATCATTTATTTCGTATCAAACATGTTAATCATTTAATTCTTTAAGTTAGATGAGATAATACAAAATAACAAGAAATATAATATATTTTTATAGATATGAAATGTAAACAATCCTATAGTCTAACAATTGAACAATAAAAATACAAAAAAAAATGTTAACATTGTCACTAGGTGTACCACATTTATTACAACTATGCCTTTAAGAAAAGGCAAAATTGCTTGAAGAAAGGCAGTTTCTTCGGACAAAGTTGTCACAAACTTGGTACAAGTATTGGTAAGGTTATTATTTACTTACGTTGAGCACTAGACCAATACAAACAAGGCAAAAACTTATGTGAGACAATCTTACGGATATTTTTTGTAAGATGAACCATCTTTATTCGACTCACTGTGTGTTGGTGGGTTAATCTGTGAGAAAGAGTAGCTCCATATTACGAATTAAGATCTGTAAGACGGTCTTACAAGATATCTACTCTACAAACAAAACCCAACCAATTATGTTGTGTAATAATTTTTTTATGAACCTTCAAATATTTTAATATACTCGTTACTATAATGTCAAAATCATTTACAAAATTGGCACCATCCATAATTATAGTCTCTAAATTTGTTTGTAGTATATTTTTATTGCTAAATATATAATTAAGAAAATAATTCTCTTGCTTTTTGTCTCTTATTAAACATTTAAATATGGACTTTTGCGTGGTACACGTGAAGTACTAGAAAAAAAATCATTTCATTCCACGACTTTCAAACTCTTAAACATCTTGCTATTTTCATTTTGAAAAAAAATATTAAAATTGTGTGTATGGCTAAAGACTATTTGACTTATATATATAATGATTAATGGATTGTTCGTGGTTTCAAATAAAATTGGAATCTAATCTTTTTTACCATGTTGAAAATGGGAATATTAATGTTTGTATGCATATGCATTTATCTTCTACACAATTAGTCAACTTATGATATGTCCAGTCTTTGAAAATATCAATAATGAAAGACAAACACTTAGAAAAAACAGTGTTACAAGTATTTTATTGAAAACGAATACTATTGGTCCGACTCACTATATATTAGTGGGTTTAGTTGGGCTCCTTTTACAATTTGAGATTCGTAAAAACTAAAATGATCTCATAAGAGATCTACTCATAATGAAATGTGTAATTATAGAATATTTTGTTCGTAAGACGGGTATGATGTTAATATATAAACATGTGTAATAAACAATAAACAAATTACAACTGTACCCTTACATCTTATTAGAACAAATGAATACATTTATTTTATATTATGAAATGTAAATCATTTATCTCTTTGTGTGTGTCTCTCTATCTATATATATATTTTGAAAATATAAAATGATCTTTAAAATTTCCATAAGACGAGTTAGGTAGTGTCTGTAAAGTCCAAGGAGAGGTAAGACTATCACCTGTAATCCGTCTTTGACTAGGAGGATAGAGATTACACTCTTTGATTTGCTATTTTTCTATCCTCTAGAGAAAGAGATAAAAAAGTGTTGAATTGTTAGAATTCAAGTGTGTTTTCTTTTGGACAACATGTCCTTCATTTATAATACAGATTTCCAGATCTGAAAATAATACTTTGAAGTCCAGGGCCAGGTGTCCATGATATGATTTGGAGTCGATCAGGGCCCGAGATGACTTTGCTTTTCACCTAAAAAGTAGATTCATTTTATCAATTATCAAGATGATAATGATAATTTTGTTTTGTCCTCCGAGATGACTTTGCTTTGTTTCTTTCTTCCGACAACTTGATTCTTCTTTTTTGACAATCACGATCCATGGTTTCTGGCAAATTTGATTATTTCCTTTGAAAGAAGGAAGTAATTATTGTTTTCTGGTGCATCGAACCTTTTCGTGCTGTTGAATAGCTGGAAAGCTATTCTTCCATCTTTTCCGCCTTTTGTTGTTCTACACTTTCTCGAGTAACTCCAACCATGACGTCCATTAAATCTCATATTGTAGGAGATATGTCTTCTTCTTGTGATTACCCGATAAGAATTGTAAAGGAAAATCCTGAAACAATTATTGCTGAAGATCTGGTATCAGGTCGAGAAGTCAGAGATTCATCAAATTGATTCTTCATTAATTCAAAGATTTTTAATTGACACTCCAAGGATGATAATCCTGAATTTTCTTTTTTAATTTTCTCCACCATATATGTAAATATATTATGGATCTCTGGCTAGGTAGAGGGCTGCGAACTGATTGATAAAAACATTTCGAATAATTCGAAATTGTTTGAGTAATTTTTTGAAAAGCTGATTATGTATCAAACTTTTCCAACCACTTATAGTGGAAAGTTCTTTTTAGGACTGGAATTTTCAGAAAATAATACCCCATTTCCAAATCCAAGTGATTTGAAACTCTGTAAAGAATCACAGAGTATTTCCTCCAACAGAATGATTTTTAGCAGTTTTGTCTTTACGCTTATGATGGAATTGATATCATCCAATAAATAAATCAGAAAGTTGTTTTGGAAATACATCCAATTCTGGGTCATATCTTTCCCACCAACTGAGGAACCATGTAGGAATCCCCCTTCTTGTACAATTGTTGGATTTAGTACAAAAATCAAAGTATGTTTTCTGATAGGATTTTGATAATAAAATGCATAATACCATGCATTAATATAATCTCAATTATTACATTATGTTGATTTATTCAACTGCAACAATTTTGGTTTTGATGAATCCAAAAGGCTCCATTGATGTGGGTGAAGTACTTTAATTATAAAGCACTTTGAATGTGTTCTTGATGGGGTTTTACCACCAGACTGAGCATTTTGAAGAAAATATTCAAACCGGACTAAGCAATTTCTTCTAGTATTCCTTCATAAATATAACGAAACTTTCCTTGGGGAGTAACATAATTCTGGTTACCCATATATATATATATATATATCTTTGAGAGTCTAAGGGTCCTTTTTCCATTGTAAGTCTACAAAAGACAGATCAATAATATGTTCCAGGTGTTGCTTTTGCAAATAAGAAATAGCCACATGTTATTTTTTTTTTTTTTCTTTCCCTAGACGGGTTTGAATTTCTGCTCCCAGAGGGATTTGTCTTTCGTGGTCCTTCACCGGAGGTGGAGGGATTTTAGGATACTTGTTTTTGTATTTTACCCCTTTCGGGGTTATCCATCGATTCGATGGATGCATCCTGCAAAAATTCTCTTATCAGAAAATCAGGTAATGAATTATCAGTACATTTAATATATTCAATTGTAAAATCAAATATTATAATTCAGATTGCCATCTAGCAAAGATTTGTTTTGAAACAATTTATTTTATATCTTTTTGAATGATGTACTTAGCAACACTGCAATCAATTCTAAGTGAGAATTGTTGGTTTAATAAATCATCTTTAAAATGTGAAATACATTTTACTATGGAAAGCATTTCTTTTATAATAGTTGTAGTGTATAGGATAGCACTATCCTGTGCAATATTTTTATAATAATCAGCAATGTAATTAAGCCTTCCGAGAAATCTTTGTAACTGATTTTATCTTTAATTTCATCTGGAAATTTAGAAGCAAATTCAATACTTTTATTAATGGGTATTTTTTTCCCTGAGATATATTAAATCCCAAAAATATTAGTTTGGAATAATTTTATTTTCGAATAGGATAAAACTAACCCATTCTTGTTTATTGAATTTTTTAATATTTTAAAATGTTTAAAATGTTGATCAATATCATTAGAAAATACTAACATGTCATCGATATAGACAATACCAAATTCAGAATAAGGTGTAAAAATCTCATTCATTATATTTTGAAATTCTGAAGGAGCATTTTTTAAACCAAAAGGCATAACATTCCATTAATAATGACCAAATGGAACTGTGAATGCAGTTTTATATTTATCCTTTTCATCAATTTGAATTTGTTAATAACCTGACTTAAGATCGAATTTTTTGAATAGATTGCTGTCATATGAAATATATCTAATAAATCTTTTTTATTAGGTATAGGATACTAATCCATTTTAGAGCTTCATTTAGAGGTTTATAATTAACAATCAATCTTGGCACACCTCTTTCTTTTTCAGCATTTTTATTTACATAAAAAACAATACAACTCCAAGGAGAATAACTATGGATTATAATTACAACAATGACGTTTATGATGATACGTATTTTACAGTAATATATTATTTTACTTGTATTTAATTTTTAATATTTTAAAAACAAAAGTTGGGCTGAAAATGGGAAGGTCGGACACGTGGGGCGACCTTTATTGGCACGGGCCGGAAAATTCAGTTTTTCTTTAAACCCCTTATGTATTTTGTTTTGGCTAGTATACGAGATTGGACATGTATGCAATCCTCGTATATTTATAATCAACAACCACAAACAGTTTTAATTATGTGAAGATTGCATACATCAAATAAGAAACATTTCATCAGTTTCCACCATGAGATTAGTTCATTTTCATTTTACTACATATCTAACAACAGAGTTAACATCATAATTTAAATAGTACTAGAACCTTCCGGCGTGAGAGTAAGGTTTCCGATATGATCTGTAATAAATCTAATCGTTCTTGTCTAAGATTTAGATAGTGCAAATATGATAAGCGTAATAGGATATCTGAAATTGGCTTTGGAAATAATAGTAGAGAATGTCTCATATTTATACCTGAATGGTCGTGTGAAGTGGCACCTTTCTATTCGGGGACATGTTGCGGCCGATAATAAATGGTATGATGTCATGTCAAGAGTGATTGGATTGTACGTTGTCAAGGGAGTGGTTGGTTGTGTGTATCAACATTTTCGGCGCGTGGAAGGGCTCTTTCTAGAGCCGTCGATTATTGATTGTTGTCGAGGCCGTGCTGGTTCGAGTCAGGGGTTGTAGCTCTCTCAACTACTCTGTTTGGCTTATTGGTCCTCATTAATAATTGTAAGCTAGTATGTACCTGCCGAGCTCCCTTCAGTTCGGCTACCAAGTTGTCTTTCGTGGCCATGAATGTGCCCGTTGTTCACGCTCTGGCATTTAATGGGCAGTTTCCAGCTCTCTTAGTTGGCTATATAAACCCCTCACTGTGGAGAGGGAAGGTATGTGTTGGAAAACTAGTGTTTTTAAGTGAAGTAAATTGGGGCTTTGAGGCACTAATTTATTTGTGAGTCATTTATGTAATGACTTTGGTAATTGTGGAATTATGTTCTTCTCCGTGTGTACATACGAATATTATATTTATTTGTCCAATTCGGATATCGGATGAATAAGTTATAGATGTTTAAAGTATGACATTGGAAGTGTTGGAAGTGGGTTATCCCACATTGGAAAAATATGAAAGGCTTAAAGGGTTTATATACAAAGGTTCCCTTTGTGTTGGGTAAGCTTGTATAGAAAGAACTATCTTTCCCGCGCCCGCAGGGGGGTGCAAATCAAGGTCCAATTTGGCTTGGATCAACGTACTCGTGTGCCCGCACGTACGGACAAGAATGTCGGACCAAATTGTGCTACCTAGACAAACCCACCTTTTGTTTATTTTTCTTTTGAATTTTAAATTCAATTTTTGTAACTCCAACATTAAAGAGCAGATTAATTATGTCTTAATGTTTGCTTTAATTGAGTGGTTAATGGGCATAATCAAAACGGTTTTAATAATTAAAACGTGTTGATTTACATACCTATATAATGGAACCATTCTCCACAGTAGAAAATACACTTAACAGATAACACTAAATCCCTCTTCCTCTTATACACCTGCATTGCATTGCATCTTGAACGTCTTTTATTAGCCTCCTGCTTGGTGATAGGTTATGGGCACTTATTCAGTTCGCCAGACCTTTAGTGCAAAGTCATCCGGTACCACCGTTGTATACTGGGAGACGATCATCCCGAGTAAAAACTCTACGCACTTACGGGGAGTAAGACGAATAACGTTTCAAGGAAACTGTGTGTTACACAGGCCTCGGTCACAACTTCCTTTCACCAACAGACATCAGTCCTTCCACCGGTAGACTTCCAATACTTCCACCAGCAGACCTTCGTTCAAGTCACCATCAAACTTGGAACTAAGCCACCAGCAGACTTCGAAGTAAGTCACCAGCAGACTTAGTTGCAAGTCACCAGCAGACCTTGGTTCAAGTTACCGGCAGACTTCGTACAGAGCGACCAACATATTTCACAAGTCTCCCTCAACCAGCAGCTCAACGGTTTTGTTTTCTTTATTTTATTTGATTTAAAATCTGTAAGATTGTATACGGATAATCCCAACAGTATGTTCACATATACACAGGCTGAAACTCTGTCAAATTGTTTACTCAATTGAGTGTTTAGTGTTTGTTGATTACCTTGCCGGAGCGCATTTGCATGATAAGCCCATGCCTAGTTCATGGTTTTTGTTATTTTCTTGATAGATTTGGGCTTTCGAAGACACGAATATAATTGAAAGCTAGATATTCAGATAATTAAGCCCATTGTATCTGACTAATATGGATACATCAATATATATATATATATAAATATATATATATATATATATATATATATATATATATATATATATATACTATTGCTAATAATAGTAAAAGTCTTTTATATAATCTAGAATAATTTAAAATCAACATCATTTTTAAGCAATGTAAGAAATATATCTTCTATTGGTAATAATGGTAGAAGTCTTTTATCAAAAGACTTTGAAAACTGATATCACTTTCCAACCGATGTATGATACATCTCTTTCATTGGTACTTAATAATAGTATTTTTAAAACCAACATTAATTTTTAACCAATGTGGGATACATCTCTTCTCTTGTCGAAAAATTAGCATTTTTAGTTAAAAAAATTGTGTAACTTGATGCACGGATTTCTTTACGTGTCATTTGTTTGTTGGTGAAGATAATTGTGCAAATGTGTTCTACTCGGTGAGATCATCGAAATGATATATTTATTTGTCTAAATCGAGTTTTAGATAAATAAGATATCAAGACTTAAATTATAATATTTGTTTAAAAAATAGTGTTTTTAGTGAAATAAAGTGTGCAGCTTGAGGCACGAATTTCTTTACGTGTCATTTGTTTGTTGACAAAAGTAATTGTGCAAATGTGTTATACTCGACAAAAGCATCGAAATGATATATTTATTTGTCCAAAACAAGTTTTGGATGATTAAGATATGAAGGCTTAAAGTATGGTGTTAGAAGTGAGTCATTAGAAGTAATATTCCACCTTAAAGAGTTTTTGGTTAGAAGTCATGTTAGTTGTGATTTTTTTAAAAATATATGTCTTCTACTATTGACAATAGAAGAAGTTATATATACTAATACTAATACCATTTATCATATTGAGGGTCAGTTTGATTTAGTTTATTGATATGTGCTGATGACCGATGACTTATGACTTATGGCTTGTGGGATGATCGATGATGCTGTTTGATTTAACTTTTTCGAAGTGCTGATGAGTTGTCATAAGTAAGTATGATTGTTTGATTAATAATCCAAAAAAATGTTGAATGGAATTATAAGGACTAAAATAACCTCACCATATAATTTTTTCCCCGTTTGTTAAAATAAACTATGATAACTAATAAATTTATTTTCAAATATTTTTAACTTAGAATTGCAAATAAAGTTATTTTCTTTAATCAAAAAATTTATATTTGAAAGAGAATTCCTAAAATTACAAATAAGTTGTCATATCCAAATGTAAATCAAGAAGATTAGAAACATATATATATATATATAAGTTCAAAATTGATAACAATAATACCTATAACAAGTGATAGGTATTTAACAAAAATAAATTTAAGTTAAAAGTTGTAATATCCAAATATTAATTGAAATTATAATTATTACATGTTTGATAACACATTGCATTTCTCGTTGCTTCCATCTCTGGATTTGCCGTACCCAAAAAAGAGATAGGTTTTTGATTGACCATATTAGGGTCATCTTCCTGAACCTCATGCAATAAGTTAGAGTCATCATCATAAGCTTGAAACTCATCATCCTCTATGTTTCTTCTCCTAAGGAAATTATGAATCGTCATTGTTGCACAAACCATACAAATTTGATCCGTATCAACCAAGTAAAATCGAGCTACAAAACAAATAATGTATACAATTCAGAAAAAGAAAAAAGATAAGTTATGAATTTTATTGAAATCTATATATCTATTAAAAGGCAAAAGTGTTCCTTTTTAGGAAAGTTTTTGCCAAAAACTTATATCCAAAAATAGAATGTAATTATTCATGGTTTGTAGGGGTACATTTGTAATATATTTGCATTAGTACACATTTTTAAAATAAAACATTGTGTTGCCCACTGTTTTGAAGGTGGTTGAAAGGTACACGTTACCTACTCACTCTTTCTACTTGAATTGTTGATTTCCAGAAAAGCAAAAGTTAGTATGGTGATATGTGTCAGCAATCTGTGGGTTCGCGGGAAATTGCTCCCGCGCCCCGCGCGCCCTTGGATAGGGGTGCGATGCGGTGACATCCACGCCTGCTCCACCCTCCCTTGTTTAGGGGAGGACGAAATCAAAAGTGCGGGAGGAGTGCTGTCGGAATAGTGCGCCTCGGTTGCCTTTAGTGGATTTTGATCCAATATGGGAGCTTTGGGTTTTCTATGTCAAGTTATCCCTTTTTTAGGAGATACCAGGATATATGAATGCATCACCCTTCTATTCCCATTCTCCCTTTTTTAGGGGAGAACGTGAAAGTGCAAGGAATGAATGTTGCAGCGCCCGCACTATGGATTTTATGAAAATAGCCTTATGGCCTATCTCGAATCACTATGGGTGCTTTGGGTTTTCTACGTCAAGTTATCCCTTATTTAGGGGATACCAGGACATAGGAATGCATCACCTTTCCATTCTCATTCTCTTTTTTTATGGGAGAACGTGAAAGTGCAAAGAAAGATGTTGCGAGGCCTCACTGGATCCAAAATGTTTTAGAGTCGCCATCTTTATTTTAAGGAATAAATAAAGCAAAACCAAAAAAAGAAAACCAGAGATAATGAAAACGAGTTCGGAGGCTAAGTTACGAGTTGGGAAGGTGCTAGGCACCCAACTCACCCTTTCGGTCTCAAAACGGTTTTTTGGCTAAAATATGTTTTTTGTTATATTTATTTAACAGATAAATAAAGCATTAACTGCCTACAAATACATCCATTACATCTATATTATTTACAGACTTGCAACCGTCTCTTTTACAAATAATCACAAATATACTTGAAAATATTTGGCCATAATAACGGCTACATTTAGTATTATTTCCTAACTAAATCCGGGCAACATAACTGCTTATATATTCACATTGGACCGGATTGAAAATAATACTTTTATAAGTAAAGACTTTAATGAATAAATAAAGCAAATAATTACAAATGTATCTGAAAGTATTTGGCCATAATAACGGCTATATTTAGTACTATTTCCTAACTAAATCCGGCAAAGACAACCGCTATATATCTACATTGGGCCGGATTGGAAATAATACTTTTACAAAAAATGAAAGACTTTAAAATAAAACTTACAGACAAAGGGTGTGCTCGCCTCCGTCCTCGGGAGAGAGAGTCTTTTTGTTGTTGTTGTTGTTGTTGTTGTGTGTTGTGTGTTGTGTGAATTTGGGCAGCGTGACTGCTTCTGAAAGTTACTTTTGGCCTAGGGATTCGGGCAGAGTAACTGTTTGTTTCTGGTTGTTTGTTGGCTTTGAGGTAGGCTGAAATCGGGCAGAATAACGGCTTATTTCTGGCTGATTTGGCCTTTTAAATCGGGCAGAGCAACTGCTCTTTCCACGATTTTTGGACCGGGGAAAAAGGGTGGATACCTAGCTGGGGGGCTAAGGTTCACTTCTACCGGTTGGTTTTGTGTTTGGCGGAGGTTTGGCAAAGTTTCGAGGCTTTTTGAGGTGATCACTCACTATCTCACACCGCTCTCTATTTCTCCAACGTAATGTTAACGCGGAGAAGCTTTACGCAAATTTTCTGTTGTGAAATGAGGAGCCGAGCCTCTGTATTTATAGGAGAAAACAGGGACACCGAATGAATTAAATTTCCTTCTCTGCGCATCGTTTGAGTGTACACTGTGCTGGATCAGTTGTATTTTGCGGCAACTGTTTGATGAACAGTGGGCAGAGAAATGAGTTTTGGGCGCCAAGCCCAAATTTTATGGTGGCCATGCCCACTATTCAAACTTTGTTCATTTTGAGCACTTTAGTCCCTGCAGTTCGTCCTTTTGCGCATCATGCTTTGTCCTTTTGCACTTTTGACCCTGTAACTTGACATTTGTTAATGTTTTAACAGGTCTTGATATTTTATGTCATGTCACATACCAGGGGTACGAAATTGGGGTGTCTACACAATCATGTCAAGAAAACTTAAAAGCTACTCCCTCCGTCCCTAAATTATCGTCCTCCTTTCATTTTTCGTCCGTCCCAAAATAATTGTCCACTTTGAAACTTACCTTTTTAGAACATCACTTTTACCACTCTACCCTTACTTTTTCACCCTACTTTAATTATGGGCCACATACACATGGGCTTTAAAGGAAACTACACATTAAATCAATATTAATAATCCAGTCAAATAAGTTTTCTTAAACGGTGCGCCGGGTCAACCAGGACAATAAATTAGGGATGGAGGGAGTATATAAGTCAAATGTGTAGTCTAATCCACAGTAAAAACAAAGTTAAAAAAAATCGATGCCAACCCATAGTTTCTCAAAATAAACTTTTCGGTTTCACCCACCCCCACTCCAACTCCAACTCCAAACTCCCTCTACAACCAGCACTGCATCATCTCCCAAAATCAGTCATCTCTCTACAATTCTCTCTAGCAACTCCACCATCCCCTCCAAGGCGTCAACATCGATGAAAATGGCTAACCATTTACTCGAAGGTGAGCTTTTCATACTCTCAAATCGAACTAAGTAAGGTAATCCTAACTCTTTTTTCCCCTTTTCTCACGAATTTATTTGTTGAACTTAAGATAATCTATCATTAACGACCCTATCTCTCTCTACAATTCTTTATCTTAGCGATATCATCATCCCCAACAACATTGGCGGTAGTGGCTGACCATACTCCCGAAGGTCAGCTCTTCCTTTTTCTCTTTTTCGATTCCAAGTTAGGGCTTTATTCCTTCGTTATCTCTCACATAGTCATGCATATAGCCCACAACAAAGGGTGAATTGATTTGTAAAGTTGCATCGGATATCATGCCAGATGGTTCCATCTCCAATTCATCGAATCCTTCCGGCTTTTGGTAATGCTTTGATTAGCAAAAAACTTCATAATTCGATCATACCTATTTTTTTTATTTTCCCTTTATTTCTTATTGTTGTTCCATTGCACTACGATTCTTCTATTGTATGACGCTACATTTTAACCATTTCAATATACCGTAGTTTTTAAAATTTTCTACAAATTTTTATTTGTTTTTGACCCTATGTTTTGGTGCAAAATGTGACATATAAGATTTTCTGTTTATATATTTATATCTACACCTCCATCTCTGTAAAAAAAAATTTGTGATATTATTCTAATCAAATTCTTATTTGTGCATTTAATATATTTTTTGTTGTTGTTGAATTTAATTGTTATAATTGTTTTTCTGATTGTCAACCACAGTCACCAATAGAGGGAAAGCAATATATCTTTGGTTGAGAGTGGAGTTGAATTTTCTTCAACAGCCTTGGTCAGGACATGTTTTTTTCAAGCCATTATAGCGTCGCCCGATTGCGGCTTTACTCCTAGTGGAGAGGTCTCCAGCAGGTAATAATTATAATTATCAATCTTACCCAATGCATGAGATTAATTCTTTTTAGTATTTTCCGCTATATGATTCTATATGGTTTTGCCTTTATATAGATATTGGTAGTGTAAGTTTGGGCTGCATCTAATAGTGCCTTCTGTTGTTATTATTTGTTTTATAATTGTTCATGATAAACGGAAATTTATTCGTAAGAGATGTTCTTAGTTTGAAAAAGGCGTGGCATTGAATGTAATCAAAATATTTTGATTTTGAAGGGGTATATTTGTAATAGTGGATACTCAGCCATCTGCGATAGTTAAGCTCCCTCTCTCTCCCCAACTCAAAGCTTCCGATTTGACCCGGTTTAAACTATCTACACCTCCATCTCTTCACCCAACGTAGCTAGAAAGTAGCTATTTTGGCGTGCGTTTTACAGACTGTGAACCTTCACTACATGCTGAGTAAATGAGTGGTCAAGTGTAGGCCAACTGTTGTGTGGTGTTACAGGGATAAACTTGAACTTAGGAGGTACCTTTTTCTTATACCCATACGCTACTTCCATTTCATAAGTACTAATGTTTAACTTTCTATTTGAGTTGATACTGAATACATTAGCTTATTTATAGAAAGTATAACCTTTATGAACTGAATAAAATGTACAAAGTCTACAACCCACAAGTCTTATAGTTTTGAGAATTGAAATGATGGTGGTGATGCTGATAGTGATGGTGGTATGATGGTGATACTGGAAAGTGACTTGGCCAAGAAGAAGAGGAGGAAGGAAATTTGTGAAAAAAGTCTCAATGTCCTTTAAGCATTCAGTTTGAGCCCTTCAAATATCAACTTCAGTTACCTTGCATTTCCAGAAATATTACTTTAATTTTTAAGTCGATGCTTAAATGGAAATTGCCATTTATGAATACCTTCTTGACTGAGTGTGTGTGTCTTCCCTTTCCCCTTTTTCTTTATTTGGATGAAGTGTCACTCTAACATGTAGGGATACCTCACTGAATATAGATGAATTGTATAAATTTGGAATTACATGGATGATTTTTAGTTCACTTTTCCCAGTTCATTTTACTAAAGCATTAATATAGGTAGAAAATTTCTTTGCTCAAACAATATTCATGGCTATGTTTTGCAGTCATAAGAAAAAAACGTGCCAAGCAGGTTCTTATTTGTGCATTTAATATTTTTTTGTTGTTTTTGAATTTAATTGTTATAATTGTTTTTCTGATTGTTAGCCACAATCTCACCAATAGAGGGAAAGCAATATCTTTGGTTGAGAGTGGAGTTGAATTTTCTTCGACAGCCTTGGTAAGGACATGTTTTTTTCAAGCCATTATAGCGTCACCCGATTACGGCTTTACTCCCAGTGGAGAGGTCTCCAACAGGTAATAATTCTAATTATCAATCTTACCCAATGCATGATATTAATTCTTTTTAGTATTTTCCGCTATATGGTTCTATATGGTTTTGCATTTATATAGATATTGGTAGTGTAAGTTTGAGCTGCATCTAATAGTGTCTTCTGTTGTTATTATTTGTTTTATAATTGTTCATGATAAACGGAAATTTATTCGTAAGCGATGTTCTTAGTTTGAAAAAGGCGTGGTATTGAATGTCATTATGTGGTTGAACAAAAAATTTATCCCATCAAGCATTATCTATATATATATATATATATATATATATATATATACTATTAAAAGGAAAAAGCTTCTAAATTAAACAAATTTCCGCCAAAAATCCATTACCAAAAATAGAATGTAATTACTTATATTATGAAAGGGTAAATTTGTAATACTTAAATCAGTCCACAAGTTTTGTGGTAGGTCATGTCATGTCATAGGTCACAAAAATATACCCGGTCCACAGTTTCTTATAGTTACTGTGTCCAGCCCACTATTTTCCTTGGATTGTGCAATAAGTCATGGGAAACACAAATCAAGAAAACCCAATTGAATTACCCCCACCCCCCCCCAAACTCCTTACTCTCATCTCCTTAATTTTTTGAAATCAGTCCTCTCTCTCTCTCTCTTTCTAACATAATGTGAAAATTGACGATCCTCTCTCTCACTACAATTCAGCGACACCACCATCCCGAGACATCGGCAGCAATGGTTGACATACACCAGAGGTAAGCTCTTCCGAATTCTCTCTCTCCCTCTTTCTCTTCCGTATTACGCCCACCCCAAACTCCTCACTCTCATCTCCTAAATTTTTTTAAATCAATCATCTCTCTGTCTAAGATAATCTAAAAATTGACGGTCCTCTATCTCACTACAATTCTTTATCGTAGCAACACCACCATCCCGAGACATCGGCGACAATGGTTGACATACCCGAGGTAAGCTCTTCCGTATTCTCTATCTCTCCCTCTTTCTCTAATCGGCTTGATTCCTAAATTAGGGCTTTTTCCATTCCTTCAAATCCAAATACAATCAATAATTGTCATGCTTCCTTTTCTCTATTTCGCATAGCATTTGAATTCCAATCGAAGAATTTGTTCTTTGATTTTTTAATGGGTGTTGGATGCTATTTTACCCATATCAGTATGGAAGATAAAATTTCACGAGTTCTAATTTCATTCAATTTATGTACCTAGGTGTTACGAAATCGTGTCTCTCAAATTGATATATGGGTTTCATCAGGTACTCATTTGTTTTCTTTTCTCCAGATCTACTATATTCTAAACTTTTTAGGTTTGTGGAAGTATAAGAAAGAACATTGAATAATGTTTTGGAGCATCTAGGTGTTGCCGAGATCTCCCTCTCTCACTCTACACAAACATTGTGCTTCTTAAGAGATAGTGACATTCCTTTTCAGCGCCTAAGTCGAAACAAGAAATTCTTACCATAAGATTAGAGTAAAAAGGTTTAATTTGCTCACCTCTTTTTGTTATTAGTAGTTGTATGTTTATTGATATAATTTCATGTTAAGCACAGATTTGAGAACCCATAGATATATAAAAATAGTAGACTTATAATGAGGATTTTCATTTACACAGAGAATAAGTTTTAGATTTTTATTTCTTTGTGTCCAGTATTATTAGATGATGGCTAGAATCTCATTTATAAAGGTGGTTATTGGCATCAAATGAGAATTCCACAATCTTGTGATACAATTGGTGAATTAATATGCTTGGGCATATTACCATTATACTGGGAGCATTAATTAATTGATTAGTGGTCATGTTGTGGTGGTTTATTCTATTAGATCAGATATGTTCCATGTCACGTTTCAGCAGCCAAATTAGGTCATAATCCCACGTTTTTTTCTGGAATAATTTTGTACCATTTGTACTCTTTTTCTGTTCTAACATCTGTTTCGCAGGTTATCTTGACCTTCTGCATTCTGGTTTCTCTTTTGAAATATTGGAAACATTAACTTGGGTATTGAACTAAGTGAGAATCGGCAACCTCGGTTATTTGGCTGCTCCTGTTAGCTTCAGTTGATTAATATTGGTAACTGATTATTGATCTCTTAAGTAATCTGGAAACAAAAAGTTATTGGAAGATTTGCTCCTGTTTTGTTAGTTCCAAAATAATGGTGAATATTGTGGCATTTTGTCTGCTTGCTTGGTAAGTTTGATATTCACATACATACTTGGAAGATATTCACCTGCTTGGTTTTGAAGTGTACTTAAAACACAACAATCAGGGAATTGCAGTCCTGCTACTCTATTGTGACTAAACATAAATTGGGTTGGTAGTATTTGATGCTCCTACACTTAGTTGTTAAGTTCCTCTAAACTCAACAGCTTCCTGAATCAATATTCAATCTAAAATATCCATGTTTTTATGCTTATGTTAGTTGATGCATTGGAGTAATGGTTAATCTCATAATATATCATATTGTGACCAATTTTTCCTCGAATGGAATAGTGATAAACTGATCTGTCAGATGCCATTCTTGCTATGACGGCAAATATGTTGGAGAGATATCAAGAAGATGCGCAAAAGGTTGTTCTATTAGTTGCTAAAATAGCTTAAATATATTGGTGGTATCAGACATTGTCCCATCCTGCTGAGCTTACTGCATTATTTTTCACTTATATACATACAAACATGTTTATCTCTGTCATTAGGGAATGTGTATAATCTCAATTAACATTAGTCTTATTGCGTATTTGTAATATTTTTCTCTTTTAATCTCTCTCTTCCATACTGATTATCAATTTTAATTGCAGAATGATTATCTGGGTGAAACGCGAAGGATCAATCTCTCAACAATGAGTGTTGGGTATCAATTAAGGGAATTTTAATTGCAAAAGTATTGATTAAGAAATCAAATTTTAAATGCAAAATTTTTAACTAGGGAATTATAATTTTAAGGGTTCTTTTTTTTCTTCATGTTTTTGTTAATTGATGCATGTATGTTATGGTTTTGCTTCTTGAATCAATATTCAATCTAAAATAATCATGCTTTTATGCTTATGTTAATTGATGCATGCGAGTTATGGTTACTCTCATATAAGCTATTTGTCAGATGCCATTCTTGCAATGGCAGCAAATATGTTGGAGAAATATCAAGAAGATGCGCAAAAGGTTGTTCTATTAGTTTACTTTTGTTTTGTGTGTTGTGTGTGTGTGGGCACAATGCAGAATTTGGATTGCTGCAAAAGGATTTCACTTTGTTTTCATGATTAACAATATTCTTCTTTTCCATTCTTCAATAGAATTTAATCACTCTTTTTTCTGATAATGCTTTATATATGTTTTTTTTGTGCTATTTGCACAAGTAGCTATAAAATGGGTACCAAACAATGAGATTTTTTATTTCCAAAGTATGGCATGTGTATATGCGTGTGAACTTAGATTATTATAATGTTGGATTGTATTGTCTCCTTTTTTAATATCTGGATGCTACGATATGCGGCAAGGATCTAGTGCTTGGCAATAAACTTGGATTCCCTTCTTCTTTCACCAAGTGTTTGGGCATTAGCTTGAACAAGGATGATGCTTGTGGGACACTTATATTGAGGGAAGAAAGACTAATGTTAAAGTCATCACGTGTTCATTTTGTGAATCCCTTGACTGGAACTGAAGTTGTAGCAGAGATGACATATTGTTGACCTTTGCATTTCTTTTATAACCGAAAATGCTCATGTAATTGATCTTTTCACAAAGTTGATAACTTAATTCTCTAATAATGTGAAAGTTGCATTAGTGTACCTAAGTGAATGTAGGCACAAGTCTTTTGTCACTATTTCATTGGAATACAAACATAAATGCATGGGTCTTGCCTAGATCTCAAGCCCTAAATTAAATGAGCTTTGATGATTTCTTGGAATGAGTTAGATGTTCTACTTTCCTTTCAGGTCAATTTTATATCTTGGTACAATTCTTTTAGCCACAAAGTCGGTTATATTTGCTAATATTTTTAGAAAGATATATATTCGATGAGTGCATACTAATTAGTTGTTTCAATGAATTTGAAATTTATAGTTTGATTAACTTATGCTCTACTTAAAATGTTATTGCAGAAAGAGTAATCTTGGGGAGTCTCAAAATATGGAGGTGTAGGAAGGTACCCAATGTAATGCAAGGGTTGGAGTATTGTGTGACAAGAGTGAGAAAATTTAAGTTACAAGCGTAGGGAAATTTTTATGCTTAAGATATTGTTGTAACGATAGATGGTGTGACAAGTGAGGATGCCAGTGGAGATGACAAAGAAGAAGGTACTAAAGCGAAAGCTAAAGCTGATCGGAAAACAAAAGCCAAAGAAGTATTGTTATCGAACAGAAGCCAAAGAAGTGTTGTTATCAAACAAAGGCCAAAGAAGTTCATATTGTTTTATCTATCCCACTCATCGATCTAGAAGTGACGACATTGGCGTAGCAAATGGCCAACCTGAAGGGCCAAGCTCAACTGCTTACTCCAGTAGTCAAGAATGAGAGTTAGAGTAGGGAGGCCACCCATGAATCCATGATCATGAAATAGAGATTGACTTATTCAACTGATTTTGAACTCCTGCCTAAAATTGAACTGCTCAAATTAGCATACTCAAGTGTGTCACCAAAGGAGTGATGCTTGAATAGTGGAGAGGTAATCAACCGTTATTTGTTTTGGAAAAATATGAAGTTTCTGAAAGTATATATTGGAACTATTGTAATTGAATTCCAATATGTATCTTGCAACGTTATCTTTCATTTTGCCAAATGCTAAGATTTTCATTTTGATAGTATCTTGAATTCCAAACATCTGAAGTTTCTAAAAGTATTAAAGTTATATGAATGACAATGGTAACTGCTAAGACTTTCATTTTGATAGTAAGGATTGTGGTAATTTCTAATTAGTTAATGTAATGTGTGTTTTTTAAGCTTATTGAGTTATTAAGCATGTAATCAGTGTACTCAAAATTTCTGAATTGGTGATAGATGCAAAAAGGTTGACTTGGAAGGAGATTCAGCAATTCTTTTGTTCAAAATTTGCGGGTTTGCCCGTTTTGCCCGCGGCCCTACGCGGGTCAGGCTGGGCCAAAGGTTTTAGGGACCGTTATGTTCATGGGCTTTCCTGCCCTAGTCCATTTTATAGCTGGCTTTCTAGGCCTGCTGGCAAATCCGCCTTGCAAGCCCGTTTTGACAGGTCTACCCGTAGGATGTTCTAAGTCAGCTTCTCTACACCTCCTTGCTTTTTGATAACTTAGATCTACACCCAATGATCAGTAAACGTCGGCAATGACATCAGCAGGTCTATACGTAGTGTTACGATCCTCAAGCCTTGCCGATATTTGTACTCCAATAATACGCGATGTTGTTTGTCTATGATTAGCCATGAACATATTTAGGGGGCAAGTATGTTCACCTGTATATTTTCGAATATGAAAATAATCACATTCTAAGTACTTTGTTATAAACAAACGCCATTTGCAATTATTATCACCACAAACTATTGTGTACACTTTCTTATTCGATTTTTTTGTTTTGAACTGAAAGTTGTTGTTCAATGCAAGCAAGTGCACAACTTCATGAAGCTCTTTCTTTTTATTGAAGACTTGACCAATCTTCAAATCAATATCTACAAGTAACACTTGCGATGCACTTCCAACCAAAGAAACTAAATGCTCACTTGTGAAGTCATTTCCTTCTCAGCTGTCTTGATCTCGATCACCTAGGCTAAACTCAAATCTCGGTGGTGTTGAGAAATCATTCTCATTATAGGATAAAGATTCTAGAATTACCTCCAACCTATCCGAAGAATCATTCGTATTATGATCGCCTCCTTCAGGTTGCATTTTATCACAACCAACTTCATTATTTTCTTCTTCAAATTGTGTGTCATTCACGACCAACTTCATTATTTTCTTCTTCAATTTGCCTGTCACCACCACCACCAACTCCATTATTTTCTTCTTCATTTATGTTACCACCAACTCCATTATTTTCTTCTCGGTGCTCGTCGCAATTTTCTTGGCTCACATGGGTTACACACAGAGGAGCCAAATAGCCTTGTTTATTAATATTCAAGTACCATTCAACTTCGTTGTTTGAAGTAATCCGGACTAGAATTTGAAAACTACGCACCGTTGCTGGGGCAAGAAATGCTATCTCTATATCATCAACTTTGCAAATGTTTCGTACTTTAGCATATAACTCTTCACATGAAGTTTCATCATTGATTGCAAGTCTCGTTGCATTTTGGTTGCCACTAAATTTCTATGACCATCCGTTGTTTTCTTCGACAAAATGTCTAAAATAAAACACAGAGGTCCAAAATTTTTGTGAAGTCATAACTGCAATACAATTGAATGAAAAATTAATCTATAAAATTGTAAAATAAGATTGTAGTTTCATAAATAAAAATAATAAAAAATATTAAGTTTGTAGTCAATTAAGCCACCAAAGTAGCAAATTTGCAATGCAAAGTTTATAGTGGATTAGTTGACCAAACACAATGGTATATACTCAATTATATTCTGTCACTTGTGGTCAATTAATCTACCAAACACAATGCAATAAAGTAGATTAATTGACCCCTTAATGTCCAATTAAATTAAATTAAGATAATATAAAACAGTTTATTTACTTGTGGTCAATTAATCGACCGAATACAATGCAATACAGTCGATTAATCGACCATGTGGTCAATTAATCGACCAAACACAATGCAATACAGTCGATTAATCGACTAAAATAAAAAAAAAGTCGATACCCCTTAAGGTCATTCACTGATTTCAATTAATCAAAGACAATGCATACAATTACTTGATGTCGTTTAAGAGACCAACACAATCCACTTAGACTCTCACTAGAATCATTCAATAAAATTCAAGAAAAAGAAACTTAAAAACGAACCTGAATCCAAATTACGGTCCTTTGCAGAATAACAAAGTAGAAAGAATTTGGAAAGAAGCAATACTAGGAAGAACAAATCAGGAAATTGGAAAATCAGTGAAAGTTGTAAATTTCTTGCAAATCTATTGTTGTAGTTGAACTAGCTGGAAGAGGAAAAAAAAAAAAAAGGTATTTAAGATATTAAACATAAGAACATTGGTAACTCATTTAAAAAGAAATGGTATAATAGATATTTCAATTCAAATATGACTATAAATAATTATTTTCCATAAATATTGTTATTTTTATAGCCTACCTCTTTTCTCTTTTTTACGGGGCATTTACACAAATGGTCAAGTCAAAGATGACTTGGTCATTTATAACCTCACTTAAAAAAAATATACTTTTATAGCCACTTTAATCTAAAAATGCCATCAATACCCTTTCCCTATCATTTGTGTTCATGGCGTCGCCGGTGACTGCTTCATGGTGGAACAGAGGGAGAGAGCTATTGCGATGGGGATCTTGGCCAGAGATGGAGGCTAGGGCGGGATCTTGGTCGGAGATGGAAGGCTGGGGATGAAAAAGACGAAGATGAAGATGAACCAAGACGTCGAGCAGACGCCGAGCATGAAAATGAACATCATTGTCGGAGAAGAGCGAAGATGAAACCACGGTGGTCGGGCGACCATAATGATCGACCACCAGTCGACCAGCGTGGTCGCCTAGTCGACGGCAGTTCATCGATCTTTTCTTTGGTTAGTCAAAGACTATATATGTTCATCAATCGGGTCAAATGACAAATGCCACCTTTTTTACGACCTAGTACGAATAAACCTCGTGTTAATATCCCCACCCGTTTTGGGGGGTTTATTAAGCGCAAGCTGTTCACTATAAATCAGTTTCTTGAGAATGTTGAAAACGCCCCCAAACTTTGAAATGAGAATGTTGTTATGAGAAGTGGTGAATGAATTGCTGTGAAGAAGAGGAAGAAGATGGAGTGGACAACGAAAGCCATGGAAGTGGCGAGCAAAGCATTGAGCAGTAACACAGCTTTTAATGTGTTCCTTGTGGGTTCGTTTGTTGGGTTGAGCGTAAGATCGATGAATCAGCAAAGAGAAATTGAAGCCCTAGAGGCCCAGAAGGAAGCCCTCCTAAAATCCAACAAGTCCGTTAAGCAAACCCTTTGGAACTGGAAGCAACAGCTATTCACTGAAGCCTCTTTTTCTACCGTCAACAATCCCCCACTCGTCCCTCTCTCCAAGCTCAAATCAATTTACGGCGAAGTCTCCACGGTCCAATCTGGTATATTTCTCTCTATATAACAGCATTGGCCATTCATTGGATTGTTGAGTAACGTTTATTTGATTCTTTTGTGTGACTCGGGGAAGTTTGAAGATATTCATGAAAATTGCTTGTTTAATTTATAAAATAGAACCCTATAACTGAACATAGTATTCTTTGAGTAGAACTGTGGGGGTATTTAAATTTGTAACCAATATGTTTGACAGGGGTGGAACGTGGATGCCATTGATATTAACACATATGACGGGTTAGCGGAAACATTTAGGTTGAGATTAATAGAGATAGTAATGGAAGATATAACAGCTTCTGCTTTCAGAAAATGTGTTGCCCCTGACATGGAGAAATGTCATAGTTGGGTTCATACAGCTGGTACCATGTAATTAGGATAGAAGGTCTAATGAGTTGAGTTTTTCTCTGATGAGTGGGATGAGATTTAGAGTATTGGCAGGGGTCACAGAGGAGACAGTAAAAATAATGCGTGATGGCATTATCTGAATGTTTCAACACTCGAGCACATTTTAGGAGTAGCATTCACCAAATTCCATCTTAGCTTTTGATACAACGAGGGGAAAAGTAGGATGACCCCCTAGTTACCTTATTATGGGTTTGCCTTATTATCTTTTTCTTCATAAGGTTTCGCCTCCTTGTGGTACGAAAATCTTAGGAAGATTAACTTCTGTCGTGAGTTTGAAGTGACGGCGGCATGTGAAATGACCAAGTACTCAGGGGGTTATGGGTCATAAATATATATTGCAGGGTCCAAACTTATTTTTATATTTTGTAACCCAGAATCACAATTTCTTATTCCCAATCTCTGGCTGCCACATCTCTCTTCCATCTCTACTGACAATCTTCATTAATTTTGAAACAAAGGGAGTACAATTTGTTGCAACCTGAGTTAGGCTCAGTAGAGATATAGGATAGTTATCCTCAATAAGACACATACGCATTATGATTGTAACTACTGAACATTTTTCATGGGGACACAAAATACCAAACCACATCAAGAACACCTATTTTGCAACTGCTCATAATCCACAGAGGCAGAGAGAAATTTGCCACTCTCTTTTCAATTCTGACTCACATAATTTGCCTATAACATCAGTTTCTTTGACTTCTGCATCTATTAATTTCCTTGCATTTTAAATGTGATTTACCCCTAGCCACTGACGATCCACTGCTAGGTTTTGGTTTCTCGAAGGCCACCGGACCTTCATTATCTCTTACCGCAACACCATATTCTTCATTTATAAGTTTATCTAGAAAAAGATGGAGCAATCACATTCTCCATCCCTATTGTCTCCTTAATCATAGACTGTAATAACCTGAATAAATTAATAGCAAAAAGAAAATCTAATGCAGTACAGCCTTACCTTCTCTCCCCCTCAATCTTCAACCCCTCTCTCCACGCTCACAGCACCCTCCCCCACAACCATTCCATTTGATCCCAGCCAATCCACGCCAAGCAATCTCATTTCCATCATTCCCCCTTGCAATTTCACATCCCTCAGTTTCTCTCTCCTCCAATTAGTTTGTGTGTGTATGTGTCGGTGGGGGGGGATGAGGATGCATCTAGAAGAAAGTGAAAGGGAAAGAAAATGAAAAGAAAAGAAATGAATGTATATTAACATTTTGTTATTTTTCTTATTTTTTAAAAGATCTAAAATATGGACACATTTGGTCATTTTTCCCACAAAGGGTTATGTTTGTCATGTTATTACCCACATGATTGTCATGTGATTTCTGTCACTTTTACTGACTGCTCTTCTTCACAAACTATTCGGGGGGGGGGTGGGTTGTCCTACTTTTCCCTATAATGAGCCCTTGCTGTTGAACCTCTTACACAATTTCACATTTTTGTAACATATTTTTTTGTGACATTGACATAACTTCAGTCCCACATTTTTTTACATAGCGTTGAGTACGCCATAATCATACAAATTTGTTTATGGTTCAGTGTTGGTTACTGGTTTTGTTTCAATTAAATTTTAAAACTAGAAAAACCTACTTTTGAAGTGTCAGAGTCATGACTGAAACATTGATTTATGCAAGCCAATCATGCGGTTCATCTTAAACTCTAACCTGTTTAGCTCAATATTTAATTTTCTGAAAGTCTTGCAGATTGAAACAGAAAAGAGAACTTACCATATTGGATGTTTGTTGTCACTCTCTTCTTGAGTATGGTCTTTTTTTTTTTTTTTTTTAATTATGGGCAATCTTTCCATTCTTATCCTTCCACTCATGAGAACCCAATACATTTGTTAATCAATAAAGATGAAATGGTTAGGCTAGGGCATTAATATATACGTGCATATAAAAGATAATGTTACAATTAGCACCCTTGACCCTTCTGAATACCTTTTATTCTCTAACACTCCGGCTCAAGCTGGAGCATAAATATCATACATGCACAACTTGTAACTAATATAACTCAACCTATTTCCAACCACTGACTTAGTAAGAACATCGGTGATCACCTTGCTGGACTTGACATAACTTGATACAATAACCTGTTGTTTGCTTACCTTTTGTGCGTTCATGAAACACAACCTCAATATGTTTTGTGTGTTCATGAAACACAGGATTCAAAACAATGTGGATGGCTGCTTGATTATCACACCATAGCTGCATAGGTGTTGAACTACCAAACCCTATATCCCCAAGTATTTGGCGAATTCACGTCAACTTACAAGTTGACTGTGCCATGGCTCTATATTCCGCCTTTGCACTTGATCTCGATACGACATGTGGCTTCTTGCTTTTCCAGGACACTAAGTTGCCTCCAACAAATATGGAGTGTGGTTTACTTCTTATCAATAGGACACCCAAGCCCATCATCACAAAATCCCTTAACTCTTATGTGTCCATGATCTCGATAAAGTAACCCATGGCCTGGAGCTCCCTTGAGATAACAGAGGATTCGCACCAGGATTCACACCACTGCCTCCCAGTGAGTAGATCATGGAGATGACATAAATTGACTTTACTTACTGCAAATGCAATGTCTGGTCTAGTCACAGCTAGATAGTTCAACTTCCCTACAAGCTTACAATACCTAACATCTTCACCATCATCAACTCTAAGCTTCACACTAGCATCCATATCCATATGAGTTTCAGCTCGTTTTGCCCCTAACATCCCAGTGTAAACGAGAAACTTCAATTCCCAAAAAATACTTCCAAGTTCCCTAGATCTTTTGTTTGAAATCTTTCTTGAAGGAAAGACTATAGAGCACAAAACAAAAGAACAAGACATAACTAGGCACCAACCACACCAATAAAACAAGCAACATAGGCCAGACACACCCCCAAACCAAAATCAAATCAGACAACCATACTAGGCAGAGCAAGACGAGTCCGGCGAAGCCAAAAATCTGTTAAAAATCCGGCACGTGACTGGAGCTCCGGCAATGGGAAGGTTTTCCAGTGTCGTTGTCTCAGGCTGGCGAACTAGTCTGGGAGATGCGTGGCTTCAAATGAAAGCCAAGGAGGGCTGTGTGGGTCCAGAACGAGAAAAACGAACCCCCTGTTTGCGTCTCTGTGCCGTCACTTTTCCAACCAAGGTTGCGTACACCCACTAAGGCACTAACTCAAGTCAACTACTAGCAACCACACCCATCCTAGGTTGGCCTACCTCTGAGACAGTTGCACACCCCAGCAACCTCACTCCAAATCTGAGACCTCCGGCCCTATTGAGTTATGCCGGACTCAAACATGAATAGAAAATGAAAAGAAAAGGAAAGAAAAAGGAAGGAAAGAAGGAAAAAAATGAAGTCTGATCATTACAAGTTTTTTATGAAGATTCCTGCTCTGATACCATGTTAAGCAATAAAGATGAAGAGAAGAAAAAGTATGATTTTGGAAGCCGTAACCCTAAAATGGTTAGGCCAGGGTATTTATATATACGTGCATATAAGACATAATGCTGCAATTAAAAAAAAAAAGACCCCTTATCAAAAAAAGAAAAGACATAATGCTGCAATTAGCACCCTTCAGAATACCCCTTATTCTCTAACAATATTAATGTCTAGTCTTGCTCCTAAGCATGATCGACCCTTCTACCTAGATTGGCGAATTGCTAAAGAAAAGCTTTGGCTTCTCATCTATTCAAACTGTACTTTGTTTTGTAATTTCTAACATAAGTTGGAAGTACTAAGAATTTCTTTGAGCGCATTTTTAATATCAGATATACTTAAACTGACAGCTTGATGTTGGTGACTTGAACTCGACAAATGTATCAGTATCGTGGTCGTCCTATCAAGCTTCAGGTGACATCACATTATTAGACAGTAGACACAGTACATATCCCTCATTTTAGTTTCTGGATAGCAAAAACTTAGCTTTCTAGAGGCCAAGGGAGTCTTGGAATTGTAACAGATCATTCTAGCAGCTCTTTCTTGTATAGACCTTGGGTTCCCAATTGGCGCTCTTCATCGTATACTCTTTCCATTTTTTAGTTTTTTCTCCCAAGAAAGTAATAACTGAAAGAAAATAATATAATGGAATGAAACCAAATGATATAATCTGTAGCGTAACTGCAAAGTTGATTGTTGATCTTTCTGCTGGTCAAGATGTTACGTTGTTCTGGTTGAATGGGTTGCCTGTTGCCTCCATGGTTGGTCAACTCGAATGAATTTCCTTTATTTCTAGAATATTCAAATTTTGAAGCTGAAACTCTTGCAGTCTGGCAAAGGATTTGAGTGTGGAGAATGTGGATGTTGAAGAGTACCGCAGTAAAATATAGAATTGGAGAGTAACCTATGGCAGGGATTTTTCTTGCTTAAAAGATATTGAGAGTTTGTCTGCCTTTAGCAAGCACATTAGGCCAGTAGTACTCACTTTAAGTCTATGTTCAACATGTTGTTTGTGTGACTAGTTCAGATACGCATCACGGAGGATTATGAGATGACTCTTTATTTGCTATGGCCTATGGTAGTATGGTGGAAGTTCTTTTCTGCAATAAACTACCTATAAGTTGGTCAAAGGTTGAAGGTGTCTCAGACTCTCACTAAGCTATTAAGCTGCAATGAAGTCTGAAACGAGGGATGCAGGCAGGCTTTTCTTGAAAGGTGCAAAGGTTTGATGATAACATTTCTGTTCCAAACTAAGGGGCTGAGATGTCGACTACTTTTTGTTTAGAGACCAATGGCCAAAAGTTAATATCTGAGCACATGATCATATTCTCAGGAAAATGATGCAATTAGTACCTAGTGACTAGTGTGGTTTGCTACGTGTCGGGGAGCAGGAGTAATTCAAGAATAAGGGGAGTATCTTTAGGGTCTGAAGGTGGAGCTTAGTATCACTCCATCTTAAAGCTGAAGTTGTCTAAAGAGAGGGCGAACAATGTATATTTATGCTAGCACTCCCCCTTGCACGATAAACTAAGGTGAATCACAAAAATCAAATAGATAGCTAACTTGTGCAACCACAATACTGGTGGAAACAAATGCAAGCAGATGACTTGAACCCAAGACCTTACATGACCAGAGATGTGATACCAACTTATGTAAAAGATTAAGCTGGTAGAGAGAGGGGGCTCAACAATGTATATCAAGGACTCCCAATAAATTGATTTCTTTGTCATGTAAATTTAGAAATAATCACCCTGGTGCAATTTTGTTTGGTTGCCTTGTTTATTTTTGCCTTACGACTCCTTTACTCTTCACCGGCTTGTATAATTTCTACATTCATGGACAATATTGTCATGGTTTCGCTGAAATGTGTATCACTTGTGTGAGAATTATCTATCATCTTAGAGCTCTTACCGCTGTAATGTGTATAATCTGTATGAATAAACTATATGATCTTACAGCTTTTACTCTTGCATGTGCATTGTGCAGCTGGAGATTCTGAGAAAAAAAAGGCAAGAGCACCCTCACCAAAACTTATAATCTAACTTATTTTGCTGGTTTGAGGATCCTCGAGTTTGTGAATGGATTTCAGTGCCTAAAATAGTTCAGTGAAGCAAGAAAGTAGATTGAATTTACCTGAAAGATCTGTTGGAAACACCGTTGCTACTTTTTGTTGGCATCTACTTTAAAATAAGTGAGATTTAACCACTTTTTGGTATAAATGTGGTGGATTAAGTGGAAGACGAAATGTATCCTTATGTCCAGTGAATATGCTGTCGTATGGTTATAGCAACATTCTGCTTTCGTGGCCTAAATGTCGCAGATTAAATTACCTGGCTCTGGCTGGGTGGCAAAGAGGTGTTGTTTAGTATTTGAATTGTCTAATTATTCTCGTATGTAAATTCAGCGAGACACCTAACTACCACCACCCCACCACCAGCGTGCACACACACACACACACATTAGGTCTGTTTGGTCAGTTGGAAAATTTTGATTTTAGAGGAAAATTTTGATTTTAGAGGAAGAAGTTGGGTCGTCACACTTTTGTTGTCGTGTACGGTGTACCCAACCAAAAGATTCAACAAAAGTTGCTTTCTTACCAACCGACTAATATTACCTGGTACTAGCTAGGTACTATTGTTGAAGTCAACGGCGTACGTATCACGTATGACACGACTCACGAGTAGTGCTAAATTTGGTCAATCTCCACTTCTTAGTTTGGTCACTTTCTTTCTTACTAATGGTCTTTCACCACATTATGGTTAATTAATGACTGATTCAAAAGAGCAAAAAACAAAACAAAAATAATGGTCTACTCTGTGGAATGACTAAAAATCTCTCTCTCTCTCTCTCTTTAATATATATATATATATATATATATATATATATATATATATATATATATATTGACGAGGAGTATTATAGTTGTGTCACCTTATCACTTTTTGATAAATCTTTATTGTAAAGTATCTATATTCAGACTTTAAAAACTTTTGGTTTTTTTAACTATTAACTAATAATAATACATAATAATAATAATAATATGATAAATAATATTAATATATATAATTTCTTTTATTGTCAATAATAGAAGGTTTATATTTACAAACTTCTAATGATTCACTTTTAATATCGTACTTGAAACCTTGATATTTTATTCATCCAAAATTTTATTTGGACAAATAATTATATCATTTCGATGTTCTTGCCGAGTATAACATATTTGTACAATTATTTTTGCCAACAAACAAATGACACGTAAAGAAATTCGTGACTCACGTTGTACAATTTCTCTCACTAAAAACATTAATTTTTTAACAAGTATTATACTTTAAGTCTTAATATCTTATTTATCCAAAACTCGATATGGACAAATAAATATATCATTTTGATGCTCTCACCGAGTATAACATATTTGCGCAACTACTTTTTCCAACAAACAAATGACACGTAAAGAAATTTGTCTCAAGTTGCATAATTTCTTTCACTAAGAATACTAATTTTTCAACAATAAAAGAAATGTATCTCATATTGGTTAGAAATTGATGTTGGTTTAAAAAATACTACTCCCTCCGTCCCTAAATTATCGTCCTCCTTTCCTTTTTCGTCCGTCCCAAAATAATTGTCCACTTTGAAACTTACCTTTTTAGAACATCACTTTTACCACTTTACCCTTACTTTTTCACTCTACTTTAATTATGAGCCACATACATATGGATATTAAAGGAAACTACACATTAAACCAATATAAATAATCAAGTCAATTGTTTTCTTTTTAAACTGTGCGCCGGGTCAACTAGGACGATTAATTAGAGACGGATGGAGTATTATTAAGTACCAATAGAAAATATGTATCATACATTGGTTAGAAAGTGATGTTGGTTTTCAAAGTCATTTGATAAAAGACTTCTACCATTATTACCAATAGAAGATGTATATCTCACATTAGTTAGAAAATTATGTTGATTTTAAATTATTTTATATTATTACCAATAAAAGAGATGTATGACACATTGTTTAAAAAGAAAAATGTTAGATTTTAAAGTCTTTAGACTAAAAAAATTCACTTTTACAAGAGAAGTATCTTAAATTGGCTACAAAATATTCTACTATTATTACCGATAGAAAATATGCATCTCACATTGGTTAGAAATTGATGTTTGTTTAAAAATATTATTATTAATTACCAATTGAAAAGATCCATCATACATCGGTTAAAAGTGATGTTGGTGTTCAAAGTTTTTTGATATTTTTTTTATCAATATTACCAATAGAAGATGTATATCTCACATTAGTTAAAAAATGATGTTGATTTTTAATTATTTTAGATTATATAAAAGACTTACTATTATTAGCAATAGAAGAGATAAATCTTACATTGGTTAAAAAATGATATTGATTTTAAAAGTCTTTAAATAAAAAGACTTCTACTTTTATCATAAATAAAAGAGAAGAGAAGATATGTATTTCATTATATAGAAAGAGATGTTGGTTTTAGATTTTTATTTAGATAAAAAACTTCTAATACTATTATCAAATGGTGAGATATATTCCACATTGGTGAGAGAGTAATGCCGATTTTAAAACTTTACAATTATTAATAATAGAAGAGAAATATTTCACATTGGCTATAAAAATGATATTGGTTTAAAAAGTTTTTAGATAATGTATATCACATTGGTTCCAAAGAAATGAATCTCACATTATTTATAAATAAGTATTGGTTATAAAAGTCATTAGATAAGGGTATTTTTATGTTATTACCAATAGAAAATATGTATTCGCATTGTTTAGAAATGAATGTTAGTTAAAAAGTCTTTTATCTACTACTATTGATGCTAATATAAAATATGTATACCACATGGTTAGAATGTAGTGTTGGTTTTAAAGGTTTTTAGATAAAAGACTCAAACTTTTATTACCAATAAAAATAGAAAATAAGTATCCCACGTTGTTTAAAAATAAATTATGATTTTAAAAGTTTTTAACAAAGTGACTTTTAATATTATTACCAAGTTAGATGTTAATTTTAAAAGTCTTTGGATCAAATATTTTAACTATTATTATTAATACAAAATATGTACCTCACGTTAGTTAGAAACTTATGTTAATTTTAAAAATATTTAAGTGAAAAAATTGTTTAGTATTATTAAATAGAAAAAAAAAAGATAACAAAATTAACAAACTAATTATAATATCCAAAAGTTATATATATATATATATATATATTATATTATATCCGTACGAAGCACAAGCTAAATAACTAGTTAAAGAAAAAGAGAAAGCGGTCAATGGATCAATTGAGGCGTTCGGCTTCTGCCTCTTGTAGTATGAGAGAGAGAGAGAGAGAGAGAGAGAGAGAGAGCTTAATTAATGTAGAAGAAAAGGTGTTTCTTTTCTTGGCTGGTTAAGGAACATGCTCTATACGGTCCATGTGCTTTCCTACCGTCTCAATGAGTCAATGTTCATTCATTCAATCGCAGTGGCCAGGCCAGTGCATGCCATTCTCTCTCTATAATTATGGAGTACTAGTAATTAGTAAGGGCAATGATAAGGTCATTTTTATTTTGTATTAAAATATGAGTATTTTATAATGTGATATATTTTTATTGGTGGAATATTTTGTGGGTCTTAGCATTCCAGTCAATGAGAGTGTGCCACATCACAGAGTATTCATATTTTAATACAAAATGAGAGTGACTCAAGCATTACCTAATTAGTAATAGTTTCCAATTTTTTCACCATCTTATTCTTGGTAAGTTAGGTTGAGTTTACTATTTTACTTTCTACGTAAATGTGACCTAAATTAATAACAATTATTTCATATTTAATATAATAGACTATGCTCACGTGACATTTGTACATGCATGTAACATGTCATATGAAAGTCTATATGGGAAAAAAAAAAAAGATAAGATAATAACTTTTAATAAAATAAACAGCTCCTTATTATTGCATTTATTGTTTTTTTTTGTGTGGTTATTTTCAGCTTTCACATTTTTGGTTTTTCTACTTTCACATTTTGAAATAAAATTTAAACATAAAATGAAATAAAAAATATTAACACAATAAATCATAAACATGTATATATATGTACATAAGATTCTAGATCTACCAACCCAACAATCGATGAGATCTAAATATTCCATGAGACATTTCTTACCTTTTAATTTTTTTTGTTAAGTTTCTATTTCAAATAAAGATATAATCATAGGGAAAAAAGGGAGTTTCTTGCTTTAGTAAAAAATATTATCTATCATGTATTTTTCACCTAGTCGTTCAAATGACTTCTACAAATACCACGTTAGGAAAGTCCGTTAAACACTTAATGACCATTATCAATTTACCTAACACCAGTTATTTAGCCCGTGTTCAACACGTATATAATGTGATATACATAGATTTTTTGTAATAATAATATAACTTTTGGACATTATAATTAGATTGTTAATCTCTTCCATTGTTATAATAATTTTTTTCTATTGTTATTAATATTAAACAATTTTTTTTACCTAAATACTTTTAAAATTAACATAAGTTTCTAACTAACGTGATATACATATTTTATATTAATAATAATAGTAAAAATATTTGATCTAAAGACTTTTAAAATTAACATCTAACTTAATAATAATATTAGAAGTCTTTGTGTTAAAAACTTGTAAAATCATAATTTATTTTTAAACAATGTGGAACACTTATTTTCGATTTATATTGGTAATGAAAGTTTAAGTCTTTTATTTAAAAACTTTTAAAACCAATACTACGTTCTAACCATGTGGAATGCATATTTTCTATTAGTAATAATAGTAGTAGATAAAAGACTTTTTAACCAATATTCATTTCTAAATAATGTGAGATACATATTTTCTATTGGTAATAACATAAAAATGATTTTATCTAATGATTTTTATAACTAATACTCATTTCTAAATAGTATGAGATACAATTCTTTGTAACTAATGTGAGATATATCATCTAAAAAGTTTTTAAATCAATATCACTTTTTCTAACTAATGTGAAATACTTCTCTTCTATTGTTAATAATGATAAATTTTTAAAATCAGCACCACTCTCTAACCAATGTGGGATACAAATCCTGATTTGGTAATAATAGTAGAAATCTTTTATCTTAAAAAAATTTCTAACCAACGTCTATTTCTAAATAATGTGTGATACATCTCTTTTATTATGTTGATGATAAAACTAAAATTATTTTATCTAAAGACTTTTAAAACCAAGATCATTTTTTAACCAATGTAGGATATCTCTTTGATGAGCCCAAGATTTCCACGAATTTTTTCGAGAATTTTCTTATATTTTGTGTTATTTTTGAGTTAATTATGCTTTGAAAATATTATTATTTGTGTATTTGTGTATTTGTGTTTATTATAGGTTTTCATGCATAATCGAGCTTTTATATGGTGTTTAGCACGAAGTTCGAGGTACTTCTGGGCGTTAAAGTTGTTTTAGAAATTATTTGGATAAAGTCCGTTAAGAATTTCAAGGCAAATCAGGCTTAACAGAGGCTGACGGAGAATAACAGCACTAACAGAGGACCATTTTGAAAGACCTGGAGGAGGAAGGAATGCGACGCTCAGTACATAACCTTCAGGGGCACCGGAGCAATATTTAAAACAACAGGGAAGGCCGGTGCAAAAGCTGAAACTTCCTCAGTGTTGTCGCCCTCTGGATGGTACCATGTGTCGTCAACTGCCAGCTCCAACTAGCCCCTGACCTGCGTTTCTCCTTGCTGGATCCGGGTGACCCGTGGCCCATTCCAGCCCAGCCGCCTACCATCCAGCCCACTCCACCTCACATTCCTCACCCATTAGACCTTGGGCCAACCTGCGAACTCCAACCTGGGTCTGCCCTTTCCCAAGCCGTGATCCAGCCCCTTTTTCCTTCTATTTTATGCCCCTAACACTCTCTTGCACTACCTATCCTACCCCAGCCTTGGTTGCCTCCTTTGTGCCCTCCATTTTTAATTCTTCCAGCAACCTCATTTGAACAAAAAGTCCCCATTCGGGATATTGCTCCCAAATGGGGCACCACCCCCATTTCTTCCAAAAATTCTTCCATTCCTCCGAAGCTTGATCATCTCTGAAGGTTTGGAACTTCAAATCAAGGGCCAATGATGCATCTACAAATGATTTCAACCCTGTAAACACGATTTGTTCGGTTTAATTCTTCTCATCCCTATTTTATGATAGTTGTTATAATTTCTTGGGTTGATTAATTTTGTAAATGAAGAATTGGTTTTTGCTTAAATTATCTATGGAATGCAATTATTTTTCTATGTTAAATATAGTATTTTAATTTAATTTATCTCTTTATTTAGTACACATTCATGTTGGTTATTATTTTGTGAACTTAATGCTTTTAATTATTTGACCAATAATTAAATGATTTTTAAAATATTTAGGATCCGCGAGAGCTACTTTTATATTTCAGACCAATCAATTTAATAGTTTGTGTTTTATGACACACACCAATAGCCATTGTGAGACTAGGTTTGATATGCGATCGAACCACATTAACCATTCGCAAGGTCGGGGAGGTTGGGGTTGACTATAAGATGCGAGAGCCTGTAGTTAACCAATTTTATTTGTCTCGACTACCAACATGATTTGTAGAAAATTTTAAAAATTTTCTTTTTGCAAAGTATTACCCATGTGCTTGGTTATTATTGTGTGTTCTTCATGATTTTAATGACGTAGCGAACCATTAGATGATCCCTAGAATGATAGGATACGAAGCGAAAGTCTTTCCTGTTATTCTGAAAATCACAATAGTAGTTTCCGTGGCGTGAGATCGAACAGAGATCGTATGTATATAGTCATTGGATGCTTGTTTAGACATGCGGTTATTTTCTTCCCTATGTTATGTGTTGCGATGATATGAACCCGTAGCAAGGTTGCGTCATAGCTATATTTGCTAAACGTAGCGAAAGCCCGTAGTGAATAAAATAGCGCGTCCGACTACCAAGACTTGAGTGAAAGAAAAGTAAAAAGAGGATTAAATTAAACATCGGCTAGACTAGAAATAATGCACTCCTATCTTTTTATCTTGATTTGTTGTTGTCAAACCACCTCCGCGTTAGTTTAGATTTAATTGCTTTTTGAGGTTGTTTATATTTTTAGATTTTAATTCATTTTCTTTTCGATCAAATATAATTAGTTAGCACAATTTTGGTACTTAGTTGGAGTAAGAATTACGTGCATTCGTGTGTGATCGATAACTCGTACTTAGGTACACTTTATTACTTGATACGACCGGGTAATTTTGCCCGAGTTGCGTTTTTCGCACATAACTCTTCTATTAGTAATAATAGTAAAAGTCTTTTATCTAAAATTAAAATCAACCTTACTTTCTAACCAATGTGAGATATACATCTTCTATTGCTAATAATGGTAAAACTCTTATATCTAAAAACTTTTAAAATAAACATCTCTTTCTAACCATATGATATACATCTTTTTATTGGTAATAATAATATTTTTAAAACCAACACTAATTTCTAACAAATGTGGGATACATTATTCTATAGTAATAATAATAGTATTTTATATAAAAACTTTTGAAATTAACATCTCTTTCTAAATAATGTGGGATACATCTCTTCTATTGGTTATAACATAAAGATAATAATAGTAGTAGTATTTTAATTAAATAATTTTGAAGCTAATATCTCTTTTTTAAACAATGTGTGATACATCTCTTGTATTGATAATAACATAAAAATTCTTTTATCTAAATAATTTTATAACCAATATCTGTTTCTACATTGGTTAGAGAGTAATGTAGGTATTAAAAGTCTTTTTATAAAATGCTTACTACTAATAGAAAAAATATGTATTTCACACTGGTTATGAACGTGATATTGGTTTAAAATGAGATACATCTATTCTCTTCTCATTTATTGATGATAAAAGTAGAAGTCTTTTTATTTAAAGACTCTTAAAATAAACATCACTTTTTAACCAATGCAAGATTTATCTCTTTTATTGATAATAATAGTAATTTAAAACCAACATCAATTTATAACAAATGTGATATATATATATTCTATATTTCTATTGCTAATAATAGTAAAAGTCTTATATATAATCTAAAATAATTTAAAATCAATATCATTTTTTAACCAATGTAAGAAATATATTTTCTATTGGTAATAATAGTAGAAGTCTTAATTTTATTAAAAGACTTTGAAAACCAACATCATTTTCTAAACAATGTATGATACATCTCTTCAATTGATAATTAATAATAATATTTTTAAAACAATATCAATTTCTAACCAATGTGGGATACATCTCTTCTATTGGTATTAATAGTATAATATTTTATAACCAATGTGAGATACATATCTTCTTGTAAAAGTGAAAGTCTTTAATCTAAAGACTTTAAAATCTAATATTTTCTTTTTAAACAATGTGATATACATCTCTTTTATTGGTAATAATATAAAATAATTTAAAGTCAACATCATTTTCTAACTAATGTGAAATATACATCTTCTATTGGTAATAATGGTAGAAGTCTTAATTTTATCAAAAGACTTTGAAAATCAACATCATTTTCTAAACAATGTATGATACATCTCTTCAATTGGTAATTAATAATAGTATTTTTAAAACAATATCAATTTCTAACCAATATGAAATACATCTCTTATATTGGTATTAATAGTAGAATATTTTGTAACCAATATGAGATACATATCTTCTTGTAAAAGTGAAAGTCTTTAGTCTAAAGACTTTAAAATCTAATATTTTCTTTTTAAACAATGTGTTATACGTCTCTTTTATTAGTAATAATATAAAATAATTTAAAATCAACATCATTTTCTAACCAATGTGAGATATACATCTTCTATTGGTAATAATGATTGAGGTCTTTTATTAAATCAAATGACTTTGAAAACCAACATCACTTTCCAACCAATGTATGATACATCTCTTCTATTAGTACTTAATAATAATATTTTTAAAACCAACATTAATTTCTTACCAATGTGGGATATATCTCTTCTATTGTTGAAAAATTAGTGTTTTTAGTGAAAGAAATTGTGCAACTTGAGGCACAAATTTTTTTACGTTTAATTTGTTTGTTGGCGAAGGTAATTGCGCAAATGTATTCTACTCGGTGAGAGCATCGAAATGATATATTAATTTGTCTAAATCGAGTTTTGGATGAATAAAATATCATGACTTAAAGTATAATACTTGTTTAAAAAATAGTGTTTTTAGTGAAAGAAATTGTGTAACTTTGAGGCACGAATTTCTATATATGTCATTTGTGTATTAGAAAAAGTAATTGTGCAAATGTGTTCTACTCGGCAAGAGCATCGAAGCGATATATTTATTTGTCCAAATCAAGTTTTGGATGAATAAGATATGAAGGCTTAAAGTATGATGTTAGAAGTGAGTTATTAAAAGTAATGTCTCACCTTGAAGAGTTTTATCCCAAATTGGTTAAAAGTAATGTTGGTTATAAAAGTTTTTAAATATAAGTCTTCTACTATTGACAATACAAGAAATTATATATACTAGTACTAATACCACTTATTATATTAATTATTATTATGTATTACTAGATCTTCGTGCCCGTGCCTATGGCACGGTGCCAGTATATCTGATTTCATCGATTGAAACACCAACGTCTAAATAGAATGTGTGATTTTAAAAATATGTTACATTTGAAGGGTACATTACTTCAAGTGGTAGTTGAGGGGCACTATTCGAACTCGACTCATAGTTGAGGGGGGTTATTTGTAAGGAGTTATATGTAACTGACCTATAAACGTTTGATTTTGCGGCGGAATCAACCCTCATAGCCAGATAGTCTCAGTTAATCAATTGAGTTATATTGTGAGATTATATTAATGTAAGATTGATATTTTGTAAGAGGTAATGGTTTAGAAAATTAATCTCATGGTGTGACTGCTCATAATATTAATTGTAGGGAGTGACTTTGTAACATGGTGAGAGAAAATAGAGAGTTAAAAGTGGATAACTACTCTCACACATGTAAATGTGAGGGTGAATCCAAACCATTAAATTTTTAAAGATAATTTAATCTTAACCTCTAAATAGCTTTATTCCATTGCAGGGTTGCGCATGTGCTTGCTCAATCGCCGTTCACACATGCAAACTCGAGCAGCAATTATGACCGTAGGATCTCCGTAAAGGAATCAATCTCAGCCCCTGAATAGCCTTTGTCAATTCAATTGCGAGCGTGCAACTATGATGTATTATATTATAGATATTAATGTAAGGTTAATGTTTTGTAAGGGATAATGATTTAGAAGATTAATCTCATGGTGTGACTGCTCATAATATTAATTGTAAGGGGTGACTTTGTAATAGGGTGAGAAAATAGAGAGTTAAAAGTAGATAATTACTCTCACACATGTGAATGTGAGAGTGAATCCCAACCATTAAATTTTTAAAGATAATTTAATTTCAACCTCTAAATATCTTTAGTCAATTGTACATGTGTAAGAATGAGCTCTATTGTAATATAGATTATTAATTAATTGCTACAAAACCAAAAGTTTTTAAAGCTTCCATATGGATGTTTTACAATTAAGATTTATCAAAACATAATGAAGTGACATATTCATAGTGCTTGATTCCAACTTTAAATAAATAAAAAAATAATATATATAGATTTACAATATAATCAAAAGCATAAAGGTCACATTTGTAATCTAGTAGTAGAAAAGTCAAATAAACGATCCAAATAATAAGAGAGAGAAAAAAAAGTTGGCTCAAATTGTTATATCAGTAGTGGGTACGTACAGGTATTTGTGTAAAATGTATAATTTAATTTCATTATTAAATGTGTATTTGGGGTACATATTATGGACTTGAATTGTATGGGTGAGGTGGGAACTGGGGTGAATAAGATCCAGTGCTCCTTCACTTGGGACAAAGGTTGCATCCAGATACAAGTAGTTGACGTCCCTTTTATGATACTGTATGACTTGTGAGATCTCAAATTACTTTCCATTTTTGTGATTTATGTGAGCAGTCACGTAGCAAGTATTTTGTACTTTTTACCATTCTCGGGAATATAGACCCGCCCCGCCCCGCCCCGCCCGACGCTGAAATTAGCATCGGGATTATACCTCTGCAACAAATTGGCACTAAGATTCGTCTGGGACGCAAGCTAACTCAAGCTGCTGGAGCGGGTACGTCACACACAATCCATAATCCCTCGAAACCCCTCTGTCCCCACACGAACAATTGACGGTGACATTGAGAACCGCATCCGTATCGGATATCTGGGTCACCTTGTAAATGCTACGCCTCTCCGTCCACGTTGCCGTCGTCAAATTGGCATAGTTCCTATTAACAACCAAAACGTATGTGTCGTCAGACTTTCCAGTGTACCTAAACACTGACCACACGAGAAATTCTCTGTGAATACAATCACAGCGAAAGGGCACGTTAATTCTAGTACCGGATAAGACACTATCCGGGTTAGGAACTTGAGGATTGTATCTAAGAATTTTGTCGATATCACCATCTATGACTTGGGAAATGTAAGTTAAGTTTGAGCCTAGCAAAACGTAGTATAAACCCAACGCCAAATCGCAACCTCGGCTACAGCTGGATTCAACCAAATAAATTTGCTACACGGGCATTCCTATTAGAGTTGATATTTGAGCCAGAGTACAACTGACGAGGTATGAGCTGAGAAGTGAAGTTAATATTGCTAATCCTAATTTGAGGTCGACCATGGTTTTGTAGAAACTAATAAAATTTAGGAATAATGGCATGACCTTTCTATTGATATTGTGAACATATTTATAGGGTTACAATACTTGTTACACAAGTTAGTCTAAATACAAGAGGGATTAGGAAACCTAAATACAAGAGGAACTAGGAAACCTAAATACAAGTAAATTAGGAAAGTAAATCTAAAGATAATTATAATATATTACACATATATTATATTTACTAATAATATAAATATAATATATATTAAATATATTATATTCTCTTATATGCTCCATAAGATGGATCACCGTTAGGAGAGACAAATCTTGAGAAGAATATGCAGACGAGTGCGAGTTGAAAATGAGAGGGTGATCGGCGTGGTGAGGGAGGGTCGGAGGTCTTGAGGAAGACAAGTTGTTGAGTGAGGGGTCTTGGTGAGGTGTTTCTTGAAGACATGGTTTGCTCGAGGAGCAGTGGTGAGGAGAGTCGTCTGGCTGGGTTGGCCAGAGTCTGAGTTGCTCGAGGCAGCTGGTTGAAAGGTCTCCGGCGAGTTGGTGAGAGCTGGTTTCTTAGAGGAGACATGGTTTGCTCGATGAAGCGAGCGGGAGAACCAGTGAGAGGGGTTCTTAGAAGAGTCAGGTGAGTTGCTCGGAAGTGAGTTGAGTGAGGACTTTTGGTGAGCCAGGGCTTGGAGAGTCAAGTGAGTTGCTCGAGAGCGAGCGGTTGAGGAGTTCTTCGACGAGGTGAGAGCCAGGTTTGCTGAAGAGTCAGTGAGTTCGAGGAGCTCATTTGAGGAGGGAGGGCCTCGGAGTGCGAGCCGGGTTCTTTAGGGCTCGAGGGAGGCTGTTTGCTCGAGGAGGGCTAGGCCAGTGGTTGGGAGCTGAGTCTCGAGGAGAGGCAGGGAGCGTGAGGCTGAGTTTGTAGAAGGATATCTGGGAGCAAGCCGGGAGGTGGGGAAGCCGGGTTCTTAGTGGTCAGGAGTTGCTCGATCGAAGCTAGTGGAGGGAGGCGGTGGCAAGCTTGCCTTCAGAAGGAGGAGGACAGTGGGTTTGCAAGGATGCGGAACTACTCGAAACGGCGGGTTGAGGGAGGCGTGTGGGGAAAGAGGGGGGCCTCGGCGAGTGATTGAAGGAGGAGTTGCGAGCTTGCCTTGAGGAGGAGGAGCAAAGCTGGGTTTGCCAAGGAACGGATTAACGTAAGGAGGCTTGTTTGGGTTAGGGAGAAGCGTCAGCGATCCGATCACAATTGGGTTTGCCGAGGAGTCCTTGGGGTGCTCGAGTAATGTGAAGAGGGTTTTGACAGGTGGTATGAGAAGCAATGGTATGAGAAGGTTTATGGTTGTGGAAGTTTGGTTGAGGGTGGCTGAGGAAGATCCTCGGCGAGCTCGTTAAGAGCTTGGCCGAGGTGTAGGAGAGGAAGATTTATGGAGGCGAAGGTTTGGTTGAGGGTGGTGAGGAAGGTCCTCGGCGAGCTCGTCAGCGCGTGGTTGGCCAGTGTCCTTGTTTTGCTCGGGGAGGGGGGGCCTTGGCGTGAGGAAGGTCCTTGGCGAGCTCGTTAGAGTTTGGTTGGCCAAGGTATCATTCTTTGTTACAGGGGCCTTGGCGTTACCAGGGTGATGGGTGCCAGATCTGAGCTTTGGGTTGGGTGGTCGGATCGGGTTTACACCGGCGTTGGTGGGAGGAAGGTATAAAGAGGCGGAAGGTTGGTGGTTTAGGGTTAGGAGGTTGCCAAGATAAGGAAGGGGCGGCGTTGGCAACATTGGTGGCGAGCGTTTATAAAGGCGAGAAAGGTTGTTAATGGAGGCGGTGAGGAAGGACCAAGGCGAGCTTGTCAAAGCTTGGTTGGCCAAGGTGTCCTTTGTTGCTCAAAGGAGAGAAGGGGTGGAAACCGGCTTGGCGTATAGAGCCAGAATCTGAGCGTCTGGTTTGGTTGGCAACTTAGCGATGGGAGGAAGTGTTAGGGTTGAGGAAGTGTTGGGTTGGCGGAAGATGGTGGTTGTAGGTTTTAAGAGCGAGGCTCTGATACCATGTAGAAACTAATAAAATTTAGGAATAATGGCATGACCTTTCTATTGATATTGTGAACATATTTATAGGGTTACAATACTTGTTACACAAGTTAGTCTAAATACAAGAGGGATTAGGAAACCTAAATACAAGAGGAACTAGGAAACCTAAATACAAGTAAATTAGGAAAGTAAATCTAAAGATAATTATAATATATTACACATATATTATATTTACTAATAATATAAATATAATATATATTAAATATATTATATTCTCTTATAGGTTTGTTGGAGGGAGAGAGACTAGGGGCGATAAGGAAATTGCACAGTTGGGGAACGGTGGCGGTTGAATGGATTGTTTAATCGAAGAATAATATTGGTTGCCGTTAAATGATTGATTTGTCTGAAGAAGAGACAACTAATTGCATACTAGTACTGTTGTCTATTGCCGCCCTAGGACTGAGATGTTAAAATCACTGGCTAGCTATTATTGAAGTAGTCTTAGAGTATCTCCATTAGCAAAATTCTTAAATACTTGATATTATAATAGACTAATAATAAATAATAATTAATTTTATCGTAAATATTAAAATAATGCGTATTTTTTCAATGAAAGTAATATCTATCAATTTCAATGAGAATCAAATCTTTATAAAATATCAAAGTGAATTTTAAAAACAAAAAGATTAAAAAGTGGACATTTTTTTAGTTGATCTAAAAAAGAAAAATGAAACCTGTAAAACTTAGTAGCCTCGTGAATCAACTTTAAAAAATTGACTTTAATATATTCAATGAGTCAACGACCCCCAGCCAAAAGCTCCTTACGCATATTATATGAAAAGTCATGTGGTATATAAACGAATTTTTGTATGGGTGTGACTAGTGAGGGCTGGTTGTGCGATGCCACCAACTTTTCATCGCATTAGTCATAGTCATATTATCCTAAAAGGGTTAATGTTATTATTATTATTATTATTTTGGAATCCCTAAATCTAATCAAACCCTCCTCCAAAGGCCCTTCTAACGAGATTTAATCCCGCAATCAACAGAAGGGGGAGCGAGTGCTCTAACCATTAGAGCAAACACTGAATCTCATAACAATTGATGTTATGACAAATTAACATATTAAAAGTTTAAAATTCAACATGCCAAAGCTGCTTCAGAACTGAGTAGTTGCTTTGGTTTGGTAGTTTATATAGTTCGTTTGGTTTTGAAAAACCTAGCGATTGACTTATCATTGTCGGTAGAGCGAACCATATTGAGCCGAACTACCGAGCTAAAACACTAAACCCATTAGATCTGATCATCATTGGTGAAATTACATCCTCAAATGAATTAGAGTATATAAATGTTAAAGTATTCAGTTTACGGTATTTACTGTTAGACTGAGTCGTGAAATCAAGCTGAATCGTCATGGTTTCGTTCAACTTAATTTAATATTTTAGGACTTGATGACCTCCACTTCAACTCCTATTTTATTTCAAGCTGAACCAAGTGGATCATTTAGTTCTCTACTCCAAATTAAGGTGTGATTTATAAAAAGCCAACTTTGTTTATGTCCGAAATTACTAATGGGAATGTTATAAAAAACCACTATTGAAGGGACCCAACCTGCGTCCTCTACGTGGTAGGACACGTGGTCTCGGCTCGACCTAAAAGGGCCCATCGCCGACTCATCTTCTGAAACAAAAAGCCGACCAAGGTCGGCGACCAAAAGCGATCATGGATCCTCGGTATGCAGAGGACTATCTCGAGGCCGAGAACAATCAACCACGGTGGGAACAACCACGCTCGCTAGGCGAGCTCTCTAAAGACATCAATACCTAAGACCTCAACATAATATCTGGTAGCCAGGTGTCACCTCCTAGTTCAAAGGACGTGTGTATGCCATGCAAATTGTCATAAACTTATCAAAGAAATCGGCTACCTAATATTGAGTGTCAGACGCAACCTACCAACCAATGAGAGGACGCCAGCTAGCCGGCCATCAATAGAACCCCACGTCCAAGCCACCAACTACCCACTTGACACTAGTAACTGGGACTATAAAAGGAGGCTTCCGCCACCTTCAACATGTTACATTCTATCTCACATTTCTAAATACACAACGCACTCTCAATATCTAGAACTATCACCTTAAGCTTAAGGGAACGTCTGAGCTCCGGCACATATACCCCTGCTATTAACTCTCACACCGGAGGGCTTTAGCTGGGACAACCTCCAAGCTCCCTAACGGTGCTCTTCATTTCAGGTCATCAAGATCACGACAAAGGTTGAAAAACCAAGTAGATTTCCAAAGCAAGTACTTCCAGCATCTCCCCGAAAGAACTTGAAGCCAGATATCCTAGTCACCATCTACACATCAGCTCCGGTCCATTACGTAGACTGCCAACTTAGTCACCCTCTCTTTGTGGTGTGATCAACTATGATATACGTGATTTAAAATACTTAACAACACTCTTACCCATGCTTTAGAAAACCACAATTCTTATGCACTTAATTACATGATAATTACATCATATACATCCATCTGAAACTTTTGGTAGGTGACGCAAAATTGTGTTCGTACTTTTTTGATGTTCTTAGCGTATACTCCCTCCGTTCCACTTCCAAAGACTATATTTGAAATATATACTCCAGCAATTAAGGAATTTATAATTAGTATGAGAGTTGTTCATAATTACAATAATGTTTGAGTATAATCAATATATTAATATTCAATGTAAAAGGTAAAGTTAAGGGCAAAAAATTGTGTTAGACCGTCTTACAGATCACAATTCGTAAGACGAAGTCCCAAATAGGAAAAAAAAATGTAGTTGAGTTTGGTTTAGACATGAGCAACATATTTGCAGAGACTATGGGTTACCCATCAAGAAAACATATCAAAATTAGAGAGGAAAGTGGGCTGGAACTAGGTGAGTAGAGCAACCAACCCGGACCCGGTTTAAAATCTCATAAGTCAAAGGCTTTGGAATGAAATGACGGAAGTCAAGCCTTCAATGATTCTATCAATATTAAATATGGCCAGACACGTGGTACTCTGTGAGGGTGCCACCACATTAATGAAATTAAAATATTTCATTAATTTCTCCGGTGCCCCTTTTGTTTTCAGAACGTGAGCCGAGCCGCAGTCCCTGTGCACCCAGGCTTTGCGAGTTGGTTATACGCCAACCTCTGTTAAACTCCGTTAGCTCAATTTGTCTTGCAACACTCACCATGATTTGACAGAATTGGATGACTTACACATTGAGAGTTTAACATATTTAAAGGCAAAAGAGTTTAACATATTTAAGGGTAAACATAACATATTCAAGGCAAAAAAAAAAAAAGACACACTTTTATACGTAATGACTTATACAGTGAGAGACTAAAAGTGACACATTTAAAGTAAACGTGATACATTTAAAGCAAAAGTGACACATTTAAATGCAAAAAGTGACACACATTTATATATAATGGCTTACACGTTGAGGGACTAAAATGATATATTTATAGGCAAAAGTGACACACTTTCATATAGAATGACTTACATATTGAGGGATTAAAAGTGTCACATTTAAAGACAAACATGACACAATTTCATACATAATGACTTACATATTGAAGGATTAAAGTGACACAATTAAAGGCAAAAGTGATACATTTGAAAGGACGAAACCTCGAAAATCCTCCTCGGCTCCACTACGGGACCTACTCATGATAAAAACCATCAACGGACCTCGGCAAAACACTCAATGATCATCGACCCTGACAGGAAGCTTCACAAGGTCCGAATGAGCTGACACACGCAATCACCAACTCCCTGACAGCGCCTAGTCCAATCATCCCTGACATGGCTGCAGACCATTTATTACTAGCCGTAACATGCTCCTCTATCAAAGGCCGCCACCTCACAAGGCCAATCAGGTATAAATATGAGACATTCCCCATTGTTGAAAGGTAAGTCATTTTTCAGATATCCTAACTCGCTTATCATATTCACTTATCTGGATCCAAAAGACAAACGGTCATAATTGTTATGCATTTATTACACACCACGCCGGAAATCTTATTCTCACGCCGGAGGGTTTTAGTCGGGGCACTCCCGACTCCTTAACGGCGTTTGTTTTGTCATATCCAGGTTATCATCCGCACAAACAGAACCGTCACCTTTGCTTCTTACGTGGACAAAACGCCAAGGTCACCACAAATTTTGCGTGATCAGTTTGGTTCCGTTGTCGGGAACACGCTAAGTTTCTCAGCCCTACCGTGTCCATGAACAAGTAAAGATGGTGAAATCCAAGATGCAAGCCTTTAAAAACATCACACCCCCGCATCGAATCATCCAGAAAAAGAGCCTGTGGGGCACAACGATGGAAGAGGTGAGAAGGGTCATGCTCTCTCGACGAGGCAAGACTCTGACCTCTCGGTACATGAAGTGTCGGCAAGGGCTCAAAGGAGGCTCGCAATGGCAAAACGAATCTCCAATGACAAGAACAAAGAGCCGGTGACCCAGGATGGTCGCTTCACGGACAGAGTCCTCAAAAGCCCATGGGGAGGAGGAGCAACCCCTACTAAAACAAAGAATCCTATGACTCAAGATCAAATTGACAGAGAATACGCGTATTGGGTGCACCAGCGAACCCTTTACACCAAGATACAGGAGGCCAAGGCCAAGATGCATGAGCTACGACAGGTGGCCCGAGTCACTGATCTAGAGCCCGTGATCAACATGCATAGCACAGAAGCTCGCTCCAACTCAATCTGGCAAAGGGTGGGAACAACGAAACCAAAAAAGGCGAGGTTTACCACCAACGTCAAATCAAGGCTCGGAAAAAGAGTTGCCACTGAGGGTTCGAGGATGAGCATCCATTCTCGTCTAAGGTTCCCCCCCGAAACAGAAAATCATCTAGTTCGCAGCGAGGAAGGAGAATCTCAGCCGTGGGCTCAGGCCTCAACCAACAAAGGTCCCTCCAAATAACCACACCCTTCTCGCCAGCTCGCTAAGGAGCCTCGCCTGGGATCCCCAATAAGAAACGTGGTTGAAGAAGAAATCGAGGAAGCTCAGGCGAACATAGGGGCCAACGGGACGCCCACACAGGTGATAGGCTCGGCACAAGGCGATAAACCCATGATAGATGTCGAGATAAGGGCATGGATGGAAAAATTGGAAGCTCAACAGAGCACTGGAACAAACGCATGCATCAAAAAGATAGGAGGCCCTTTCATAAAGCAAATCAGTGAAATGACAGTACCTTCAAAAGTAAAAATCCCATACTTTGAAGATTACAATGGGGCAACAACTGTCGTGGATCACGTGTCAGGGTTCGAGCTAAAAATGATCATCGCAACTAGGCTCGATTACATATGGTGTTTAGTGTTTGCAGGGACCCTGAAAAAGCAGGCCCAATAGTGGTACAATGGGCTAGCCCATGACTCCATCACCTGTTGGGATGACTTTAAAGGGGCCTTCTTGAAAAAGTTCGTCTCGGCAAGTGCCCTCCCTAAAAGCGAGACAGATGTGAAGCAAGAGCTCGGAGGAACAATGCTCTCGTACATGTCCTGTTTTAAGGAAGTCCTAGACCAAATATCGTATATCCCTGATACTTCGGTAAGAATGTGCTTCGGAGCAGGCCTGCTGCGAGGAAATTGTCAGACCGAGCTACTCATGAGACCTCGGGACACAATTGGGGAGATGTTCCTAGCAGCATAGAGAGTGGCTCTGCTGGATGGCGAGCAACCCATGACCGCCACGAACTCGCGACCAGTCACGTCCTCTTTAGGCGTAACTAACGTCGCCGAACAGCCACTCACCATAGAAAAGGGTCACAAAGGCAAAGACCAAGGAAGGGCTCGAGGTGCAAAGTTCACCGACGAAGGCAAAGGAAAAGGGTCACAAAGGCAAAGGCCGAGGTTCACCCTGCAAGGAAAAGGGAGGAGGAACGAGGTGCAAAGTTCACCGACGAAATCAGGGGCCCAAGATGAGACAACGAGTTAGAGGACTTTACCCCTCTCAATGCATCAAGAGAACACATCATGAATGTTCTCCTGGCGGAAAACGAGATACGACCACCATACCCCATGAAATCACCCCTCAACCCGAAATTCGAGGAAAAGATGCACCTGCCACAATGAGATCGGCCACTTAACGGAAGAGTGCATCCAGCTCAAAAGAGCTATATAACGGGTCATCAACGAGGGAGATCGGAGATTCGAAGTACGAGAGCCAAACAATCGCGCCTCCGGACTGAGGGCTCCGAGGGGCGACAATTGACAGCCAAATGATAGACCAGTGGTCAACACCATCCGAGAAGAGGCTAAGAGTATCACACAATTAAAAAATGCGATCAATAGCTTGAACAACTCGGTCGACAGCATGATGGAAGGGGTCATTGAGCATGAAATAGTGTTCAGAGATGCCAAACTAGCCATTAATACAACAACATCCATTAACCTTGCAAATTAGGATCCACAACAGCCTCATCAAAAGAGTGGGTAGATACAGGCGCAAGAAGAGACGTGATGTATTGCAAATGCTTTCTAGCACTAGGGCTTGGCGATTCTCACCTCACGCCGAGCCGAATCCAATTGGAAGGATTCACGGGCCATAAAGTGTCGGCAAAAGGAACCGTAGCTCTCAAAGTTGACCTAGGGGAGGGAGACACTGCCAGAAGCGAAGAAATCACCTTCCTAGTCCTCGACCTCCCATCACCATATAACGTCATTCTCGGCACACCGTCTCAAGCAAAATTCCGAATGATTGCCTCCATGGCACACCAAAGAATGAAGAATGAAGAGGCCAGAAGAGAGAGGCGAAAAAAAGAATGAAGAGGCCAGAAGAGGACGAGCATGTTGTCAAGCGAGCTCGAGGACTCAATGGATAAAACTCCACCCAATAGCAATTAAGGCGGGTCGGGGAGACTAGCCTGCACTAGGAAAAGGGACCTTCGACCGCCGAGGACGAAAAAACTGAAATCGACAACCTCGATATACGAGACCACCCGGTATTACAGCCTTTGGAGGACGTCGAAGAGGTCATCATCAACTTCAACTACTTTGACCAAAAAATCAAAGTGGGGATGGAAATAGCAGGCGAGGAACGGAGAGCAATCATTGAATTCTTAAGAAGTAACACAGACATCTTCGTGTGGAAACCCGAGGACATGGAAGGCATAGCCGAAGAGGTAACGGTCCATCGACTAAGCGTCGACCCGACATTTGCACCCATCCAGCAAAGGTCGAGGTACTTCTCCCCCGAAAAGCAAGAGGCAATCAATTTGAACGAGGCATGCCCAAAAGACTGGTACCCACTGCCGAGGATAGATCAGCTGGTTGATTCTATCTGTGGCTACAAAATCTTGAGCTTCGTGGACGCCTACTCGGGATACCACCATATTAGAATGTGGAAAGACGATCAACGAAACACGACCTTTCGAGTAGCAGGCGCTCTTTACTGCTACAACATGATGCTGTTTGGCCTAAAGAATGCAAGCCCCACCTACCAGCGAATGATGAACAAGGTTTTCGGGGATCAGTTGGGAAGAAATATCGAGGCCTACATAGATGATATGGTGATCAAAACCAGAGAATCCAGCCACATCGACAACCTCAGAGAAACATTTACAAACCTTAGAAAAAACAAAATGAAGCTGAATCCCGCCAAGTGTGCCTTTGGCGTAACAGTAGGAAAATTTCTGGGGTACATGGTGAATGAACGAGGAATAGAGGCAAACTCCGAAAAAATTAAAGCATTAGCCGAAATGAAAGCCCCAAAGTGCATTAAGCAAGTGTAACAGTTGAACGGGAGAATTGTGGCCCTAGGAAAGTTCATCTCAAGATCGACAGAAAAAAGTCTCCCCTTCTTCAAAGTCTTAAAAGGAGCAATGAAATTTGTGTGGAATGAGGAATGCGACCTCGCCTTTACCGAGCTCAAAAAATATCTCGACGGTCTACCCTTGCTCAGCTGTCCCGTACCAGGAGAGAGACTTTACGTCTATCTCTCGGCTACGGACACAGCCATAACACCGGTCCTACTGCGAGAAGAAGGGACACACCAAAGATCCATCTACTATGTGTCCCATGCGCTCACCGGGGTCGAGACAAGGTATATGAAGATAGAAAAAAGTCATACTCGCCCTAATGATGACTGCGAGGAAACTAAAGCCATACTTCAAAGCACATGAGATTGGGGTGTACACCGATCTACCATTACGAAGGATCCTGCACAGACCAGATGTCGTAGGAAGGATGATGAGATGGACCGTCGAATTGACAGAGTATGCAATCATCTACGTTCCGAGAAAATCAATTAAAGCTCAAGTCATAACAGACTTCATTGCAGAAACCTCATTTAACTCGGCAGAGGAGAAAAGCCCCTCACTGCACTCGAACCCCCCCCCACAAACTAGCAAGTGCCCAGACAAGAGTTGGCTCGTCCAAAAAGACCAGCCCAGCCCTGGACATTGTTCGTTGACGGGTCATCAAGCAAAAATGGAAACGGAGCAGGCATCCTACTCACGACACCATAAGGGACGGAGATCAATAAAGCACTCAAACTGAACTTTTCAGCATCGAATAATGTTGCCGAATACGAAGCACTAATAGCAGGTGCCGAGTTAGTTATTGAAATGTGAGCAACTCAAATCCTGATCTTCAGCGACTCCCAACTCGTTGTGAAACAGATTTCGGGGGAGTATGAGGTCAACCACACAACACTGGACAAATACAAAGTGCTCTCCCTGAGCATTCTCACCCGATTCGAATACTGGGAACTGGAGCAAATAGGAAGGGCCAAAAATGTAAAAGCTAATTATTTCTCCAAAATAGCCACAAGCGAGCTCGGCGAGCTCCCTTCGGAAACATGGATCTAAATCCTCAGCACCCCGACCATTGATAAAGAAAAAATGATGATGATAGAACAAGCCACAGAATGCTAGATCGACGATATCAAAAAATACATCGACTAAGGAGCTTTACCCAGCGACAAAGAGCAAGGATGGGCCATGGCGAGAAGGTTAGCCAGATACACAATAATCGGGGATATATTGTACATACGATCTTTCACAAAGCCTCTCCTAAGGTGTGTTCGCCCAGAATTCACACAAGGACTGCTGGTGAAGGTACATGGAGGGGTGTGTGGAAGTCACCCGGGAGCTCGAACACTGGCCGACAGAATCATCTTTCATGGGTACTATTGGCCCACGTTGAGGAAAGATGTCGAGGTATATGCTCGAAAATGTGACAAATGTCAAAAATTCGCAAACATCCCAAGACTACCTTCGGCACCCCAAACCCCCGTAGTAGCAGCATGGCCATTCGACATGTGGGGTCTCGATCTGATCGGGCCATTCCCTCTAGCAAAGGGCAAGAACAAATTTGTAATAGTGGCAGTAGACTACTTTACAAAATGGATCGAAGCAAGACCCCTAGCAAGCATCATCAAACAAAGGGCCATCGACTTAATTCGAGACAACATCTGGTGCAGATATGGAGTACCAAAGGCAATCGTGTCGGACCATGGCACACAATTCTCCAGCAAATTCACAGCAAATTGCAAGGAAAGAGGGGTCTGCCATTGAAAGTCCTCAGTAGCACACCCACAAGGAAATAGCCAAGCGGAGGCAGGAAACAAACAAATCCTCTATGCCCTGAAAAGAAGGCTAGACGAGAAGAAAGTCGCTTGGCTCGAGAAGTTTCCCGCCGTTCTATGGGTTATCAGAACATCCTGCCAAGGCTCAACAGAAGAAACACTGTTTTCCTTGACCTATGGGACCGAGGCCATGGCCCCAGTAGAAATGGCCCTACCTACAGCAAAAGTCATCCACTTCAATGAAGAAACCAACACTGAGTCAAGGAAGCTAGACCTTGACTACCTTGAATAAAGAAGGTTGGAAGCTAGGTTAAAAGCCATCAACTACAAAAAGCTCGCCAAGGTTCATCACGACAAAAGAATGAACCCTCACATATTTTCGATCGGCGACCTAGTGCTGAGAAAAATTGAGGTCACTGGAAACAAGCCAGGAAGAAACAAGCTCTCTCCCAACTGGGAAGGACCATTCCAGGTCACGGGCATCATCCGGGATGGAACCTACAGGCTTGCAAAACCAGACGGAACCCCACTAAAAAACCCATGGCATTCAGACCACTTGAAAATGTACTACCAGTAATCTACTTATTTTTGTTTAAAGGAGAAGTTTTAGTAAAAATATGTCTTCTACACACTTTGCACTTAACACTAAAAACTTCAAAACCTCCTCGCCTAGTCGAGGAGAGACCAAACTCTAATGCCTTCAAAAACCTCCTCGCCTAGTCGAGGAGAGGCCATGCCCTAATGGCTTCAAAAACCTCCTCGCCTAGCCGAGGAGAGGCCAGACTCTAATGCCTTCAAAACCTCCTCGCCTAGCCGAGGAGAGGCTAAACTCTAATACCTTCAAAATCTCCTCGCCTTCAAAAACAAAAGCAGAAAAAGGAAACATCTCGAAACACATAACATAAGCAAAAATCGAGGGAAAAGGAGCCTGCACAACATTAAAACCAAATAAAAATTACAAAATTAATTACAAAACATAAATTGTATCTTGTTCGAAACAACCCTACGACCACCTTACTCCACACTAAATCTCCTATTTCACAGTAGCCACAGATTCACCGGTTGGTTCACTTGCCGCTAAATAACTCATCTTGGTGGTCTTGGCCTTCGGCTCATTCGTGAGTTGGTCCCAGGCATACCGGTCACGAGAAGGCGATAAAAAGCGACCTCGCCACCGCATATGGGAGACAGTTCTCTTTAAACCAAATCCACTCATGGCCTATTTGGGCAAACAAATTCCCGCATTAGCGAGGAGCGGGTAGCCATTCAGTGCACAGGCGAGAGGTGCGCCACCCTTATCTCATTCGGCT
>CM028378.1:147259801-147458582 GCA_013146195.2 Codonopsis lanceolata | reverse complement strand
ACTTGCGAGAAAATCAAATGGATTCGATGAATGTTTATGGAAACGAATCAATACTAAGCATACTAAGCACAAAATTGATGTGCTTGCTTCGAATTTGAAGAAAAACTTTTCTCGAACTCCACCACGCCGATCGAGAGGGTGGAGAGACAATGGGAACGAACTCGATTACTTAGCGCTTAGCACACACTTGATGGGCTTCAAACCCTTCGAATTTGGAAGAGAACACCGATTTAATTACAATTTGAGTAATGATCCTAACGAACTTTGTCGAACTCAAGCTCCGCTACGAGGGGTCTAGGACGGAATATTCGACAGTGAGCATTCGATACTTAGGTATAATCCCACATACGTATAATGTATAAAAATCGAGCCCTACAAACCAATACCAAAAAAAGAAAAGGATAAATGAAGGGTAGTTTAGACATTTTACACCCTACAAACCAATACCAAAAAAGAAAAGGATAAATGAAGGGTAGTTTAGACATTTTACGCTTAAATGGCCATATAAGAATTTTTTTAAGTGTGCTTAGAAAGACCAAGTCTTGTTTGACTTGGCCCTTTTTGTAAATGCCCCTATTTTATGCCCCTAACACTCTCTTGCACTACCTATCCTACCCCAGCCTTGGTTGCCTCCTTTGTGCCCTCCATTTTTAATTCTTCCAGCAACCTCATTTGAACAAAAAGTCCCCATTCGGGATATTGCTCCCAAATGGGGCACCACCCCCATTTCTTCCAAAATTCTTCCATTCCTCCGGCTTGATCACCTCTCAAGGTTTGGAACTTCAAATCAAGGGCCAATGATGCATCTACAAATGATTTCAACCCTGTAAACACGATTTGTCCGGTTTAATTCTTCTCATCCCTATTTTATGATAGTTGTTATAATTTCTTGGGTTGATTAATTTTGTAAATGAAGAATTGGTTTTTGCTTAAATTATCTATGGAATGCAATTATTTTTCTATGTTAAATATAGTGTTTTAATTTAATTTATCTCTTTATTTAGTACACATTCATGTTGGTTATTATTTTGTGAACTTAATGCTTTTAATTATTTGACCAATAATTAAATGATTTTTAAAATATTTAGGATCCGCGAGAGCTACTTTTATATTTCAGACCAATCAATTTAATAGTTGGTGTTTTATGACACACACCGATAGCCATTGTGAGACTAGGTTTGATATGCGATTCGAACCACATTAATCATTCGCAAGGTCGGGAGGTTGGGGTTGACTATAAGACGCGAGAGCCCAGTAGTTAACCAATTTTATTTGTCTCGACTACCAACATGATTTGTAGAAAATTTTAGAAAATTTCTTTTTGCAAAGTATTACCCATGTGCTTGGTTATTATTGTGTGTTCTTCATGATTTTAATGACGTAGCGAACCATTAGATGATCCCTAGAATGATATGATACGAAGCGAAAGTCTTTCCTGTTATTCTGAAAATCACAATAGTAGTTTCCGTGGCGTGAGATCGAACAGAGATCGTATGTATATAGTCATTGGATGCTTGTTTAGACATGCGGTTATTTTCTCCCCTATGTTCCCCTATGTTATGTGTTGCGATGATATGAACCCGTAGCAAGGTTGCGTCATAGCTATATTTGCTAAACGTAGCGAAAGCCCGTAGTGAATAAAATAGCGTCCGACTACCAAGACTTGAGTGAAAGAAAATAAAAAAGAGGATTAAATTAAACATCGGCTAGACTAGAAATAATGCACTCCTATCTTTTTATCTTGATTTGTTGTTGTCAAACCACCTCCGCGTTAGTTTAGATTTAATTGCTTTTTGAGGTTGTTTATATTTTTAGATTTTAATTCATTTTCTTTTCGATCAAATATAATTAGTTAGCACAATTTTGGTACTTAGTTGGAGTAAGAATTACGTGCATTCGTGTGTGATCGATAACTCGTACTTAGGTACACTTTATTACTTGATACGATCGTAATTTTGCCCGAGTTAATTTTGCACATAACTCTTCTATTAGTAATAATAGTAAAAGTCTTTTATCTAAAATTAAAATCAACCTTACTTTCTAACCAATGTAAGATATACATCTTCTATTGCTAATAATGGTAGAACTCTTATATCTAAAAACTTTTAAAATAAACATCTCTTTCTAACCATATGATATACATCTTTTTTATTGGTAATAATAATATTTTTAAAACCAACACTAATTTCTAACAAATGTGGGATACATTATTCTATAGTAATAATAATAGTATTTTATATAAAAACTTTTGAAATTAACATCTCTTTCTAAATAATGTGGGATATATCTCTTCTATTGGTTATAACATAAAGATAATAATAGTAGTAGTATTTTAATTAAATAGTTTTGAAGCTAATATCTCTTTTTTAAACAATGTGTGATACATCTCTTGTATTGATAATAACATAAAAATTCTTTTATCTAAATAATTTTATAACCAATATCTGTTTCTACATTGGTTAGAGAGTGATGTAGGTATTAAAAGTCTTTTATAAAAATGCTTACTACTAATAGAAAAATATGTATTTCACAATGGTTATGAACGATATTGGTTTAAAATGAGATACATCTATTCTCTTCTCATTTATTGATGATAAAAGTAGAAGTCTTTTTATTTAAAGACTCTTAAAATAAACATCACTTTTTAATCAATGCAAGATTTATCTCTTTTATTGATAATAATAGTAATTTAAAACCAACATCAATTTATAACAAATGTGATATATATATATATATATATATATATATATATATATATATATATATATATATATATATATATATATATATTCTATTGCTAATAATAGTAAAAGTCTTATATATAATCTAAAATAATTTAAAATCAATATCATTTTTTAACCAATGTAAGAAATATATTTTCTATTGGTAATAATAGTAGAAGTCTTAATTTTATTAAAAGACTTTGAAAACCAACATCATTTTCTAAACAATGTATGATATATCTCTTCAATTGATAATTAATAATAATATTTTTAAAACAATATCAATTTATAACCAATGTGGGATACATCTCTTCTATTGGTATTAATAGTATAATATTTTATAACCAATGTGAGATACATATCTTCTTGTAAAAGTGAAAGTCTTTAATCTAAAGACTTTAAAATCTAATATTTTCTTTTTAAACAATGTGCTATACATCTCTTTTATTGGTAATAATATAAAATAATTTAAAGTCAACATCATTTTCTAACTAATGTGAAATATACATCTTCTATTGGTAATAATGGTAGAAGTCTTAATTTTATCAAAAGACTTTGAAAATCAACATCATTTTCTAAACAATGTATGATATATCTCTTCAATTGGTATTAATAGTAGAATATTTTGTAACCAATATGAGATACATATCTTCTTGTAAAAGTGAAAGTCTTTAGTCTAAAGACTTTAAAATCTAATATTTTCTTTTTAAACAATGTGTTATACATCTCTTTTATTGGTAATAATATAAAATAATTTAGAATCAACATCATTTTCTAACCAATGTGAGATATACATCTTCTATTGGTAATAATGATTGAAGTCTTTTATTAAATCAAATGACTTTGAAAACCAACATCACTTTCCAACCAATGTATGATACATCTCTTCTATTAGTACTTAATAATAATATTTTTAAAACCAACATTAATTTCTTACCAATGTGGGATATATCTCTTCTATTGTTGAAAAATTAGTGTTTTTAGTGAAAGAAATTGTGCAACTTGAGGCACAAATTTTTTTACGTTTAATTTGTTTGTTGGCGAAGGTAATTGCGCAAATGTATTCTACTCGGTGAGAGCATCGAAATGATATATTAATTTGTCTAAATCGAGTTTTGGATGAATAAGATATCATGACTTAAAGTATAATACTTGTTTAAAAAATAGTGTTTTTAGTGAAAGAAATTGTGTAACTTTGAGGCACGAATTTCTATATATGTCATTTGTGTATTGGAAAAAGTAATTGTGCAAATGTGTTCTACTCGGCAAGAGCATCGAAGCGATATATTTATTTGTCCAAATCAAGTTTTGGATGAATAAGATATGAAAGCTTAAAGTATGATGTTAGAAGTGAGTTATTAAAAGTAATGTCTCACCTTGAAGAGTTTTATCCCACATTGGTTAAAAGTAATGTTGGTTATAAAAGTTTTTAAATATAAGTCTTCTACTATTGACAATACAAGAAATTATATATACTAGTACTAATACCACTTATTATATTGATTATGATTATGTATTACTAGATCTTCGTGCCCGTGCCTATGGCACGGTGCCAGTATATCTGATTTCATCAATTGAAACGCCAACGTCTAAATAGAATGTGTGATTTTAAAAATATGTTACATTTGAAGGGTACATTACTTCAAGTGGTAGTTGAGGGGCACTATTCGAACTCGACTCATAGTTGAGGGGGGTTATTTGTAAGGAGTTATATGTAACTGACCTATGAACGTTTGAGTTTGCAGCGTAATCAACCCTCATAGCCAGATAGTCTCAGTTAATCAATTGATTTATATTGTGAGATTATATTAATGTAAGATTGATATTTTTTAAGAGGTAATGGTTTAGAAAATTAATCTCATGGTGTGACTGCTCATAATATTAATTGTAGTGAATGACTTTGTAACATGGTGAGAGAAAATAGAGAGTTAAAAGTGGATAACTACTCTCACACATGTAAATGTGAGGGTGAATCCCAACCATTAAATTTTTAAAGATAATTTAATCTTAACCTCTAAATAGCTTTACTCCATTGCAGGGTTGCGCATGGGCTTGCTCAATCGCCGTTCACACATGCAAACTCGAGCAGCGATTATGACCGTAGGATCTCCGTAAAGGAATCAATCTCAGCCCCTGAATAGCCTTTGTCAATTGCGAACGTGCAACTATGAGCTGTATTATATTATAGATATTAATGTAAGGTTAATGTTTTGTAAGGGATAATGATTTAGAAGATTAATCTCATGGTGTGACTGCTCATAATATTAATTGTAAGGGGTGACTTTGTAATATGGTGAGAAAATAGAGAGTTAAAAGTAGATAATTACTCTCACACATGTGAATGTGAGACTGAATCCCAACCATTAAATTTTTAAAGATAATTTAATTTCAACCTCTAAATATCTTTAGTCAATTGTACATGTGTGAGAATGAGCTCTATTGTAATATAGATTATTAATTAATTGCTACAAAACCAAAAGTTTTTAAAGCTTCCATATGGATGCTTTACAATTAAGATTTATCAAAACATAATGAAGTGATATATTCATAGTGCTCGATTCCAACTTTAAATAAATAAAAAAAATAATATATATAGATTTACAATATAATCAAAAGCATAAAGGTCACATTTGTAATCTAGTAGTAGAAAAGTCAAATAAACGATCCAAATAATAAGAGAGAGAAAAAAAAGTTGGCTCAAATTGTCATATCAGTAGTGGGTACGTACAGGTATTTGTGTAAAATTTATAATTTAATTTCATTATTAAATGTGTATTTGGGGTACATATTATGGACTTGAATTGTATGGGTGAGGTGGGAACTGGGGTGAATAAGATCCAGTGCTCCTTCACTTGGGACAAAGGTTGCATCCAGATACAAGTAGTTGACGTCCCTTTTATGATACTGTATGACTTGTGAGATCTCAAATTACTTTCCATTTTTGTGATTTATGTGAGCAGTCACGTAGCAAGTATTTTGTACTTTTTACCATTCTCGGGAATATAGACCAGCCCCGTCCCGCCCCGCCCCGCCCGACGCTGAAATTAGCATCGGGATTATACCTCTGCAACAAATTGGCACTAAGATTCGCCTGCGGGACGCAAGCTAACTCAAGGCTGGCTGGGCCAGTACGTCACACACAATCCATAATCCTCGAAACCCCTCTGTCCCCACACGAACAATTGACGGTGACATTGAGAACAACATCCGTATTGGATATATGGGTCACCTTGTAAATGCTACGCCTCTCCGTCCACGTTGCCGTCGTCAAATTGGCATAGTTCCTATTAACAACCAGATCGTATGTGTCGCCAGGCTTTACAGTGTACCTAAACACGTGATCACACGAGAAATTCTCTGTGAATACAATCGCAGCGAAAGGACACGTTAATTCTAGTACCGGATAAGACACTATCTGGGTTAGTAACTTGAGGATTGTATCTAAGAATATTGTCGATATCACCGTCTATGACTTGGGAAATGTAAGTTAAGTTTGAGCCTAGCAAAACGTAGTATAAACCCAACGTCAAATCGCAACCTCGGCTACAGCTGGATTCAACCAAATAAATTTGCTACACGGACATTCCTACTAGAGTTGATATTTGAGCCAGAGTACAAGGGCACTGACGAGGTATGAGCTGAGAAGTGAAGTTAATATTGCTAATCCTAATTTGAGGTCGACCATGATTTGTTGGAGGGAGGGAGACTAGGGGCCATAAGGAAATTGCACAGTTGGGGAACGGTGGCGGTTGAATGGATTGTTTAATCGAAGAATAATATTGGTTGCTGTTAAATGATTAACTTGTCTGAAGAAGAGACAACTAGCTGCATACTAGTACTGTTGTCTGTTGCCGCCTTAGGATTGGGATGTTAAAATCACTGGCTAGCTATTATTGAAGTAGTCTTAGAGCATCTTCATCAGCAAAATTCTTAAATACTTGATACTATAATAGACTAATAGTAAATAATATTGTAATTAATTTTATCGTAAATATTAAAATAATGCGTATTTTTTCAATGAAAGTAATATCTATCAATTTCAATGAGAATCAAATCTTTATAAAATATCAAAGTGACTTTTAAAAACAAAAAGATTAAAAAGTGGACATTTTTTTTAGTTGATCTAAAAAAGAAAAATGAAACCTGTAAAACTTAGTAGCCTCGTGAATCAACTTTAAAAAATTGACTTTAATATATTCAATGAGTCAACGACCCCCAGCCAAAAGCTCTTTACGCATATTATATGAAAAGTCATGTGGTATATAAACGAATTTTTGAATGGGTGTGACTAGTGAGGGCTGATTGTGCGATGCCACCAACTTTTCATCGCATTAGTCATAGTCATATTATCCTAAAAGGGTTAATGTTATTATTATTATTTTTTTTGAATCCCTAAATCTAACCAAACCCTCCTTCAAAGGCCCCTTCTAACGAGATTCAATCCCGCAATCAACAGAAGGGGGAGCGAGTGTTCTAACCATTAGAGCAAACACTGAATCTCATAACAATTGATGTTATGACAAATTAACATATTAAAAGTTTAAAATTCAACATGCCAAAGCTGCTTCGGAACTGAGTAGTTGCTTTGGTTTGGTAGTTTATATAGTTCGTTTGGTTTTTGAAAAACCTAGCGATTGACTTATCGACTGTCGAGCTGAGACGAACCATATTGAGCCGAACTACCGAGCTAAAACACTAAACCCATTAGATCTGATCATCATTGGTGAAATTACATCCTCAAATGAATTAGAGTATATAAATGTTAAAGTATTCAGTTTACGGTATTTACTATTAGACTGAGCCGTGAAATCAAGCTGAATCGTCATGGTTTCGTTAAACTTAATTTAATGTTTTAGGACTTGATGACCTCCGGTTCAACTCATATTTTATCTCAAGCTGAACCAAGTGGATCATTTAGTTCTTTACTCCAAATCAAGGTGTGATTTATAAAAAAGCCAACTTTGTTTATGTCCGAAATTACTAATGGGAATGTTATAAAAAACCACTATTGAAGGGACCCAACCTGTGTCCTCCTACGTGGTAGGACACGTGGTCTCGAGCTCGACCTAAAAGGGCCCCATCGCCCAACGACTCATCTTACGAAACAAAAGCCGACCAAGGTCGGCGACCACAAAGAAGCTGATCATGGATCCTCGGTATGCCGAGGACTATCTCGAGGACCGAGAACAATCAACCACCTGGTCGAGGAACAACCACGCTTGGTAGGCGAGCTCTCCGAAGACATCAATACCTAAGACCTCAACATAATATCTGGTAGCCAGGTGTCACCTCCTAGTTCAAAGGACGTGTGTATGCCATGCAAACTGTCATAAACTTATCAAAGAAATCAGCTACCTAATATTGAGTGTCAGACGCAACCTACCAACCAATGAGAGGACGCCAGCTAGCCGACTATCAACAGAACCCCACATCCAAGCCACCAACTACCCACTTGACACTAGTAACTGGGACTATAAAAGGAGGCTTCCGCCACCTTCAACATGTTACATTCTATCTCACATTTCTAAATACACAACGCACTCTCAATATCTAGAACTATCACCGGAAGCTTAAGGGAACGCCTGAGCTCCAGCACATATACCCCTGCTATTAACTCTCACACCGGAGGGCTTTAGCTGGGACAACCTCCAAGCTCCCTAACGGTGCTCTTCATTTCAGGTCATTCCAGGTCACGACAAAGGTTGAAAAACCAAGTAGATTTCCAAAGCAAGTACTTCCAGCATCTCCCCGAAAGAACTTGAAGCCAGATTTCCTAGTCACCATCTACACTTCAGCTCTGGTCCATTACGTGGACTGCCAACTTAGTCACCCTCTCTTTGTGGCGTGATCAACTATGATATACGTGATTTAAAATACTTAACAACACTCTTACCCATGCTTTACAAAACCACAATTCTTATGCATTTAATTACATGATAATTACATCATATACATCCATCTGAAACTTTTGGTAGGTGACGCAAAATTGTGCTGGTACTTTTTTGATGTTCTTAGCGTATACTCCCTCCGTTCCACTTCCAAAGACTATATTTGAAATATATACTCCAGCAATTAAGGAATTTATAATTAGTATGAGAGTTGTTCATAATTACAATAATGTTTGAGTATAATAAATATATTAATATTCAATGTAAAAGGTAAAGTTAAGGGCAAAAAATTGTGTTAGACCGTCTTACAGATCTCAATTCGTAAGGCGAAGTCCCAAATAGGAAAAAAAAAAATGTAGTTGAGTTTGGTTTAGACATGAGCAACATATTTGTAGAGACTATGGGTTACCCATCAAGAAAACATATCAAAATGAGAGAGGAAAGTGGGCTGGAACTAGGTGAGTAGAGCAACCAACCCGGACCCGGTTTAAAATCTCACAAGTCAAAGGCTTTGTAATGAAATGACGGAAGTCAAGCCTTCAATGATTCAATCAATATTAAATATGACCGGACACGTGGTACTCTGTGAGGGTGCCACCACATTAATGAAATTAAAATATTTCATTAATTGCTCCGGTGCCCCTTTTGTTTTCAGAACGTGAGCCGAGCCGCAGTCCCTGTGCACCCAGACTTTGCGAGTTGGTTATACGCCAACCTCTGTTAATCTCCGTTAGCTCAATTTGTCTTGCAACACTCACCATGATTTGAAAGAATTGGATGACTTACACATTGAGAGTTTAACATATTTAAAGGCAAAAGAGTTTAACATCTTTAAGGGTAAACGTAACATATTCAAGGCAAAAAAAAAAAAAGACACACTTTTATACGTAATGACTTATACAGTGAGAGACTAAAAGTGACACATTTAAAGTAAAAGTGACACATTTAAAGCAAAAGTGACATATTTAAATGCAAAAAGTGACACACATTTATATATAATGACTTACACGTTGAGGGACTAAAATGATATATTTATAGGCAAAAGTGACACACTTTCATATATAATGACTTACATATTGAGGGATTAAAAGTGTCACATTTAAAGACAAACATAACACAATTTCATACATAATGACTTACATATTGAAGGATTAAAGTGACACAATTAAAGGCAAAATTGATACATTTGAAAGGACGAAACCTCGAAAATCCTCCTCGGCTCCACTATGGGACCTACTCATGATAAAAACCATCAACGGGGGCCAGCAAGGCAACCGAGCCAATGGAAGCTCGGCAAAAACACTCTTCGAAGAACGACTAAACTGAGGTAAGAAACAAATGAGATCCACTGCCCTCAATCCACTCGGCCTCGGCAAAACAATCAATGATCATCGGCCTTGACAGGAAGCTTCCCAAGGCCCGAATGAGCTGACACACGCAATCACCAACTCCCTGACAGCGCCTAGTCCAATCATCCCTGACATGGCTGCAGACCATTTATTACCAGCCGTAACATGCTCCTCTATCAAAGGCCGCCACCTCACAAGGCCAATCATGTATAAATAGGAGACATTCCCCATTGTTGAAAGGTAAGTAATTTTTCAGATATCCTAACTCGCTTATCATATTAACTTATCTGGATCCAAAAGACAAACGGTCATAATTGTTATGCATTTATTACACACCACGCCGGAAATCTTATTCTCACGCCGGAGGGTTTTAGTCGGGGCACTCCCGACTCCTTAACAGCGTTTGTTTTGTCATATCCAGGTTATCATCTGCACAAACAGAACCGTCACCTTTGCTTCTTGCGTGGACAAAACGCCAAGGTCACCACAAATTTTGCGTGATCAGTTTGGTTCCGTTGTCGGGAACACACTAAGTTTCTCAGCCCCACCGTGTCCACGAACAAGTAAAGATGGTGAAATCCAAGATGCAAGCCTTTAAAAACATCACACCCCCCCCCCGGCATCGAATCATCCAGAAAAAGAGCCAGTGGGGCACAACAATGGAAGAGGTGAGAAGGGTCATGCTCTCTCGACGAGGCAAGACTCTGACCCCTCGGTACCTGAAGTGTCGGCAAGGGATCAAAGGAGGCTCGCAATGGCAAAACGAATCTCCAATGACAAGAACAAAGAGCCAGAGGCTGACCCAGGGATGGTCGCTTCACGGACATCGAGTCCTCAAAATCCCATGGGGAGGAGGAGCAACCCCCTACTAAAACAAAAAATCCTATGACTCAAGATCAAATTGACAGAGAATACGTGTATTGGGTGCACCATCGAACCCTTTACACCAAGATACAGGAGGCCGAGGCCAAGATGCATGAGCTACGACAGGTGGCCCGAGTCACTGATCTAGTGCCCGTGATCAACGAGCATAGCACAGAAGCTCGCTCCAACTCAATCTGGCAAAGGGTGGGAACAACGAAACCAAAAAAGGCGAGGTTTACCACCAACGTCAAATCAAGGCTCGGAAAAAGAGTTGCCACTGAGGGTTCGAGGATGAGCATCCATTCTCGTCTAAGGTTCCCCCGAAACGTAAAAATCATCTAGTTTGCAGCGAGGAAGGATAATCTCAGCCGTGGGCTCAGGCCTCAACCAACAAAGGTCCCTCCAAATAACCACACCCTTCTCGCCAGCTCGCTAAGGAGCCTCGCCTGGGATCCCCAATAAGAAACGTGGTTGAAGAAGAAATCGAGGAAGATCAGGTGAACGTAGGGGCCAACGGGATGCCCACACATGTGATAGACTCGGTACAAGGCGATAAACCCATGATAAATGTTGAGATAAGGGCATGGATGGAAAAATTGGAAGCTCAACAGAGCACTGGAACAAACGTAGGCAACAAAAAGATAGGAGGCCCTTTCATAAAGCAAATCAGTGAAGTGACAGTGCCTTCAGAAGTAAAAATCCCATACTTTGAATATTACAATGGGACAACAACTGTTGTGGATCACGTGTTAGGGTTCGAGCTAAAAATGATCATCGCAACTAGTCTCGATGACATATGGTGTTTAGTGTTTGCAGGGACCCTGAAAAAGCAGGCCCAACAGTGGTACAATGTGCTAGCCCATGACTCCATCACCTGTTGGGATGACTTTAAAGGGGCCTTCCTGAAAAAGTTCTTCTCGGCAAGTGCCCTCCCCAAAAGCGAGACGGACCTGTGCAGTGTGAAGCAAGAGCTCAGAGGAACAGTGCTCTCGTACATGTCCTGTTTTAAGGAAGTCCTAGACCAAATATCGTATATCCCTGATACTTCGGTAAGAATGTGCTTCAGAGCAGGCCTGCTGCGAGGAAATTGTCAGACCGAGCTACTCATGAGACCTCGGGACACAATTGGGGAGATGTTCCTAGCAGCATAGTGGCTCTGCTGGATGGCGAGCAACCCATGACCGCCACGAACTCGCGACCAGTCACGTCCTCTTTAGGCGTAACTAATGTCACCGAACAGCCACTCACCACAGAAAAGGGTCACAAAGGCAAAGACCGAGGAAGGGCTCGACAGGCCGAGGTTCACCCTGCAAGGAAAAGGGAGGAAGAACGAGGTCCAAAGTTCACCGACAAAATCAGGGGCCCAAGATGAGACAACGAGTTAGAGGACTTTACCCCTCTCAATGCATCAAGAGAACACATCATGAATGTTCTCCTGGCGGAAAACAAGATACGACCACCATACCCCATGAAATCACCCCTCAACCCGAAATTCGAGGAAAAGATGCACCTTCCACAATGAGATCGGCCACTTAACGGAAGAGTGCATCCAGCTCAAAAGAATACAACGGGTCATCAACGAGGGAGATCGGAGATTCGAAGTACGAGAGCCAAACAATCGCGCCTCCAGACCGAGGGCTCCGGGGGGCGACAATCGACAGCCAAATGATAGACCAGTGGTCAACACCATCCAAGAAGAGGCTAAGAGTATCACACAATTAAAAAATGCGATCAATAACTTGAACAACTCGGTCGACAGCATGATGGAATGGGTCATTGAGCATGAAATAGTGTTCAGAGATGCCAAACTAGCCATTAATACAACAACATCCATTAACCTTGCAAATTGGGATCCACAACAGCCTCGTCAAAAGAGTGGGTGGATACAGGCGCAGGAAGAGACGTGATGTATTACAAATGCTTTCTAGCACTAGGGCTTGGCGATTCTCACCTCACCTCACTCCGAGCCGAATCCAATTGGAAGGATTCACGGGCCATAAAGTGTCGGCAAAAGGAACCGTAGCTCTCAAAGTTGACCTAGGGGAGGGAGACACTGCCAGAAGCGAATAAATCACCTTCCTAGTCCTCGACCTCCCATCACCATATAACGCCATTCTTGGCACACCATCTCAAGCAAAATTCCGAATGGTCGCCTCCATGGCACACCAAAGGGTCAAATACATGACGTCGAGTGGGGTAGGAATCCTAAAAAATGACGCAAAAACTACGTTGGAATACCTCATAAATGAGAAGAGAGAGGCGAAAAAAGAATGAAGAGGCCAGAAGAGGACGAGCATGTAGTCAAGCGAGCTCGAGGACTCAACGGATAAAACTCCACCCAATAGCAATTAAGGCGGGTCGGGGAGACTAGCCCGCACTAGGAAAAGGGACCTTCGACCGCCGAGGACGAAAAAACTGAAATCGACAGCCTCGATATACGAGACCACCCGGTATTACAGCCTTTGGAGGACGTCGAAGAGGTCATCATCAACTTCAACTACCTTGACCAAAAAATCAAAGTGGGGATGGAAATAGCAGGCGAGGAACGGAGAGCAATCATTGAATTCTTAAGAAGTAACAAAGACATCTTCGTGTGGAAAGCCGAGGACATGGAAGGCATAGCCGAAGAGGTAACGGTCCATCGACTAAGCGTCAACCCGACATTTGCGCCCATCCAGCAAAGGTCGAGGTACTTTTCCCCCGAAAAGCAAGAGGCAATCAATTTGAACGAGACATGCCCAAAAGACTGGTACCCACTGCCGAGGATAGATCAGCTGGTTGATTCTATCTCTGGCTACAAAATCTTGAGCTTCGTGGACGCCTATTCGGGATACCACCATATTAGAATATGGAAAGACGATCAACGAAACACAACCTTTCGAGTAGCATGCGCTCTTTACTGCTACAACGTGATGCTATTTGGCCTAAAGAATGCAAGCCCCACCTACCAGCGAATGATGAACAAGGTTTTTGGGGATCAGTTGGGAAAAAATGTCGAGACCTACATAGATGATATGGTGATCAAAACCAGAGAATCCAGCCACATCGACGACTTCAGAGAAACGTTTACAAACCTCAGAAAAAACAAAATAAAGCTCAATCCCGCCAAGTGTGCCTTCGGCGCAACAGCAGGAAAATTTCTGGGGGTACATGGTGAATGAACGAGGAATAGAGGCAAACTCCGAAAAAATTAAAGCATTAGCTGAAATGAAAGCCCCAAAGTGCATTAAACAAGTGTAACAGTTGAACGAGAGAATTATGGACCTGGGAAGATTCATCTCAAGATCGACAGAAAAAAGTCTCCCCTTCTTCAAAGTCTTAAGAGGAGCAAAAAAATTTGTGTGGAATGAGGAATGCGACCTCGCCTTTACCGAGCTCAAAAAATATCTCGGCAGTCTACCCTTGCTCAGCTGTCCCGTACCAAGAGAGAGACTTTACGTCTATCTCTCGGCTACGGACACAGCCATAACACCGGTCCTACTGCGAGAAGAAGGGACACACCAAAGACCCATCTACTATGTGTCCCATGCGCTCACCGGGGTCGAGACAAGGTATATGAAGATAGAAAAAAGTCATACTCGCCCTAATGATGACTGCGAGGAAACTAAAGCCATACTTCAAAGCATATGAGATCTGGGTGTACACCGATCTACCATTACGAAGGATCCTGCACAGACCAAATGTCGCAAGATCTCATATTCTTTCGTGGTACGGCTCTTCATCGTGGGATTTCCTCTACAACTATGGTCCTAATTCCTAAGCTTGCACATCCCAGCAACTTTGGGGATCTTCGACCCATTAGTGCGTGCAACTTTTAGTGCAAGATCATCTCCAAGATCATGGCAAATAGGCGGTTGGTATTCGCCTACTATTATTTAAATCACGAGCAATGGGTTTGTCAAAGGTCGGGCTATTCAAGAAAACATTGCTTTGGCTCATGAACTTATCAATCAAATAAATCGTAAAGTACATGGTGGAAACGTTGTTTTTAAATTGGACATGTCGAAGGCGTATGATCGTATGGAGTGGCCCTTTCTTTTGAAGGCTTTAAGTTCCTTCGGTTTTAGCCCCCAAGTTTGCTGCCTATTTGGGAATCTCATTAACAATATTTGGTATTCAATGCGGATTAATGGTTCTAACTATGGATTCTTTAAATCCTCCAGAGGTCTTCGGCAAGGTGACCCGATATCTCCTCTTCTGTTCATCATTGGCCAGGAAATCCTTTCGCTTGCAATCAAAAGAGGTTTTGATATGGGATCGCTAGTGCCTTATAATTATGGTAGGGGGAGTATGGTTATATCTCATCTCTTATATGCAGACGATATGATTATTTTTAGTAACGCGGGCAAGCACACCATTCTCTCGCTTCGGGCTATTTTGCGTAGATATGAGCTTTCTTCAGGCCAGCTCATCAATCTAGAGAAAAGTGGTTTCTACACCTCTACTCATTGCTCCAGAAATAAAGCTCGGCATATTGCAACGTGGTCAGGATGTACTCAACGAGTTTTTCCGATGACTTATTTGGGTCTTCCTTTATTTTATGGTAGAGTTCGGCGACATTATTTTGAGGCTTTGGAAACAAACATTCGTAAGAGGATTGATGGTTGGAAATCGCAGCTTCTCTCTTTTGGAGGTAAAATCGTTTTGATCAAATCAGTTCTGAGCAGCATTCCAGTTTATGCGCTGGCGGTTCTTAAAGTTCCAATGGGCGTTTCGTATTGAGCACAGAGCCATGGCAAACTTTTATGGGGCAATGCAAATAGTCACGTGGTTCATTGGGTGTCTTGGAATAAAATCACGTCCCTATTGAAGAAGGTGGGTTGGGTATTCGCTTCCTTAATTCAGTCCGAGATATGCTTCACGCTAAATTAGCTTGGGGTGTTCTTCAAGGCACTAGCTTATGGGCCAACTTCATACGCATGAAATACAGTGATAATGTTGGGTTCACAGTACCAGTGGCAGCCTCTCACGTATGGAAGGCAGTTCATGCGCATATTGTGGTCTTGCTTCTTCATAGTCAGTGGGTTCTTGGTGAAGGTAAGATTTCCTTTTGGAATGCTAACTGGGTTGGAGCTAAATTTGGAGGGGCCTTATCCCATAGATATTCATCTTCTTGTCAGGATGCTATTCCTTTTCTTCATGATTTGTCCGCTAATTCCCATAACGCATCATACCTTCATTAGAAACATTTGCCTTGCCGATAATTGCCATGACAAATTAATGTTCACTTTTGTCTTCCATCGGGCGAAGTTTGTCTCGAAAGCATACTTGAACATTTGTCGCACGCGGGTCCAACTATATATTGGGCTAAAAAATTTGGCAATCTTGGATTCCCACAAAAATAAGCGCTTTTGGATGGAAACTTTTTTATGCAGCTGTCCCAGTTGATCTGCGCCTTCACTCCAAAAATGTTCCTGTGGTTTCTCGTTGTGTTTGTTGTAGGAATAGCCCAGAGAGAGAGTCCATCGAACATCTATTTCGCTGAGTCGGCTCGCGAGCTTTGGGGCCTGCTTGGCGCGCCTTTAATAAAGTCGAATTATTCCTCTATTCCCCATCTTTTCCGCATATGGCTTGATGGTGTTTCTGTTCGTTCCGAGTTTGGGGCAATCCAGGTTGGTCTTCTTTTATACGGCTGTTGGGCTATATGGAAGGCTAGATGTTCGGCTGTTTTTGAAAGTGCTCATATTTCTGGAGAGTTGCTATATAAACAGGTTATGCAAGGCTTGAAAGATGTTCTGTTTCTTTTCAACCCCAAATCTAACAGCTCGGCTATGGGTTCTTTTTGCTTGCAAAACATGGGGTTATTGGTTCGGAAGGTTAACTTGTTTAAAGGGTCGTGGATTCGATGGCAGCCTCCTGCTCCAAACTATGTCAAGCTTAATACAGATGGTTCATCTAGGGATGGAATTGCAACTGGTGGGGGCGCGATTAGAGACTCAAATGGGTTTTTCGTCTTTGGTTTCTCTAGATTTTATGGGCTCGGCTCTAATCTGAGGAATTTCGTGCTCTCCGAGATGGTTTGATTATATGTCGTGACATGAATTATGATAAGGTATTAGTGGAAGTGGATTCTATGGTGGTTGCTTCAGCCATTAAGGGTAATCAGGGCTGTCCGTGGCTTTATATTTATGATTTGCGTCGATGTCTTAGTCTCCTGGGCACTTATGAGATTCAGCACATTTTTCGCGAAGGAAATTCAGTGGCAGACAGATTAGCGGATCTTGCTCATGTTGCTAGGTGTGACCAGAATTTTTCATCGCGTGATCACGGGGGTGAGGTCCGTCGCGCTTCAAAGATGATGCCTTAGGTTTATATTCTTTTCGTAAGCATTAGCTCTTATCTTGTATTTCCTTTGTTCGAGGTCAGGCTCTTTTGTCCCCCGCTTATTGGGTAAAATTCGGTTGTCCCTCTAGTTTGTATTTTCTCTTTATTTAATAAAATCTGGCAGGGTTCCGTCCCTGTTTCTCAAAAAAAAAAAAAAAAAAAAAATCATCTACGTTCCGAGAAAATCAATTAAAGCTCAAGTCATAGTAGACTTCATTACAAAAACCTCATTTAACTCGGCAGAGGAGAAAAGACCCTCACCAGACCCTGAACCCCCCCCCCCCACGAACGAACAAGTGCCCAGGCAAGAGTTGGCTCGTCCAAAAAGACCAGCCCAGCCCTGGACATTGTTCGTAGACGGGTCATCAAGCAAAAATGGAAACGAAGCAGGCATCCTACTCACATAAGGGACGAAGATCAACAAAGCACTCAAACTGAACTTTTCAGCATCGAATAATGTTGCCGAATACGAAGCACTAATAGCAGGTGCCGAGTTAGTTATTGAAATGTGAGCAACTCAAATCCTGATCTTCAGCGACTCCCAACTCGTCGTGAAATAGATTTCGGGGAAGTATGGGGTCAACCACACAACACTGGACAAATACAAAGAGCTCACCTTGAGCATTCTCACCCGATTCGAATACTGGGAACTGGAGCAAATATGAAAGGCCAAAAATGTAAAAGCTAATTATTTTTCCAAAATAGCCACAAGCGAGCTCGGCAAGCTCCCTTCGGAAACATGGATCAAAATCCTCAGCACCCCGACCATTGATAAAGAAAAAATGATGATGATAGAACAAGCCACAGAATGCTAGATCGATGATATCAAAAAATACATCGACCAAGGAGCTTTACCTAGCGACAAAGAGCAAGGATGGGCCATGGCGAGAAGGTCAGCCAGATACACAATAATCGGGGATATACTGTACAGACGATCTTTCACAAAGCCTCTCCTAAGGTGTGTTCGCCCAGAATTCACACAAGGACTGTTGGTCAAGGTACATGGAGGGGTATGTGGAAGTCACCCGGGAGCTCGAACGCTGGCCGACAGAATCATCTTTCATGGGTACTATTGGCCCACGTTGAGGAAAGACGCCGAGGTATATACTCGAAAATGTGACAAATGTCAAAAATTTGCGAACATCCCAAGACTGCCTTCGGCACCCCAAACCCCCGTAGTAGCAGCATGGCCATTCGACATGTGGGGCCTCGATCTGATCGGGCCATTCCCTCTAGCAAAGGGCAAGAACAAATTTGTAATAGTGGCAGTAGACTACTTTACAAAATGGATCGAAGCAAGACCACTAGCAAGCATCACCGAACAAAGGGCCATCGACTTAATTCGAGACAACATCTGGTGCAGATATGGAGTACCAAAGGCAGTCGTGTCGGACCATGGCACGCAATTCTCCAAAGAAATTCACGAAAGTTGCAAGGAAAGCAGGGTCCGCATCGAAGTCCTCGCAGCACACCCATAAGGAAATGGCCAAGCGAAGGCAGGAAACAAACAAATCCTCTATGCCCTAAAAAGAAGGCTAGACGAGAAGAAAGTCTCTTGGCTTGAGAAGCTTCCCGCCGTTCTATGGGTTATCAGAACATCTTGCCGAGGCTCAACAGAAGAAACATTGTTTTCCTTGACCTATGGGACCGAGGCCATGGCCCCAGTAGAAATGGCCCTACCTACAGCAAGAGTCATCCACTTCAATGAAGAAACCAACACTGAGTCAAGGAAGCTAGACCTTGACTACCTTGAAGAAAGAAGGTTGGAAGCTAGGTTAAAAGCCTTCAACTACAAAAAGCTCGCCAAGTTTATCACGACAAAAGAAGAAACAAGCTCTCTCCCAACTGGGAAGGACCATTCTAAGTCACGGGCATCATTCAGGCTGGAACCTACAGGCTTGCAAAACCAGACGGAACCTCACTAAAAAACCCATGGCATTCAGACCACTTGAAGATGTACTACCAGTAATCTACTTATTTTTGTTTAAAGGAGAAGTCTTAGTAAAAATATGTCTTCTACACACTTTGCACTTAACACTAAAAACTTCAAAACCTCCTCGCCTAGCCGAGGAGAGACCAAACTCTAATGCCTTCAAAAACCTCCTCGCCTAGTCGAGGAGAGGCCAGAACCTAATGGCTTCAAAAACCTCCTCGCCTAGCCGAGGAGAGGCCATGCTCTAATGCCTTCAAAACCTCCTCGCCTAGCCGAGGAGAGGCCAAACTCTAATGCCTTCAAAACCTCCTCGCCTTCAAAAAACAAAACAGAAAAGGAAACATCTCGAAACACATAACATAAGCAAAAAAAATCAGGGAAAAGGAGGCACAACATTAAAACCAAATAAAAATTACAAAAATTAATTACAAAATATAAATTGTATCTTGTTCGAAACAACCCTACGACACTGCACTACTCCCTCATCTCCTCTTCACGAGCCGCCACTCGTTCGAATTCCCACTGCCGCTAAGATAGCTCATCTCGACTGGTCTTCTGGCCTTCCAGCTCCTTCATGAGTTGGTCCCCGACATACCCAGTCTGAGAAGACGTAAAAACAGCCCCCACCACCGCATATGGGAGATAGTTTTCCTTAAACCAAATCCGCTCATGGGCCATTTGGGCAAACAAATTCCCGCATTAGGCGAGGAACGGTAGCCATTCAGAGCTCGGGCCGAGAGGTTCCGCTACCACTTATCTCGCCACTGCTCTCATCAAAAGGAACAAGGGAGGAGACATCTCGGCATTCCGGGCCATACGAAGCAAGGCCAACCAACTTCACCACCTCGGGCAAAGGCACGCTGACCGCAACTGCATCCCTGAAAGTCTGGATTTGGCTCCTCTCCATGTAATCCAAAGCCTTCTCCTCGTATGCCTACGAGCCCCGATACTTATCCTAAACCTCCTCGCTATCGGGCTTCGAGGCCAGTTCAGTTTGAAAGCGAGCATTTTCATTCGATAAACCCTCCAGCTTAGCCTCGAGATCAGCAACCACCAGGGTCAGCCCAACAATTATGGAGGCCTAAAGCGAACTATAGAATGAGGCCTTTTAAAAGTAAATAATAATTTATTATTAAAATTATTATATTTTTGCAAAACACACAAATGGACCACCCAACTTTGGACCTTATTGCAATTCGGCCACCGAAACTTTGGTTCATCTATTTTTGCCACCCTACTTTCATTCTGTTGCAAGCGAGCCCGTTTTTTGGATGGCCATTAGATTTTGCCGTTAAGTCATGTCAAATATCTATTTTATCCCTGAAGGAACAATTATATTTAAAAAGGGGTCAAACTGTAAATAATGAAACCTGGGGGTGTTACATATCTATTCATATTCATTTTCATCTCTCTGTCTTTCTCTCACACACACACACACAGAGATCTGGAAAAATCAGAAGATCTAATCAGCCGCCTGCCATCACCGATCTATGGAATCAGAAAATGGCGACTTTAGTTCGATTGTCGAGAAAAGCCCTAACCTCATCCTTCGCATGCCACCACCAACTCCTCCGACGCCGCCACGGCGGCAAATAAGATCACGGAATCGCCGGATCGAGTGAAGTGGGACTATAGAGAGACAGAGCGCATCATCCCGCTTGGTCAATGGCTTTCGAAGATCGCCGTTGATGCTTATGTCGCCCCAACGTGGTTCTTCCGGTCAGTCACTGCTTTGTTCGTCCGCTTGGAACAGTTCCGTTATTCGGGGTGATCTCAACAAGATCACGGTCGGGTTCTGCTCCAATCTTCTCGACTTAATTTGGGTCACCTGTCCTAACCCGTGGTTTCAAACCCGAAAAATGTTAACCCAATAGAACTCACAAAGCGGAACCATAGGGAAACTAAGCGTCGCACTCTCCCAGACTCATACACGCACTCGCGATTATCTCCATCAATGCCCCGAACTTTACCCCTTTGGTATCAATCATTTTGTGACGTAGGGATATGGAGATGGGTGAAAGAATTCACCGGGAAGATGAAGGGACGGATATGGAGGTGGCGTGAGGCCGAATCATTGCTTCGCCGAAGGAAAGAAAATGACTTACGGGTCAACCATGGAGCTTGGGGCCTAATCAAAACCAATGGAGACATGGAGGAAGGGACCTACTGGATCTGAAGCAGAGGGGTGAAAGAGAGGAAGGAGGATGTCGGCTTCACCTCTATTTTTCCAGATCTCTGTGTGTGTGTGTGAGAGAGAAAGAGAGAGAGATGAAAATCAATATAAATAGATCTGTAACACCCCCAGGTTTCATTATTTGCAGTTTGACCCTTTTTTAAATATAATTGTTCCTTCAGGGGTAAAATAGATATTTGGCATAACTTAACGGAAAAATCTAACGGCCATCCAAAAAATGGGCTTGCTTGCAACAAAATGAAAGTAGGGTGGCCAAAATAGATGAACCAAAGTTTCGGTGGCCAAATTGCAATAAGGTCCAAAGTTGGGTGGCCCATTTGTGTGTTTTGCCTTATATTTTCATTTAAAGTTTATCTTTTGTACTTTTTAAGATGCAAAATCATTTATTAAATTATTGTAATCGATTTCACTTAACAATTTTTTTTCAATAGATTATAAAGCTAGTGGAAACCATTGGTTCCTTGGTGGGAGTCTGCTGTCTGCGTTAGTGCCGTAATGGCCGTCTCTTGGAGAAACAGATAATTAAAGAGAAAAATAATAACCTATTTTATTTAGTAAATTAAGTTTAATTAGGAAACTTGGAATTTGGAAAGTGGAAACCTAGTACTAATACTAATGGTAAAAAAAAATTGAGGCCTCCCATTGGGTGAGGCCTAAAGCCCTAGTTTACTCAACCTCCCCCTTGGGCTGGCCCTGACAACCACTCTCTTTAATTCATCTCGTTCGTCGGTCCTTCCTTGCAGCACCTTTTCCCCCCTAACCAGGTAGTCTTCTCAACCAAGAGGTTCGAGATCTCATCCTTTTTGGCCGATAGCTTGCCTTCGAGGGATATTATCTTCTCAGCCGAGGACGAACATTCCCCCTAACACCCGCCAAATCCTACTCTAGAGTAACTGCACTGGCCGCCTCGATCTAATTTGGTGTCATACGCGGCGAGATAGATGCCGAGCTGAAAGAACAAAACAAAAATGTCAAAATGTGAACATTCAAAAGTCAAACCAACAAAAAACCAGGAGCCGAATGGGGGCCCCTTACCTCGCTAATCACCAAAGCGCTAAGATCGTTCAGCTGAAACCCTTTGAGCGGAACGAGTGTCTTCACAGACTCGGCAGGGACGGTCTGTCCCATCAGTCTTCGACCATAACTGACAAAGGAAGGAGGGAGTGAATTGGCCGACTTACAGAGATGGCCGAGAATATAGTCATTATTATTAACATCCGTGGCAAAATGAGTGTCATCAAGGGTCGAGGTCAGAGTCATCTCTGCATAAGTTGAGGAAGGTGCGGCGTGGCCACGAGACGGGCCAAGCCTCTGTCTTTTGGGCCTTGGAGCATCAAGGATGGGCTATTTGCTCTTCACCTTGGGGGCCGCCGGAGGAGGTACGACCGTCGCCTTTGAAGGATCCTCCAAAACGCTGACCATGCGAGGCCTTTAGCTTGGCCTCCTTCCTCTCCATCTCGGCCTTCTTCTGGGCCATGATATCGTCACGAGTCAAGCCCGTATCTACAAGTAAAAAGTCTCGCATCAGAAACCAAAAAAGACAGAAGTAAAACAGAGGACATACAAAAAGATAGAAATAACATTATTAACCTGGCACGGGGCAGCTAGGCCCATCTACACGCCTACACTCCGAACAATCTGAGCCAAACACCCATCTTCGATGAAGGGGCTAGTTATCTCGGCTCACATACTCAAAATCCGAGTAAGCCCTCTCGACCCCCTCGACATCGGCAGCTGAAACCCTAAACTTGGACAACAGGCCCTCATCCCCAACTATGACTTTCCAGTTGTAGAAGCGAACATGCTCCCCCTCGGCATTGAGCAAGGGGGCCTCAATAGCACTCTTTACCTTCTGATCAGCAGAACTTAGACTCTTGGTCTTCAAAAGGCCATGAGGTTTTCCTTCGGGAACCTCAAAATTCCATCCTCGACTCGACTCAACTAAAATCACCTTCTCCGACCACCGATGATCCTTATTCCCAAAACTGGCCAACAAGGAAAAACCTTGTGCATGCCTCAGAGCTATTAACCGATTCATCGAAATGCTGACCTTATAGTAATAGCAGAAAAGTGAGAGGGTGGGCTCGAACCCCTTCGATCGGGTGCAAATTATGAAACTGGCCAAGGCCTGGGTCAGGTTGGGAGTCAGGTCCAATGGAACAGAGCTCGTCTGGGTCAAAAACTCGCAAATAAAATGATCGAAGGGAAGACACAGCCCCGATGATTCGAAAAGACTCGAATAGAAGCCCACATAATTGTGAAGACCGCGCAGCTTGGGAAGACCTAAGACAGGATCGGGGACCGAACCCCGAAAGAAATCAGAGCCGTAAACGCGAGACCATTCCTCTACATCGTGAGATCCTATCTTATTTTTGAAAGGCCTCAAGAAACGAGGGGTCCTCTCGCCATCATTAACAGTTCGTCCAGACACAGAAGCCTCGAGCCCACTCACCATGCTTCCAAGCCGCCGACGATGCAGAATCCTCTCAACTTGACGATAATGCAGAACTCTCTCCCTGGGGAAAAATTGAGTAATCAGACTTAGCGCAATATGGTCTCTGCCCTCGAACACCCTCATAGAAGTACTTGAAGGGTAGTCAGGGGCAGAAAAGACTTCATCACCAAACTTTCAATACACGCTAACCTTCACTCCAAAGCTCGCAAGGAGGAACCTCGCTTGTCGAGGAGTGACTGCTACCTACTGATCGTGTCTGATTTTAATTATTTCCTTGCAAGTGGACAAGACTATCATAGGACGCTGGGAGCAAGGGTCGAACCACGAGACAAAAAGAATACCGATGGCAAGATTATCGGTAGCTATTTAAACTAAGGGGAGTTGTTTATTGATTTTATTTAAACTAATTATTCTAGTAACACAATAAATCTAATTAAACTAAGCATCAATCACAGTTGTAAAAACTTGATGGAGGAGGGAAATCTAGGATTAGGGTTTCACTTGCATCTACTCTATAGCTTATTTAGATAAAGTATCATTCAATAACTTGGGTTCGTTCACGAAAGATAGATATAGCCTGTCAAATTACCGTTCAGTCTCCATCTCCAAATAATTCATCCATTCTATATCCTAGGCACAAGAACATATGGAACCTAACTGTCACTTAGGTCATATATAGAACATGACCCTAACTTATCACTCTCGTGCATCAATAGGTTCAATTTATCATGATGGTGAGCTAGTGTACGACATATGCATATGGTCGTGCAGGTATCCGCACCTCTAGGCCTTTATTACTTGCAATTCCATTCATTTTGTCAAAGCTAGATAATAAAGGGGTTGATAAACACCATGATCAACAAGAATTAAATGAATAAAAATATATATTGAGCCATAGATTCGATACAAGTTACCTCTCAACTCCTAGATTAATGGACGTTTAGTTCATCCTTGAAGACGAACTGCACAACGGGATGAATGAATACATGAATCGATCTTCAAAACTGTAATTACAACAACTAATCTACGTAATACAATCTAAAATCTAAGCTAGAGCTATTTTTTAGCACTTCTTGGACGTCATTTGGCTTTTGCTACCGTCCTTTATTTATACCAAGGTGTTGTAGGGGAATAGGAGGTTCAATCCAAGTCAAAAACCTCGTAAAGTCGGTTCTGGGGACCTTGCGGCCGCATTGGGTTTTCACCTTGCGTCCACAAGGGTCTTATTCTGGCTCTTCATGTTTCTGCCTACCTTGCGAAGGCAAGGTCTTTTGACCTTGCGGCCGCAAGGTGGCCAGAGTGTCTTTTTTGCTTCTTTCCCAATGTTGCACTTTGCACCCCTCTTCGAAATATTCACTAAAAGCTTCATAAATCTTATAAATTCACCTAAAACCCTGAAACTCACAATTTAGCTCAAAAATACATATCAGTAGCCAAAAGCCTCGTGGAATTGCTCATTTTAAGTCATAAAAGTACCCGATAAAGACATATAAAATACGTTTATCACCTACCTACCCCAGCACTGCCGGTACATAGGGCCCCCACGAAGAGATTTACCAAAAACTGACTCTAGAAACGGACCCTCATCATCAGAATCCATAGAGGAAATCAAGCACGGAGAAGAAGTACCCGAGCTCAAAGGGTCCACAGTTTTTTCTACATAAATAGTGTTATCTACAACCCTCTCCTTGGCCAAACACACACTCACATCAACACCCCTCTAGGCTGCACCGCGAGGAACAGACTCAGCCTTGTTGTCACTTAACTGATCCTCCCTATACTCGGCCTGGAGAGAACCTCGGCACAAGGACTAGACTCGGTCTGAAGAGGAACTTCGGCACGAGGTCTAATCATAGTATGATGCGGGACCTAGGCATGAGAAAGGTCCTCGGCACAAGGAGATGAACCGGAGACACCCTTGGCCAAAGGGGAAACCCCGACTACATTACTAGGAAAGGGAAGTAGAGGGCTTCTAACTGACAGTGGTATACGAATAACCCTATTCTAGTAATCTATCAACTCCATGGAAGAGCTACTAGACGAAGAGGAGGAAAACACAGGAAAGGGGAACCTACGGGACATACTTCAAGAAAACAAACCAGATAAAGGGGTTTTTGAAAGCAATACCGTGCTTAGAGGCAAAGTCTAAAAAACATTGGAAAAACCCAACAAACAATGGAGATTCACCTGAAAAAACCAACAAGAACGACAGAAATTAAAAACTGGGAGAAAAACCTCCAAAAACCAAACTGTAAAAAGGAGAGGCAAACCTACGGTACAAGAAAGATAAAGCACAGGAGGGATGGCCGGAAAGAGTCGCCAGAATTCGTCTGGGCCGGACAAAAGAGAGGAGCAAGAAAAAGTGGTAAGAAGGTGAAAAGTGAAAAGTGAAAAGAAAAAAGTTCTTATATCCCTACCTAAAACGACGTCACAGACTAGCAGAGCACCCATTCCCATCGGGTCAACCCGTGTGTTTTTTTAAAACACCTAACTGAACGACACCATTTTTTCCTAGATATTTTTGCTCTAGGAAAAATAGTGGCAATAAAAGCTTTTCCAAATTCGAAAAGCCGCCCAAAAAGCATTTAATGATGAATCAGACATTGAAAAGACAAACCGTCGTGACTGGACGGTTATCCGAAAATGTCATGCTATCTTCCGCCAAGCCCCCGAATCAACACCAAAAAGTCATGATACTCAACCTCGGCATAGTCACCTCGTCACCAGGAATTTGAGGAAAATATTTCTCAGCCTTAAGTCGGTAGATGTGGCCAAGAAGTAGGGGGCCACTGAAAGGATGAAACCTCGAAAATCTTTCTCGGCCCCACTACGGGACCCACTCATGATAAAAACCATCAACGGGGGTCAACGATGCAGCCGAGCCAATGTAAGCTCGACAAAAACACTCTTCGAAGAACGACTAAGCCGAGGTAAGAAATGAATGAGATCCACTGCCCTCAATCCACTCGGCTTCGGTAAAACAATCAATGATCATCGGCCCTGACAGGAAGCTTCCCAAGGCCCGAAGGAGCTGACACACGTAATCACCAACTCCCTGACAGCGCCCAGTCCAATCATCCCTAACATGGCTGCATACCATTTATTACCAGCCGTAACATGCTCTCCTATCAAAGGCCGCCACCTCAAAAGGCCAATCATGTATAAATAGGAGACATTCCCCACTATTGAAAGGTAAGCCATTTTTCAGATATCTGTGAGTGCCCCGTTTTTCGACCGATTCCCCTGCTGATGAAGGCGGGTGGTTTCAAAACCTTATAGGTGCGTGGAATACGCCTGACCTTAATTTTTGGACTCAAAATGTATAACATAGTCCCCATCTTTATTTTAAGGAAAAACAAAGAAAAACCAAATGTAACTAGATTTGCAAAAGGGTTCGGAGGCTAAGTTACGAGGTGGGAAGGGATTAGGCACCTAACTCGCCCTTTCGGTCTCAAAATAGCTTTTGGCTAAAATATGCTTCTTTTTATATTTATTTAACAGATAAAATAAAACATTTAAATATATATTTGTACATATATTATTACAAACTGGCTACAACCTCCTTCTTGGAATTACAAATACATTTATAAATTTTTAACCATAATAATGGCTATTTTTAGTGTTATCGCCTATAGAAATTCGAGCATCATAACTGCTTATGTTTCTTACATCGGGCTTATCTAAATAACACTTATTTTTTAATAAATAAACTTTAAATAGCCTACCTTTTGAAGCATGGGGGTTTTATCCCGTACCAACTAGCTTCTAGTAGATTTTAGGGTGCGCGCGCTCTGTCTTTCTGGGAGAGGGAGTCTTTTTACTGTTGTTTTGCTGTTGTGTGGATTCGGGCAGAGTAACTGCTTCCGAAAGATGCTTTTCGGCCTCGGGATCCGGGTGGAGCAATTGCTTGCTTTTGTGCTGTTGTTTGCTTGCTGACGGTAGAAATCGGGCAGATCAACTGCTTGTTTTTTGCTGATTTGGCGTCTAGATTCGGGCAGGGCAACTGCTCTTTTTGAGATTTTGGAATCGATGGAATAGAGCGGAATCCTAGCAGGGTAACTAGGTTTCACTTTGGCCACTTGGTTTTGCTGTTTGGGGGAGATTTGGCAGAGCTTCGGAGCTAGAGGAATAAATCTCTCGGCGTTCTCTCAGGAGAGCGATCACTCATTGCGCGGTGAAAAGGTGTAAATTCTGAGTGTCGGATGCCTTTATTTATAGGCGAGAATCCTGACTTCCTTCGTTGTTAAGTTTCATTCACTGAGCTTTATCGGCTTATACCGTGTGCTTAAGAGATTACACCGAAGGCAAACTGATACAGGGAACAAGGCACTGTTGGACGCCACCCATGGTGGAGGCTGGCGCAGCGCCAGGGGGTCCTTTTCATCTTCTTTTTGGCACTTAGGCCCCTGCATTTCACTATTTACGCATTCTGCTTTTGCTTTTTGCAATTTCGACCCTGTAACTTGACATTCGTTAGTTTTTTTAACATGTCTTGATATTTCATGTCATGTTACATACAAGAGGTATGAAATTGAGGTGTCTACAATATCCTAACTCACTTATCATATTCACTTATATGGATCCAAAAGACAAACGGTCATAATTTTTATACATTTATTACACACCACGCCAGAAATCTTATTCTCACGCCAGAGGCTTCTAGTCGGGGCACTCCCGACTCCTTAACGACGTTTATTTTGTCTCATCCAGGTTATCATCCGCACAAACAGAACCGTCACATTTGCTTCTTATGTGGACAAAACGACAAGGTCACCATTTTGCGTGATCAACATTCATGACCAAAAAGTTAAACGGTTTTTATTTATAAAATCTAAGGGGTGACGTTGTAATTTTTGAATCTTTGATCCATTTAATATTAATAGCTCCGTCTTATCAATTAAAATTCGTAAAACTATTTACAGAAAAGCTACTTAAAAATTAAAATATTTTTAAAATTACATATATAATTTTTAAAAGTTAAATTTTATAGTGAAACATTGTACCCCCTTTCTTTGGAAAAGTGAGAGTACAAGTGTATAACTATCTTGATCATATGTTTTATGACATGATAAACAAGTCACTACCTTTTGACATCGATGACAATGACGATAAACATAGGCGGATCTAAGTGGGACCTAAGGGGGCCAGGAGCCACCCGCCCCGGGCGAGGGGGGGAGTGGGTGGGGGTGGGAAAGTTTTAAAGATGCATTTTTTTAATTTTATTTTATCAATACATTTATAACATTATAGTTTGACCCTGCGAAACAAATTACTCCATTTGACAACCTTTATCCAAAACATTGTCTATATATCAAATAAATTGTAATAAGCTTATCAAAATATTATTTTGATTTTTTTTAATGATGTATATGTTCACCGATTTTCTTACAAAATTATTAAAAAAAAAATAGCAATAAGTTGTTCGTTTCTATGATTCCTAAAATTATACTCTCTCTATCCCTAAAAGAGTATATATCTTTAGTTTTTCACTAAAATTAAATAAATTGATATTTGGGGAATTTTAATATGTGCTAAATGTGAAATTAGTAATTATATACAAGATTAAACATTCCTTTAGGATTAAAGCCGATAGGATTAATAATCAGGATGTTTGGTACGATACTAATAGCACGAGTTATCCGGATAAAGTCATTATCCCTTCATATTAATACCAAGGGGGAGGGTGGTATTATTAACGCCCTCACTAAAAAAATTTGGATTAACATTTGTAATCTCAAAACTACCCCCGATATATAAGTGAAGATTAATAGCGTAATAGTACTGGGATTAATAATACTGTTTATCCTTGTCCGACTATCAAACAAGCCCTTAAAGACAAAGTAAATAATAGTTTGTGTACAAATGGTTCTGGCTTTACAAGGTTACGCAAAAATATGATGGCAAGTCATTCATTCAACTAATGTTATTGACAACTAGTTTTTTTAACTCGTGTGTTAAACGTATGTCAGTTAAATCATACATAAATAAAATATAAGAGGATCAGTTTTTTAACAATTATACATAAGTATATCACCAATCATTGTAGATTCTAAAAAATTCTTTATACACAATATTTGTTGTCTTATTAGTTGGTTTTTCATCTTCATCACATATCAATATCTTCAAACTAAAATAATTTATTACTCTAAAAACTACGACATATAACTGTCCATGACTAAATACTGGTTTTTTCAAAAAGAGACTTACGTACAATTATTGATTTTGACACTTGTTAATTGTCATTGCATATGATACCAGCAATGTAAATTGTCTTCTCTGGAACTTGAAAGAAAGTCTTACATTAGATAGAGTTAATGACAATCTTAATTGGGATAAAAACATTTTCTTCAACATTGCTTCCTTTCAAAAAATTTGTTTCAACAATGTGATTCCCAAGATTTTTGATGATTAGTCTTGTTCCATTGCACAACTCTGAAGCATGATCAATGTTTATCAATAGCATTACTGGAACACTAATTTTAAGTATCAATTCATGACCTGACATCCCTGAACACTTTATACTATTCAAAAACTCTGTATAATGAATGTCTTCGAATAAAATTGAATTGTTTCCGTCCTACAAATAGAATCTGAACTCAAATAAGTTCTTCCTTTTAAATGATTACTTTTATTAAATTATATTTATATTTTACTAATAATGAAATTTCTGAGAAGAAAATAAGCTAAAATCAAAATAACTAAATTATTTTTACTGTTAACTATTAGTTTTGTTTTGTAAATTATTTAGAATTTTTATAACTTCTATTATATATTTTTGTTTTATTGACTTCGTAACTATTATTTTTGTTTTATTTTTAAAAATTAGTTTTATGGAAAAAATTTGTTCCGTAATTTTTTATTATTATTTTGCTACCCTCCGTTTAAATTGTTTTGTTTCATTGACTCTTTAACTATTATTTTTGTTCCATAAAATATTTTTATTTTACTAACGTATTTTTGTTTTACATGACTATTTTTAAGAATTTGTTTTAAACTTTTGTTCAGTAAATTATTTTTATAACTTTCCTAACCTTAGTTTAAATTATTTTTGTTTTATTGACTCTGTAACTATTATTTTTTTTTCATCAAATATTTTTATTTAACTAATGTATTTTTGTTTTACATAGCTATACTTAAGAATTTGTTTTAAAAAATTTCCGTGATTTTTTTTAATTATTTTAGTAACCTCAGTTTAAATTATTTTTGTTTTGATTGACTTTGTAACTATTATTTTTGTTCCATCAAATATTTTTATTTTACTAACGTATTTTTGTTTTACATATATATTTTCAAGAATTTGTTTTAAACTTTTGTTTCATAAAATATTTTTTTACTAACCTCCACATTAAATTATTTTTGTTTTGTTGATTCTGTAACTTTTATTTTTATAGTGACTTGTTCAATAAATTATTTTTATTTTACTTTCCTATTATATTTTTGTTTTCTTGATTCCGGAACTATTATTTTTGTTTTAGTTACTATTTTTTATATTTAAAGAGAGAAAAATGTTTAAACATAATTAAAAGAGAGGAGATGGTGGTGGTGAGAGATAAAGAGAAATACAACTAAAGAACATAGGAGAGAGAAAGAGTGAAATGATAACTCAAAAATTAATAATTCAAAAATAAGATTTTAGAGGGATAAATCTACCCTTGCCATTATATATATATATATATATATATATATATATATATATATATATATATATATATATATATGAGGAGAAAGATCAACAAAGAGTTCTCGTTTGATTTTTTTTTTAAATGATACTTTTAGTGGTCTATTAGTAATAAAATAATATTTTTATGTTTAATTTTTTTATAAGTGGACTCTTTAAGTAAAACATCTCAAAATAAAATAATAAACTCTTTGTCCAGTAACATTGAAGGGTATCGCACTTCATCAAACCAAATGGGGGGTTATTTGATTTTTACCCTTCTAATTGTGGAAAGTCTTGAAAACAATTTTTTTGAAAAAGAAGCTGTAAAGTGCAAAGCCACTTGTTAAAAAAACTTCATTACCTCTCAAGAACATTTTCATGCTTTGAATGCTATTGCTAACATAAAAATTTGAATATTAGATGATAATCATTCATAGAAAGTCCCTCAAAGTAACATGGGTCTTGAGGGTTGTTATTAAATAAAGTATGCGTTATTAGAAAGTTTTCGCATTAAATACATAAAAATTTATATTAATACATATGCTAACAAGTATCACGATAACACTTATTACATACTCATCTTTAGAAAGAAACGCTAATGTCATCAATGTATGTGTTAATATTCTCGGTGCAATGTGTTTTAAAAGGTAAAAATTTGTGTAAGACAATCTTACGAATATTTTTTATAAGATGGATCCTCCTTATCTGACCCACCGTATATTGGTGGGTTGAACTGTAAGGGAGTGGAGCTCCATCTTACGAATTAAGAATCGTAAGACGATCTTAAGACCTACTAATTTCCAAATTAGAATTATTAATATGTGGTCGAGAATAGTTAGAATAATTATTATTGTACTTGCTTTGTTCATTCAAAAAGAGTCACTTTTCTTTTTTAAGGTGTTCATAATTAAATTGTCTACTTTATAACTATTCTTTATTGACTAGATGTTCTATAAAACCGTCTTATGAATCTTCATTTATAAGATAGAACATCAACTCTCTCACAGTTTAACACATAAATACACCATGAGTTGGATAAAGAGAATCCATCTTATAAAAAATACTCGTAAAATCGTCTTACTTAAATATTTACATTCTTTATTTTATCATGATACTCTTACCATATTATCCCTTACTTTTATTTGATTTGCTCCCACATGAACAACATTGGTAACTCTAAAAATAATTAAGTAAGAGCAAATATTTATAATATTGTCAACTAGCAAAATACCAGAGATTGGAAATTTAAAATTAGTGTTTTATAATTTGGTACATATTTGAAAGATTAATAGTAGCTAGGATTTACGAAATCTGTCAATGCGACTCGTGATGTAGCTTGTATTGTAGTTACACCCAGAGGTGTATTGACCATAAAGTCAAATATGTAAACAATGGAATACTTTAAACAATTAAAGCAATAATAAACACTGAAGTTTATTAAACAATCTACAAGTTATGCTTGTAGATCTAGCCTTATGGCCAAAAAGATTTCACTAAACAAAATTATGCGTTTAACAAAACAAATTGTGAAATCACCAAAATACCAAACCTCTCACAAGGCAACAAGTCTGAAGAGGAAAACCCACATAAACAAGGTATATAAAACGTGAGATTAAAAAAATAAGCTTCTTAGAAACTAGGAAAGCAAACAACAACAGCAGTGATGTAGCTCGTGGTGAAGCTGCACCCGGAGCTATATCCAGATTTTCAGCAGCGAAGCTTTGAGCTTTCTCTGTATTTCTGCGTGTGTTCAGCCTGTATCTCTGAGCTCCTTTCTTCTGCACGAGCAACACTATATATATCCTTGAGGTAGAGTCCAACACAAATAAGAAAACCAAAGATTTCAAGGAAATAAATGATTATGAAATAAAAGATTTGTTTCCTAAATTAATTTTCTTGTTTCTAAGAGAAACTAACTTACCAAAGTTTTATTCAAACTAAATAAGGACTCTTTGAGAGCTTTTAAAAATATTTAGTTATGGTAACACTTTACATAGCTTTAAGATCAAGAAACTTATAAAATATGGTAACTTCTTACCATTGCTTTTGAATCAAGAAATGATACAACAATAAAATCAATGGAGGAAAATAAGACGACCCTATTTTACCCTTACAATTTCCCCTTTATTGAATCTTTCTGATCAAATCAAATGACATGTGTTTTTCAACACCATCAAACCATCTAACCTGCATTGGTTATAAAATCTCATCTCTCCCTGAATTTGTGCAAGGTATAAAATCAGAAATCAATCTACTAAGCACAAATCATAATATACCAATGATGCAATCACATGCATACAAAACAAACATGAAACAATCTATGGAAAAACAATTAGAATGATGAATCTACAAGGAATCAGATTCATCATCATCACTAGAAATAAGAACATTTGACCTCTCTCCCCTTATTTGACAGGAGAGGAAGATAGAGAAATAATATTTTAATAACTCTTAAAAATCCAAGATTTTGAAAAACATAATTAAGTGTTCACCATGACTTAATTACATCCCTAGCAATAATTGAGCACATCATATCCAGATTCAATACCTCTTAGTTCCCCACAAAAATTAGACATCCACTAAATATTTTTCAAAATAGATATTTTTTGAAAATTGATTTGCATAGTTTAATTTTAGGACAAAAATTCAATAGGCTGACACCATAATTAACAATGTATATTCTAAATTTATGTCTTGCTAATGATGAAAACAAATCAGGCAGCTTCTAATCTAATGCAGTCACACACATGTGAAAAATGTCTAGATCAATTTGATGTAGTTTCGGATGAGGCTGCATTGGGAGATGAATTCGCCAAAATTGTGATTTTATGTTTACTTTTTCATTTTTTGTTTATCTCAACCATACTCATTTCCCACAAATTCCATAGGTACTTTATTTCTTTAGGAATATATCTCAACTTTATTTCAAACATATACATAACATATCACTTGGAACCTTTCACATTCTTTACCAAGGGAAACCATTTTACTTATGATCAACCCATGAAATCCAAATATTCATAGTCCTAAGAGAGAATGACAATAAACCTTGTTTATAGGTAGTTCTTTTCCTTTAGGTGGCTTTCACACTTTTCCAAGAGTATCTATTTTTCTCAAGATCAACCTATGAGAACCAAAGTTCCATAGTACAAAGATAAGATGCTACAACCCTTGTACTTTAAGGTAGCTCTTCCCTTTGTGGACTTCAAACTTGCTCAAAAACTGGGAGAGAGTGAAAATCATAACAAAAAAATCACAATTAATTTTGAATGCAATTCCCAAGTAACAACAAAATGCACAAACACGTGAATCAATTGATCTAGAGTGCCCCTAAATGCAAAATGCAATCATGCCTAATTTTTTTTATTTATAATTAACTAAGTGTAAAATCATATGACACACATACCAAGAGATTTCCTTAGATTGAAAAATATCTTTTTTTTTTCAAAGTGGATCAATAATGGTTCCCCATTTACCCCTATAGTGACTCGAACCCACAACCTATTTGTTGTATGTGAAACGTCTTACCACTAAACTGTGCTTCGTTGTCGATTGGAAAATCTCTTCAAAATCAAGACTCTTAGTAAATATATTAGCCAATCAATTTTTTGCCCCAACATGTTCTATGCAAACAACACCTTATTCAACCAAGTCTCTAATAAAGCGATATCTTATATCAATGGGTTTTGTTCAAGAATGTTGAACTGATTTTTTTGCTATACTGATTGCACTGGTGTTATCACAATACATGATTAACACATCACTATGTATGTCATAATCATTGATCATTTTGTTCATAAAAGTTGTCCTAACACGATTATGCTTTTTACTAAACCAAGAATCCAAATTATTTTTTGAAAATTGATCAAGCTCTTCTTGCATAGTATTGATCCAACATTCATCTTTTAAGGCTTCATTCACATTCTTTGATTCAATAGTTGACACATAGCACGATGCATAAAAATCTTCACATTCATGAGAGGATAAACAAGCTAATTTTCTATAGTCAACCTTACCTTTCTTCATAGTAGACATACCATCATGTACATTACCTATCACTTGATAAGAAGGATGAACTTTTGAATACGAATAGAATATTATTTGCGAGCCACACTAGAATGTGTTTAAAGTTGTTCGTTTGTAGCTCTGGTATCCAATAATGTATCATCCCGATACAACATATTTACTTGCTAGTTTCTTCCTCATCGAAATTCATGCATTTCATGCACCTAGTTCAGAACTCGACTATCAATTTCACTTGGATGCATTTGCTTGAAATGGAAGTGGATCATGTATTGAAGGCTAAACCATTTCCTTGAAAAAGAAACCCATTGTACCTTTTCTCTCTTGTCATTAAGTTTGACGATTTTGTGTTGAATATGTCCAACACTGACAAAATATCTTGGCTGCGATTGCAACATCCTCAGATTTTCTAACCAATGCACCTTTCGATGCAGTTGCATCTGGATTTGTTGAATTTTCAAAACTTAAAAATCGTAGCAAACATTTTTTGTGCATTTGTCTTAAGATCATAAAAATCTAGCAAACCTTTTTTACGCAAAGTATTAACACATTGATTAGCAAAATGATCAAACCCTTTACAATCCCTACATTGAATAGAATCAATATTTTTATCACTTGATGCAGACTGTTTAGCAAAAGGGTTGATAAAAGATTTTTCATGAGTTTGGAAAAAATCTTCTTTTGGAACAAACTTACTAGACTTAGGTTTGAAAGTTGTTTTGATGCTTTAAAATGGTGATCTATTTTGTCATTTGGTTTTTAAAATATTTGTAAACTTTGTTGTTAAAAGATCTATTGAGTCTTCATCAAAATCAAATTCCTCAACATTCCAATTTGAAATAATTCATATTCGTTAAGGTAGGAAGGACGAACAAAATTCTCATATTGGGAATCCATCATGGCTACAACTAGAATCTTCTCTTAGTGTAGTCAAGAGGAGACTCTGATACCAATTGAAAGATCAATAGTAGCTAGGATTCACGGAATTTGTCAATGCGGTTCGTGATGTAGCTTGTACTGTAGCTACACCCGAGGTGCATTGGTCAGAAAGTTAAATATGTAAATAGCGGAAGACTTTAAACAATTATTAAAACAATAATAAACACATAAATTTATCAAACGATTTACAAGCTATACTTGTAGATCCAACCTTATGGCAAAAAAAATTTCACTAAAAAGAATTATGCGTTTAAGAAAACAAATTATGAAATCACCAAAATACCAACCCTCTCACATGACAACAAGTATGGAGAGAAAACCCCACAAAAACAATGTATAGGAAACATGAGATTAAAAAATATGCTTTCTATAAACTAGGAAAGCAAACAACAACTGCAGTGATGTAGCTCGTGGTGAAGCTACACTCGAGCTACATCCACATTTCCAACAGTGAAGCTTTGAGCTTTTTCGGTATTTCTGCGTGTGTTCAGCTTGTATCTCTGAGCTTCATTTCTTCTGCACGAGTAGCACTATATATATCCTTGAGGTAGGGTCTTACACAAATAGGAAAACCAAAGACTCCAAGGAAATACATGATTAAGAAATAAAAGATTTGTTTCCTAAATTAATTTTCTTGTTTCAAAAGAAACTAACTTACCAAAGTTTTATTGAAACTAAATAAGGACTCTTTGAGAGCTTTTAAAATATTTAATTATAGTAACACTTTATATAACTTTAGGATCAAGAAACTTATAAAATATGATAACTTCTTATCATTGCTTTTGGACCAAAAAATGAACACAACAATAAAATTAATGAAGAAAAATAAGACGATCCTATTTTACCCTTACAATATTGAATGTATAAACCACAAAAATAATTGTTGAAAATTTGATTCTTCTCACGCCTCCTTGGAACAAAAATTAAAAAAGGGAAGAAGAGAGGAATAATTTAGATACATAACATAACTATACCTTAAGATCGATTCCACAAATAAAACCTTCATGAAACATAGTCCCAACATAATATTTTGGGACAAATATTTGTAATTAAATTTGTTCACAGTAATTGATTTGAAAAATAATAATTTTTTGGCCAAATCGTTACCTATTAAAGTACAAAGTTTTAAGTTATAAACTTGAATCGGAAAATCATGATTAGGAACATAATTATCTTTTCTGATTAGTTGTTTATCCACCAAAAATGAAAGAAAAAAAAACAATAAATGATAAAGATCTTAGACCAGTGGATCCCGTTAAAAGAAGATAAAGAAAACTTAAATGAACCATAGTTAAATTTGAGTAGGTCTCCCGTGTAAATGTCTTACGGATCCTAATTTGAGTAATCTTACCCTCACTGCTCAGATCATTAACACACGATGTGTCAAAAGGATACATCTTACAAAAAAATTCCCATAAAACAATCCTTCATTAGTTTTTGCCTTTAAATTTATCTCACACCCCTTCCAATAAAAAAATGAAACTAAACAAAAACTACATAGTGGAATATTGGATGAAAAGAGTAAAGATTTTAAAAGTCATTATAAGATTAGCTAAGATTAATAAAAAAATAGCAGTTCACAAAAAAAATTATATAGTAACACACAATTTTTATAGTTCTTTGTGGTATTTGGTAATGCTTAAAAGCTTTCTAATTATGTTAGTTAATGGTGCACGTATTCGAAAAAAATAAAATTAAGAGAAATTTACACACAGATTAAGGAAAGTTGTAAAAATAATAATCTACCATTATTTAAATGTAATTATTGTTGATAAGTTGAATGATTATTTTTATCTTTCCTCTTAACATCCTTTTTAAATCATCTTACATTTTCTCAAAATTTTAAACAACACTTTTAATTAGAGAATAATTAATAGGAGTAATTTTGGCAAAATGTAAATACATTTTCTTGAAATCCTATTACTTAATTTATTTTGGGATTTTTTTTCTTTCTAAAACGTCATTTATTTTAGGACAGATGAAGTAGTATTTTTCTTTCTTCTCTCAACGACCCTCCTTAACAACATTTAGTTTGCGTGTAATACATAAAAGTACAAAATATGAACAAATGTTTATTAAAAATTGAAATCTTGTAACGGCAAATTATTTTGAGATAAAAAAACTTTGCTAAAATGATATTTATTTTGGGACATAGATAGTAAATGTTAAATTAGATATTATTTAAAATAGTCCTTTGTCCTAAAATAAAATTTTGATGTTTTAAAAATTCACACACAAATTAAAGATGCTTATAAAAAGAGTGATATACTCTTATTTAAGTATAATTATGGTTGAATTAGTTATATGATTATGTTTTCTTTGAATATGTCTCTAGTAAGACAGAGACACACTCTCTTGATTCAACCTACAATATACGATGGTCGGATTAAGGAGATATGTTTTACATAAATACCCATAAAATCGACTTTCCTAAATTTTTGTCTTATTATTTTTCTTCATAACATCCTTCTCTAAATTACCCTACTTTTTTAAAATACAACATTAATGTAGATACAATTTTCTTGAAATCACGTTTTTTAAGGTATTGAGAATTATAACGTCAATTTATGTATAAAAAAGAAGTAAGCTCATTGAATGGTTGTGATCTTCTGACCTCGTTGACCCCTTAACCTAGGAGGCCACAATTTGGTTGATTTTGCAAAAGTGGGGCCCAACTGATTTCAACAGAAGAAACAGAGAAGGTTATGGAATAGAAATAGGAATAGGAAGAGGAATATACATACATATACTGATATACTCGGAGGAGAGAGAAAGGGAGAGGGGACTTAAATACTAATTCTGACAATAAAAAGGGGAAAGGGTGTAATGGCGTGAAGGAGCAAGAAGGCCAAATACGTTTGGAAATTTATATTGAGTGGGAGAGAGGTTGAACGGAGAGAAAAAGCAAGAAGTAGAGAACAAACAAGAAACAAATCCATCCTTTGGCTTTGTATAATCTAAATCAAAATCAAAAACAGGCAAGTCTTTCACATCACATGGGACAAGAGCCCCCTCCACCGTCACACCCTTAAGACTCACTCCCTCCGTTTCTTCTCATTATACTCCACTCTCTCTATTTAGCTAGCCGTTTCCCCTTCATTCGTCCTCCAATTCTACCTCTAGCTCTTGTTCTCCCTTATTGAATCTTTGCTGCTGAAGTATGCTCAATTTTTGAATTTTGGGTTTTTGTTGTTCGGATCTATCTATTAAAGGTGGGTTGTTAATTTGATCCGAAATTGTTGATCTGGGTTTGGTGGGGTTTGTTCAAATTTTGGTTGAGAGGGGAATATATATATATATAATTATATATATTTATAAATATATAGAAAGATGGAGGAGAACCGTTTGTGTTCGTGGACCGTGATTCGTTCCCTATTCGCCATCTTTCAGTGGTGGAGTTTCAACGTTGCCGTTATCATCATGAACAAATGGATCTTTCAGGTCTGTCCTATTTTTTTTCTTTCTAATTTATTTACCTACCCCCCGAACCCCCGAATCAATTTACGTTTTTGAACATCAATATGAAATGAGTTTTGCTAATTTTATTGAATTTCAGCTCTTCGTCCAATTGGCATTCGCAACCCAAGATTAATTCTTTCATGTCTTCCTGGCTTATATTGCACTAGTACTTTAGTAATGTGGTTGTTTTATTGTTAAAATTAGTGAATTCTACTAGTATAACACAGTGTTTCTTAAAGACGTGTACTTGCAATTGCCGTGTGGTCTGATGGGTTAAGATCAATTCAAGTATCAATTATTAGATATTAGTCGCCTAGTGTTCCGGCTGCAATTGTGGTGTAAAGCTTTTGGTGTGCCTCTGTAAACAAGCTGAGAAATGAGCTCCAATTTTGAAAGTTTATACTGAAAATGGAGATGTTGGCTCATCTAGTCCTAACTCCTTAAAATGAATGTCTAGTGGTTAAACTTAACCGAATTATGCTCGTTTTTTTTTTTTGTCACTTTCTAATTTTTTAAAGCTATTTAATGTATTCCTATATTGCTTTATACCATTTCAACAATTTGTTTGTAGTCATCTTTCTTATATAGTTTTATATATTTGCTTCAATTTCGTGTCCACATAGTAATATCTCAATCTTTTCTGTCATTTTTTGTAATTTATTGTATTTCAAAAATTCATTGACAACTGAACTATTGATGTCAGTCGGGTTCAGGCTCACTCATTTTGTAAGCTAGCCAGGTTGAGCTCAGTTTTAGCTCTTGATGTTAGTCAGGTGCTTATATTGGGAGGGAATAGTTATCTTTTTTTGGGGGGATACAGATCTTTCTTCTTTTTTGGTTTTGGGTTTGGGGGAGAGGGTGTTGTTAGTGAATATGTTCCTAGTAATGTGATTCCTTGTTTTTGTGTAGGCCAATATACTGCTTTGATCCTGAATGTTGTGGTTTATTTTTAAATTTTTATAGATCTGAAAAGTGAAAATGATACTGGATAGCTTTCACAACATATTTGAGTGTTGCACTGCATGCTGCCGTTTTCATCTGGTTGGAATGAATGTAATTGCAGCCACAACAAACTACATGAAATTCATGCATTTTTTTGCACTAAATTCACATTCTCACTGTTAAGCTTGATAGACATTGTTGAGCCTCTATCTAACAGCTTAAGCTTTTAGATGAGTTGGTAACTTAACATGGTATAAGAACTTTGGTTTGGTTAAGTCGTGAGTTCGAGTCATCCCGCTTGCATTTGTTACCCGGAATATTGTGGGTGCATATTGTCACTCTGTTTGGTTGTGATGCCCTGGTGAGGCATGTTTGTGTATCTCTCCACGTGTGGACGGGTCACACGTGAGGGTGAGTGTTAAGCTTGATATACATTGTTGAGTCCCTATCTAACAGTTTAAGCTTTTAGATGAGTTGGTGACTTAACGGTCACATTTTTTATGATAGGTAATTCACATTGTCACATTGTGCTGTTTCTTTTATTAGTGAATTCCTTTCAACCCTTGTTTACTAGGGTTAGTTTAAGTTCAGTGAGATCTGGTACTGAACCAAGTATATTCTGCTGAATAGCTGTTAGTTTTTCCTTTGTGTAAATATTGTAAGGACTCCTCACTTTCTGAAAAATTTCCCATCTTATGCTGAACAATGTTCTTGATTGGTATGGGATTCGAGGTGTACTCAACTGTAGTACTTTGAGATCATTGATGCACGTTTAGGAGTACTTCAAAACAAGAAGAAGAAGAAAAAAGTCTTTAGTAAAAGAAAGAGGACGAGAACATATCGTGGAAGAAAGAAAGACAAAAAAAACTACCGTATAAGGTAGAAGAAGAAAGCACATAAAATAAGATATTAGCCTAATGAGAAAGACAGGGACATAACAAGAAATATGTGTTAGGTACATAATATGCAGCCCCGCTGGGTATTTGTTGGATCATTTGGAGGGAAAGAAATAAAAGGGTGTTTGAGAATGAGGAAAGGACAGTAGATAAATTGAAGGATGAATTGTTGCGCACGTTACATTTTTGGTGCGCCGTAGACATTAATTCTTCCTGTATTGATTTTGTTAATAATTTTTCTTTAGATTAGACTTTTGTGTATGCTCTTAGCAAGGACGCGCCACATGTTTTGACGCCTTTGGTATATAATATCTTACTTATCAATTTTTTTTTTTTGCCTCTTAGCCTATGCAAACAAATATATGCTGCCAAAATGCTTTATTCTGTGGGCATATTAACATCATAAATTGCAGGCTTTTACAACTAAGCTCTTTTTTTTATAAAAAAATTGATTGTTTTCCTTCCCATGAGCACAAAATTACCACAAGAGTTGGGCTTGGGGGGGGTGGGCTTGCTCTCCATTGCATTGCAGACCACGATAGAAGTGGTTTGCTTTATGCGACCTAACTAGTTGAACATATTTGTGATTGAAGTCAAAGTGGGGATGACAATGGTGAAGTCCTCCTAATTTTAACAATTCTCTTTTTTCTTATACATTTCATTGGCTCGTTATCTGTAAAATTTGTTTCTATTGATAAAATAGTCCAGTTCTGTGAGCCGTATGGCATTCCTTTATGGTTTTTTTTTTTTTTGATAAGTAAAGCCTTTATGGCTTCTTTCAGTTCAAACTTTAAACTCTGTTTACTTGGAAGAAGCTCCTGACTCGTTTCATGTATACACTTGTGCTTTTCAGAAACTGGATTTCAAGTTCCCTTTGTCAGTATCATGTATACACTTTATATGCTCATCTATTGGTGCATATGTGGTAATCCATGTGCTGAAGCTTAAGCCACTTATCGTTGTTGAGCCTGAAGATCGTTGGAGAAGGATATTTCCTATGTCCTTTGTGTTCTGTATCAACATAGTATTGGGAAATGTCAGCTTACGTTACATTCCCGTCTCTTTTATGCAAACCATAAAGTCGTTCACTCCAGCAACAACAGGTTAGGTTCAGATATGCAATAATATGATTCACTATTCTCTCTCTCTCTCACATACACACACTTCATAAAAGCTGTATTTGATGCTGAAGCATTTGCAACAGTTGTTTTGCAGTGGCTGGTGTGGAGAAAATACTTTGACTGGAGAATTTGGGCATCTTTGGTTCCTATTGTTGGAGGAATTCTTCTTACATCTGTTACAGAGCTTAGCTTTAATGCGTTTGGATTCTGTGCTGCCTTATTTGGCTGTCTTGCTACTTCTACGAAGACTATTCTGGCAGAATCTCTGTTGCATGGCTACAAGTTTGACAGGTACTGTCTCCTTCCCGTACCTCCTCAAGATCAAAATTTATTGGTGTTTATGTATAGGCTTGTGGTTGTCAAAGGTTCCGAGTTTGGCTTTTGATGCCAATAATACTGTAAAATGTTTGGAATTCTGTAGGACAACCGGTTTCAATCCCCAATGCACAAATGTTTGGCCTTTTCTATCTAAATAGAAGTACCATATAATGCGTCAAGTTTGTCAATGTTATGGAAATATTTAGTCGTGTTTATGTAGTCTTCCAAGGACAACTCATGAATGAGGCTGTGGTTGATGTTTATTATGCACGCATTGAACTTCTAGAATGTAGTCCATTCGCTCCGTTGAATCCCACCTACCACTTCCACGTCCATCTCCCATGACCCCCATCTCTCTATCTTGCTTCTAGTCTTCACAAAGTAAATCCGTTCATGGGGAGTGCAATTTTTGGCATCCCCTTCAACATTTTCAACCCTCTCAACCGGGGGGGGGGGAGAGAGAGTATGTTAATCTGTCAACCACTTGGTTCATCATATTAGATAGAAGTTGAACTGGATACAAGTATGGGCAGCTACTTTAATTCTTGTTCAAATCCTGTCAAGAATTTAGTTATAAAAAAAAACATGTCAAGAATTTATCTTGGAGAGCCCAAGAGGTTCGTACTTGTAGACGCTTGTGTCCAAGTAGGAGGAAGAATTTTGTGTCCCGAGGCATTAGTCTGAGAAGATAAAGGATTTTCTCAGTAGGAAAAGGGATTTTTCACAAACCGCATGTAGCATTGCGGAATGATGGTTACCAGACATGTAAAGGACCGGATTTTGATTCCCACCACACACAGACTGTTGGATGGATTAACCTAATGTATACAAGATGATATGCCATGGTGCATCCGTGCATGTTGTGTTCATATGACATTATGTTGATTGATGAGACGAAGAAGGCCACAAAAAAAATTCCGATATTTAGGAGGGGGTTGATGTTAGGCATAGCTGCATGGGATAAAATCGATAAAATCATGCTGGGTGAGATAGAGAAGTGCATTAGGAGGGATATGTGATTGATGTATACGGGTTACGTTAAAAGGTAAGTGTTATTGGTCAATCATTAGACCTGCACTACTTATGGAACCCAACAATGGGTTACTAGAAAGAGCATGTTTACTAGATGTGCGTAGTTGAAATGCAATTGTTGGAGGGATATCTGGTACAACTAGAAAAATCAGAACTCATAATGAGAAAATTAGTGAGAAAGTAAAAGTCGCCCCCGTAGTAGATATAATGAGAGAGAATTGCCTAAGATGGTTCACACGCATTTATCGTAGACCAATTAGTGCACCCGTTAAGACGTGCGAGTGTATCAACATCAGCCAAACTAGTGCAGGGAAGGGAAAAACCGAACTTTAAAAATAACATGGACAACCTTAATAAAGAAATATATGAATGAGTGTGGTGTATGTGATGACCTGGCTTTGGATCGATAGGGATTTTCACTCCAACCCTAGGCATACTATAAGCTGCAAAGAACTCTCTTAACTGCCTTGAATAGATCATTCAGAAAAAAGAAAATCAGATGCAAAGTACTATCCTTGCTTTCGAAGTCTTGAGATTCCTGATCCATTTCTATAAAATTTAGTCTTTGATTTAGAAAAAAATGCTACATCCACAGAATTTATCTACAAAATGCATCTACATCATGCTTTAATGTACAACCTAAAGCATGATGTAAACGAAATCTGTAGATGAATGCCACTATAATTTGCGAGCATCACACCTATTAATATACTTGCCACCGTTGACACTATAACCCACCACCACCACCACACACACCCCCCCTCCCAAAAAAAAAGAAGCATTTTATTTCCAGCATAGGCCCATCAATGGGCTCATTAACTAGCCAAGTTACATTCACAAGGATCCTTGTTCAAGATGGGTCCTCATTCCCTAGCCCAGCTTTTTCCAGCAGTAGCGCAGCCTTATTCTCAAGTGATGTCTGAAAGGGTAAAGAGAAAGGGAGGACTCTCAAATAGCTTAATGGGCAAACTACCATGTGCGATTCTGTTAATACCCTTATTCTCAAGTGATGTCAAATCAATGACACCCATTTCATTTTCTATCTCACAACTAAAAGGGGTACTATAGACATTTGGTTTAGAAAAAAAACCTTTTTAAAAAGGGAAAGGGTATTCCCTTTTTAGGATGTACAAAATGGATTAGGGGATTCCTATTTTGGGACGGAGGGAGTATCTTGTTGCACTAGTATTTTGCACTTAGTTTTGTTTTATGAAGGAACACTTTAGGTCATGGAATATCGGTTAACTAATTAGACTTTAAAAAGGATATAACTTGGCAATAAGAAAATCTGTGTGAGATGCATTTCTAAAAAGAAGCTTCTGTTTCCATGGTTTTTTGTAATCATGGTTTTTTGTAATCATTGGTTCCCATGTCTATAAATATCTAGCACTGGTATTAATTTTAGGTAGCACGTAGCCAACCGTTTGGTTATAACTTCTAACTCTATGAATGAAAATTTGGAACGAGGACGCAAAAGAAACGCATTACTGATGAGTGGTGGTGGTTTGGCTCTAGGGAGAACTGGTGTGGGGATTTGTTGGTGAGTGAAATGTTTATGGATGTGGGGATTTCTTCTCGACACGAACAATTATTATCTAAAGTATGAAATACAAGTATACAACACATGGAAAAGGTTGAAATAACCTGTACCCTTTCAGATCAATCGACAGTTACAAAATAGCTTTCGCAAGAATGAGAGGCATTAAGCGTCGAGAGTTGCAGAAATGTTCATAGTTTGAAGATATGTTACCTCGCCTCTTCAATTTTGCCAAAGTACTTGTTCCGACACAACATGGGGGTGTGTGGCAATTTTACACTAAATTAGTGCAACATCTTACATTTTTGGTAGATCTTCACTCGTATCAGATCCTCCTAGCCGAGCTAGGTAACATAGGCTTGAAGTCCACCCATATTGCGTGTGCATATATGTGTGCAGGCTTGAAGGTCATCCTGTTCTGATCAAAATATCGTGACCATCTTAAAAGTAGTGTGTTTAGCATATATGGGAAAGAAAAGCCTCTCAACTAGAACTCGCAACAATTTTGATGCAGATTTTTATGGCTTTTCCCAGTCTGCATCAAACTAAGGCACATGCTTGACCGGCTGTGCAGGCAACATCAACTTTCTTTAAAACTCCAATCATTCTTTCTTGATGCAATAAGAGTCCTACTATATAGGCATCTTTTCTTTGTTAGTTTTAGCTTTTTCAAGCTAATATAAATTTAGTTGATTATCTTGAATATTTGTAATTTTGTAGTGTCAAATACTGTAAAGATTTTTTAAATTGGGTTTTATTATTTATTGTTCGACTGACAGTAGTTAACTGAATCTATGTATATTACCCTTCAGCATAAACACAGTGTACTACATGGCACCCTTCGCAACTATGATACTGGCTTTGCCGGCCCTAGTATTGGAGGGAGCTGGGGTTTTGGAATGGATTCACACGACTCCAGCTCTTATTCCATCCCTTGTCATCATCTTAGGCTCAGGAGTAACAGCCTTTTGCCTCAACTTTTCTATCTTTTACGTGATTCACTCCACAACTGCTGTCACCTTCAATGTTGCTGGAAATCTCAAGGTTTGTTTCAGTTTAATCTTACATTCTTTCAGTCAATTTATTTTTTCATTGTCAACATCATTTTCTGAAGTACAAGTTTCATTTATTGCACAGATACATTTCGAGTTTCATACATTGTTGTGTTGTGTATTCTGATTGAACCAACCTTTAGGCTGTAAACCATTTCATAGTTGTTGCAAATATTGCAATTAGCTCCTAAGTAATGGTAGATGAACTTAATTCAAGCTTTGTCGCAACTATACTCGGTACTGGCAACATGAACTATAAATACTTTCTCTATCAACTCCTTTTCATTTATCACCGTCAATTTCAGTTCCGCTCTTCCCCATTGTCTGACCCTGCTGTGGTCCTTTTGCCCTTGTTTGCAACAATAATGAACAATCCCGACATATTTGACACCGATGCAGTATTTATGGATGTCCAATGCTCTTAATTTTCTTTTGTTATTTTTGTAATGCCATGTCTATCATTAAAATTTTCTTTTTTTGCAGAAAAAGTTCATCAATTTACCACCTCTTTCAAATGGTGCAATTGCCCTCTTGATTAAGTACACTGTGTACACCCATGATTGTTATCAACAACTCAAACCTACCTAAAGCCCCATTTGTGCTGTTTTGGTGTTTGTGCTCTACAGTTTTACTTTTTTGCTGAAAAAGTTCAAAAATAAACCACCTCTTTAAAGATGGTCTTGCCCACTAGATTAAGTACACCCACACCCATGAATGTTATCAACAACTCAAAGCTAAAGCCCCCATTTGTGTTGTTTTGGTGTTTGTGCTCCTACAGGTTGCTTTTGCTGTTGCATTTTCGTGGATGATATTCAAAAACCCAATCTCAGCAATGAATGCAGTTGGGTGCGGGGTGACGCTAGTGGGATGTACATTCTATGGGTACGTGAGGCACAAGCTTGCTCAACAGTCACCGGGAACTCCTCGTACACCCCGCACTCCAAGAGCTCGCATGGAGCTGACTCCTCTTGTAAACGATAAAATAGATGATAAAGTTTAATTAATCTAGTCATGCGTGACGAGGGTAAAATGGAAAATGGGGCAGTCCGGGGAAATAGTACAAGGACGAACTACTGCAGTACGAGCAAAAACAAACACCCTGCTTCTTGCCTTGAGTTTCCATCAGATTAATCAACTAATTAGCCTACTTTCTTTCCAATTTTTTTTTTTTTTTACACCTTTTCTGCTAAAGAAGATACTTGAGGATGTGATACATTTCTTTTGGCCAATAATTTATGGGTATAATTTTTGTCCTTCTCAATTCATTTTCAGCTAATTTTGATGAGTGCTTTACTTGAAGAAAAGTACACAGAAGTGCACTCCTAACTTTTTAGTGCCCTTGCCATAAATACCCCTTTTCTGAGTTAAATTAAATAACATGGGGAAGGGGGGGGGGGAAGTTTATTTTCGGATCACTTCTCTTATTAAGTACCCCTTCTGATTAAAAAAAAAAAGTTGTTTATTCGGAACCGGACCACTTCTCTTATTAAGTTGAATGCCTAAAAGTGTATCAAACAAGCCTATTAAGTATAAAAAAAAATTGAGTAAGACGCTATTATATATATATATATATATTTTTAGGGAGATGATATTTTCATTATAATTTTTGTTTATCTACTACATTTTTAATTATTACATTAAATAAATGTATGTTTAGATAAAACTACTTCTTAAGTACTTGCCCGTTTTAGTTGACTAATCAATTTAATTTTTTTAATTATATTCTAACATTATTTTTTTGGTTCAAACATCAATAAACAACATAGTTATTCTATTTTTTATTTTTAACATTTTAATTCTCAACAAGCAAAGTACTTATTCATTTTTAATCAATTTTTAATCACTCATGTCTCATATTCATTATCATAAAAATAATATGATTAATACATTTTCTACCAAAATTTTAGAATATATCAGATATTTTATAATAAAAAATTAAAATATTATAATTTAGTTTTAAAAATATTATTTTAAAATATCAATTCAATAATATTATTATGGTAGATATTCAACTAAATATTTGTTTTCAATTAGGGGTGGCAAAATGGGTGTTTTGGATCAATGGATAATAGGCCATTATCCATGGATAACCATGGATAATGGCCTATTATCCATTGATCCAAAACACCTATTTTGCCACCCCTATTTTCAATCAACTCAAAAGATTAAAATTTTGAATCAATTATAACGATAGGCAAAAAAATTCAAATTGTATGATATTATTTCATACTATGATTTTAATATTCGATCAACTTTTACGATTACATTCTTTAAATTTCACCTTTTATTTTTTCCATAACAAAAGAACACATTTTTACTCAATGTTTGGTGGACAAAAAATCTCCTTGCTATATATTCTTATTATACAATATAGCTTTAGTCATAAGATTAATTAATAAAGTCATTACAAAAAGTAAAAATAATACGGAGTAGTACTCCCTCTGCCCTTAAATTATCATACTAGTTGACTCGACGCACGGTTTAAGAAAAAACAATTGATATGATTATTTATATTTGTTTAATGTGTAGTTTCCTTTAAAGCCTAGATGTATGTGGCCCATAATTAAAATATAGTGAAAAAGTAAGGGTAAAGTGGTAAAGTGGTGTTCTAAAAAGGTAAGTTTCAAACTGGACAATTATTTTGGGACAGACGAAAAAGGAAAGGATGACAATAATTTAGGGACGGAGGGAGTAATAGAATAACTAGGTTGTTCATTATTGTTTGAACTAAAAAATAAAAGTAATTTGGTTAGTCAAATAAGTACTTAAGGGGTAATTTTTGTCTAAACATGTATCTATATGATACACTAATTAAGGACGTAGTGGATAAACAAAATTTGTAGTGGAAATAGCCTATCCCTATTTTTAATACGAATCTTCATTACCCAATTAACTGTGTATTAGTGGGTTGAGCTAAGAGATTGGAGATCCTTCCAAGCCGTTATGTATTACTTCGGCATACCAATTGATGGGATAACATGCGATCCAATTAAGGAATCGAGACAGGAGTACGGTCAACACTTGTCACGGTCACAACTAGGGGTGAGCTTGGTCCGGTTCGGTCTAATTTTTTGGAAATAAAGAGAAAATCGGAACCAGATCAATAGTTTGGTTCTCAAAAAATTTAGAACCGGAACCAACCCAATATGTATGAGAACCAAAACATTGGTACGGTCCAAAACCAATTAAAGATGTATGAGAACCAAGACCGAACCAATACTATGATTTTTTAATTTTTAACTATTTAATACAAATACATAATAAAAAAATTCAAGGCTGAAACTTCATAAAAAATTTAAAAACTTTTGATAAAAGTACATTCAAAAATTAAAAATATTGAACTTATAAACTCATAGCATAACAAATCGGTTGAAACAAAATAATGAAATAGTACCAACTAAAAAGTAGAACAAAGAATGTATTAGGAATTAATATATATATATATATATATATAATAAACAATATATTGGTTCGGTTCGGTTCCGTGTTTTTTTAGTTTGAGAACCGAGACCAACCCAAATGTCCGAATTTTTGATCCAGGACCAAACCAAAATATTGATTTGGTCCAGTTTTAATTGGTTCGTTTCGATTCTATTGGTGTGATTCGATTCCAAAAAATTCCAACACACCCCTAGTCGCAACAAGAAGGCTAGGCTTACGGACGTACAGTACAAGAACCGCCGAACCGGATCGTCACTGTGAAGAAGTACAAGGTTGAGACGCATGTATGTGTGTGGTTTCAGTTTGGGCTGAGTTTTTACCGCCTAAAATGACTCGGGCAAGACTGTTAAAAAAAAAAGACTCGTCAACAATGACAAAACTAATTATTAACGGATGTCAGTCTCACGTGACCGACTAATTATCGTTAAAAAAATTAAAATTAATAATTTTGTGGTGATATTCAAAAGTAGAACTCTTCCTATAATCCTATTTCTAATTAATTATTCTTATTTTTTTTATGGATCCAAAAAAAACATTTTCTTTCTAAGAAACACTTGTAGGCATAATTTTTTAGTATAAACTCTTAATAAAGCGAAATATCTTAAAATAATATAATAAACTATTCACATGAAGGATTGATGCGATTATAAAAAAAGAAAAAATTTGAGTAAGATAGTCTTATAAATATTTTTTTAAAAGACGAATCTTTTTTATTTGATTCATCGTGTATTGGTGAATGTGAGTTACAGTCTAAAAGAGTGGAACTCCGTCTTACGAATTAAGATTCGCAAGACGGTCTTACACGAGACCTACTCTTATAAAAAACAGTTAGCAGCGATGTGGCAAGCAAAATCACAGCTTGGACCGTCCTTGAGTTGGGTAGGATATCTGGGCTTGAATCTGCTTCCTTGAACCTGACTGAGAAGAAAGAAAACCTGAGTGGAAGTGCAAGGCAGGGCCTCGCGAAACCCCTCCGGCGTGAGAGTAAGTATCGAGTGCAAGTATGAAAGCAATTCGACAGAATGCCAAGGCTCAAGAAAGAGGGTGTGTGTATGCGTGGGTACCTTGTTACGGCTTATGGAGGAGTATTTATAGGCCCCTTTGTGGTTGAATCCGGCCATGATTCGGTTTCCTTAGTTACCTTGTTCAGCAAGGGAAGAATCCCTAGATTTTAGGCGTGATACGCGGTTGGCCGCGAGATATCAGGAATAGATAAGACAAGTGTCCTACCTACATATGGTAACCTTTGATTGTGTCTTGGGGAGCAAGCCTCTGTCTTTTCCTGCTTGATGTTGGTTCGAGCGGGCATGGCTCTGCCCGCCTATGTGATAGATGGTGAATTAAAGCGGACATAGGTCCCGGGCATGGCCCCTGGTCGGATAGGCAAGACCTATGCCCGGCCAGGTTTGGACGGGAGTTTCTATGCTCGCTGCTCGATGCTTCCATTACTTTGCTCGCTGGGCCCGTAGGCCTCATAAGGAGTGTGCTCGTGACTGGCACGTGAGGATAGCTCGTGCCTTGCTCGTGACCGGGTTTGGGCCGGGCATATCAGTGGCCCCTAGCTTCGTGCCCGGCGAGTATTCATGCTCGGTGCAGGGAGCGTACGGGATGTTATGACGTTGCTCGAAGTTCGGGTACAAACACTTGTGAAAATTTTGCAAAATAATGATCGGGCTGAGCGTAGTGGTGGATTGTTCTAGAACTTCACTTGGCAACCAGATGGAGCGTATCAAAGAAGCCTCTTACTAAGAGTATCCCAAGGTGAATGTGGACGGAGCGCGTGAGCCGCCAGAGAGTAGTGCGAAGCGACATCGGCACGGATCTCAGGGCGACGCATTGAATGCGCATGTGGGCTGGTGACGGCGAGCAGTCCTTTCGTCTTCCAGTTCGGCGCCCCCAAAAATTCCCAAGATCTCGCTATAAAAAGTCGAGAGTTCCTCCCATTTGAACTTTACGGTCTTTGAAGTTTCTAGAGAGAGAGTAGAGAGAGAAGCTCCGCAAATCCTTGCCGCCGGCTCCCCAAAACGTTCCAGCCACCGGTGCCATTACCGTTGTTTCTCTGTCCAGACCGTGATTTCCAGAAGTAGACCTCTTCCAGAATCTTTACAGTAAGTTTCTCCACTTCCTGTCTCATGTTTATTTTGCTCATTTTCTTTGTTTGTCGCATTTCTGGGCAAAGTCTCCCTTCTGAATCTTCTGAGTAGACTCAATAGACTTAGGCAAGACCATAAGCTGAGATCGAGGAGAATCGCCCACTGTGTCCTGCCTGCTAGGCGGGCAGGGCCCTTGGATTTACCTAGACTTAGGGCTTTTTCTCCCTTTAGCGTCTGTTCTATTTCACGGGCAGAGTCTGACCATTGTTTGTCCTCGATCTCTGTGTAGATGTCTGACGGAGATTTCTCGGAGAACGACAGAGAGGCCTTCAGCTACGGCGGACAGAATGATCCGCTGAGCAGTGAGAAGTCTCCTTCTATCGATGTTGTATTTGAAGAGGGAGACGAATCTGTGACCGGCGAGGCCGTAGCGGCGCGGGTTCGTGTGCCCGTGATTAGACTTTCTGACTCCTCCGACGAGCATAGCTTGTTTGAGGGAGAGGTGGAGCAAGGCCGTTTGGCAACCGGCGGGTAGGGCCACGTGCAGTTGCCCAAACGGGAGGAACCCACAAATGGAGAGAGAGCCGGCAATAATGCGCTGCCTTGTGCTGGGAACACTCCAATCGTTAACGAAGCCTGTAATTCGGCAGAAGAGGATTCTGATAATGTCCCGATTGCCCGAAGGAGACGGCGGACTGCCTACACGGGAAACGAGGCTACCACTTCTGCCCCTACCCCTGCCTGGATGTCAGATGCCGACGAAACGCTTTACGCGGCCCACTGGGCGTCATTAGATACTCCGGCTAAGCTTACCACCTGGTTCACCTCGATGGGGATAGATTCTCAAGATTATCGAGTAGAGAAGGCTGTGTTGGTCGATGGAGAATTCCCCCGCAAGTAAGATGGTAAACTACTTTTCTTTGCGGACTTCTTCTGGGTGGGGCTTCGCCTGCCGCTGGACCCTTTCTTCCTGCAATTTCTCAAGGCATTCTGTCTGATGCCCGGCGATTTGATGCTGAATACTGTACGGGCCCTGATGGCGTACATTGTGGCGTGCCGGGTGCTGCGAATAGAGCCCACGCTTAAAATATTCCTGCATTTATTTATTCTGAGCGTTGACGCTTACGGTCGGGTCAACGCACGGTCCAACTCTAGTTTCCTCAGAATTCTGTCTGACGTCCCGGGCAAAGTCGATGCTTGGGATAGGAGAGCCATCCTGATCGAGTCTAGGACGGGGTGGCCGATAATGCCAATGAGCCAGGCGAGTATTCACGTTCCTAAGATCCCTCGTGGAAGCTTCACTACCGGAGACTCTGGCCGCCTGGCCGTTATACGGGAGGCCCTTGGATGCGTGATGGACGGAGAAAAAAGGATCAGCCAGGAGAGCCTATTCGACTGGAGGGAGCTATGCTGCAACCCTAGGAATCTTCGTTTGGCCGGGGTGCTCCGTGCAGATATCCCCGGGGTTGAGTCTTTGTATACTTTTGATGACGAAGAGGCCCATGTGTATTGGGGTGACTATCACGGGCAGAATTTCCGCCAAGACTGCCAAGAATGCCATAGGCTCGGCCATGACTGCACTCCTGCTTATACCGTTGCTCTTGGTCGATTTAAACTTTGCTTTCTTTTTATTTCTTTTAATTGTTCGACTAGTCGTTTTCTTTTCAACTGTGGTACTGATTTCCTTTCTTCTCTTTGCAGCAATGATGACTCTGAGGCAACTTCAAAGACTTGAGCCTGAGGAAGGCCGGAGGGTGGCTGCTCTGGCGAGTAAGCCGCCACAGGTTGTCCCTACTGTCCCATTCGCCCCAGCGGCCAAAAAGCCTGCCGAGACACTTCCTCATCCTCCTCCTCCTCAGGCCGCTGTCGATGTTCCTGATGTGGCCGCCACTGAGGCTGCCGCCAAGGCTGCTAAGGCAGCGGGCAAGAGGAAAAGACATCCCTCCCCGCCAGCTGATCGGTCCTCCCGGCAACGCAAGACGGCTCGAAAGCAGTGTGATTCTTCCAAGCCGTGGCTGCTCCCGGACTTCGAGATGCCAACAACCGTCCCCGCTGCTCGGGCCATTGTGAACGGGCTGTCCGAAGGTCCTAACATCGGGCACATAGATCTGTCTGCTCGGGGTAGTCCTGCCGGGTTGGTGGGAAAAGGAATAATGAAGCGGCTGCTTCAGGAGGATGTCACCAACGATCGGGATACTGCCTGACACGTTCTGCTCGGACATATCGGGCTTAACTTGAGCGAGGTATGCATGTAGTGTTTTTCTTTATCTGATTACTTTTGCCGAGCCAGTCTGACTTTGCTCGCGGTTGGTGTTACAGATCGCTTCCTCCTGCACCAACATATACAACCGCTACACCGAGGAGATTGATACTCGCAGGAAAGTGGAGTCCGAGAAGGATGAGCTGGCGGGCCTGGTGAATAGTAAGAACGAACAGGTGGCTGCCCTGGACAAATCCTTGAAGGAGAGTGTGGCCACGACCAAGAAGCTGGAAGAGGATAAGAAGTCTCTGGCCGAGGAGAAGATTGCCCTCGTGGCCCAGCAGAAGAAGTCCCAGGCCGCCGAAAAAGCCCTGGTCGAGCAGCGGACCCAGCTCCAGGCCGAGCTGAAGGCTTTGAAGGCCCGGACAGCGAAGGACGCGGATGTCATAGCTTCCTTCCCTGGTCAGCTGGCGGCGGCTAAAGAACAGGCCGTCAAAGATTTCGAAGCTTCTCCGGCCTACGCCTCCCAGGTGCGCAAGGCAATATTCCCATACTACGCAGTGGGCACCAATCATATCCTGCGGATTCTAGCGGGCACGGGCGCGGTGGACATGGCAACGATGGCTGAGTGGGCGCTGCTCGACCCATATTGTACGGAGGCTCGGAATCTGCATCATCTTGTGCCTTATACTCAGGGTGAGTTAGATGCCTTTGCTCGTGATGATGCAGAGGATGGGCTGGAGCCATGGATTCCCCCTGTTCCTTTAGCCGTGAATGTGTGCAGTCTGGTCGAGGCCAAGAGGGCAGAAAAGGAGGGGCGAATCACAGAGGCCGCCGCCCAGCTGCAAGTGGAATTAGAGGCCCCCGTCGCCGAGGAAGCTGCTGCAACGAGCCAGATACTTCCCTAGAATCTTTAAATGTTGTACTTTGTCCGGCCTTTGAGCCTCTTTAAACTTTGTTTGTAATCTATGTTGGATTTTGAACTCTGGTTTTTGACTGATGCAAATTGTATTTACTCTTATCTATTGTCATTTTTGCTCTATATCATTTGCTTGTGTTTTCCTGCACTTTATTAGTACCAACACAATTGTATGCGGGGTAGCTCCCCAAAAATATACCGAGCAAGAGTAACCAATGAACTAATCATGCAACATGGTATCAAAAATTAACCCATAAATAACAAGGTTGAACACGTCATTATATCTTTTAAGGTTAATGTCTTACGGGTAGGAGTTCGGTCTGTGTGCCTGATGTCAGCTGGTGCTTTCCCCGGGCATACAGATCGTAGCTTCCCGTTCTGAGTGCTTGGTACAGGCCAAGGCTTTTGACTGGGCAGGGCCCCTATCGCCTTGGGCGAGCTTCAGAAGATTGCCTAGCGGGCATGGCCTAGTTCGGCGACCAACGACCGGGCATGGCCCTTGTTCGATGTGGGTAACTCGAAGCAGTTGTCAGTATATCCACTGGGTGTGGAGATATACGACTAGCAGTGTTGCTCGGTCACCATAGGAATCCGAGGTAGCTAGCCGCTATCCGATGGGCGTGGCCCCTACCGCGTGGCGGGCATCCTTAGTACGTGAACCGGGCAAGGCCGTATCTCACCCATAGAGAAATTAAGTTCATTAATACTCGGGTGTTTGAGTGTTGACCGGGCTTGGCCCTGGTCGCTTGTCAGGCAAGCAGCTTTGTTGAACATAATGTAAACAATCGATAGATGCCAGTAGAATTTGAATGAACAAATTATAAAAGACTTGCCTTTATTAAATAACATTGGTGACCCTCAACAGGGCTGAGGGTCTTGCCCGTTCATGTACAGAAGACTGACTTAAGGGTAGTACTTTTTCAAATGATCAGCGTGCCACGGATGCTTCAGGTCTTTTCCTTCACGAGTCCGGAGCGTGTAAGTGCCCTCTCTGATTATACCAGTAACTTGAAAAGGTCCTTCCCAGTTAGGCGATAGTTTTTCCTATTCTGCTCGTTGGCCGGTTACCTCGATCTTTCTGAGTACCCAGTCCCCAATCATGAAAGTTCTGCCCCAGACTTTCTTGTCATGATGAGCTTTTGCTCGCTGCTTGTAGTTGACCATTCTGAGTCGAACATCCAGTCTTCTTTCCTCCAAGAGATCAAGGTCTATTGCCCGCGCAAGCTGGTTGTTCTGCTCGCTGTAATGGGAGACTCGATAACAAGGCAAAGCCATTTCAACCGGAATCATTGCCTCTGATCCGTAAGTGAGAGCAAATGAGGTTTCCCCTGTTGGGCCGCGTACAGTAGTTCTGACTGCCCATAAAGCTGATGGTAGTTCCTCGGCCCATTTCCCTGCTCGCCCTTCTAAATTTCTCTTGAGTGCATATAAGACCTGCTTGTTTCCGGCTTGTCTTCCCTCGAGGTAAGCTACGATGATCGCTAATGCTTGACGCCCAGGCGAGCACATTCTGCAGTGAACTTGTCTGAGAACTGAGAAAACCTGAGTGGAAGTGCAAGGCAAGGCCTCATGAAACCCCTCCGGCGTGAGAGTAAGTATCGAGTGCAAGTATGAAAACAATTCGACAGAATGCCAAGGCTCAAGAAAGAGGGTGTGTGTATGCGTGGGTACCTTGTTACGGCTTATTGAGGAGTATTTATAGGCCCCTTTGTGGTTGAATCCGGCCATGATTCGGTTTCCTTAGTTACCTTGTTCAGCAAGGGGAGAATCCCTAGATTTTAAGCGTGATACGCGGTTGGCCGCGAGATATCAGGAATAGATAAGGCAAGTGTCATGCCTACATATGGTAACCTTTGATTGTGTCTTGGGGAGCAAGCCTCTGTCTTTTCCTGCTTGATGTTGGTTCGAGCGGGCATGGCTCTGCCCGCCTATGTGATAAATGGTGGATTAAAGCGGACATAGGTCCCGGGCATGGCCCCTGGTCGGACAAGCAAGGCCTATGCCCAGTCAGGTTTGGACGGGAGTTTCTATGCTCGCTGCTCGATGCTTCCATTACTTTGCTCGTTGGGCCTGTAGGCCTCATAAGGAGTGTGCTTGTGATTGGCACGTGAGGATAGCTCGTGCCTTACTCGTGACCGGGTTTGGGCCGGACATATCAAGCAGTAACCAAGGTTTATGGTTGGATGTATAACACATAATGAGTAGGGTCTGAGAGATTTGTTATACGAAAAATACATGTAAAACGATATTTCTTAAGTTTTTAACGATAATTGTGGTTTCTGTATATTACGTATTTATTTTGTACATTAATTTGTTGTTGGCCCTTGGTTAATTAATTGGCAGGCGGGCCAGGCCTATGCGATTATGTATGATAAATTGATAATTAGAATGATATAGATAACGTGGTACATTGCTGATTTTCCAACAGTTAGTGTGAGGTGGAGTCACAATCAGGATCAAAATAGGAGGCAACTTTATTGATAATCGCTGGTTAAAGGGTCAACATCATCTGGAATGGATCTAAATATGATGCAAAAAATTGTGCAGAACTGCAAGCAATGTGGCCAAGGTTACAGTGATTGTTTATTGTAACTTGGTGGATCCTTGTTTGGTCTTTACTGCACTCTCTCTCTCGCAATTACTTTAATAATTATGAATTGCATTCATCGTGTATTAATAACATTGGGCCCAAAGATAGACTGGGTTGGTTCAATTAACTATGAAGTTTGATCACTTCATTGATCTCTTCAAACCATTCTGTGCTAATTCATTACTCATTAGGTTGCCACTTGTGGTCTGTAGACAAACTTCGTGACTCAAGAAGGGAGTGGGTCAACTTTTCTCAACCGGACATAAGAATTTGGATTTCTCTCAATGCGACAAACAGATATCAGGGGTGTTGTTCGTTTAGCATAGTGATTTGTACTTTTTTTTATTGAAAAGACAAACATATTTTTACTAGCATTCAAATGTTGGATCAATCTGACTAGCATAGTGCCCTTCTACTATTTTAGATGAAGGCATATATCTCAAATTCACAATGATGTTGTGAAAAGCTCCAATCTTGGTCGGAAAAAATGAAAATAAAACCGTGAAAATGTCATTATTATTGTAAACAAAAAAATTATTCTTACTTTCTTGGCTATGTATGATCAACAAAGACAAGGACTTAAAATCGGTCTTTTACACGAGTGTTTGCGTTACGCGCAGTTGACTTGTGGTTCTATGATACTAAACAAAAAATTTCCATGAAAAGGACTCAGGAAAGGTGAAATTTTTATAAAGGAAATGGAAATTCACATTTAAGGTGCATCGTGTGAACTAAAAGAATAAAATTTCCAACATATTTTCTCTTGTGATTAGAAATTAATCCTAGTCGGTTTTCTTCCCTCCTACCAAACAGAGCGTTGTGTGACACAAGTTTTTTAAGTCCAATATTTCACTCAACGAATCTACTTTAAAAAATTAAAACATAAAAATATCATTTTTAAAAATAATTAAGAACTCTTTATCCGAAACGAAGAGAATATTAAACAAGCAAATGGATGAAAGTCCCAAAATTTTGGAATTAACGAGGCTAAATATGGGGTTCCAACTTGCAAGCACCATCCTGCACCCTAACTTGTACAGGTTGGAGGGAAACCCATAAACTAATTAGAGAAAACAAACTGAGTCAGGCCATAATCTGGGATGAATTTCAATTCATTGACTAGAATATACTCCATAACAGATCAGATCTAGTTAGTAGTTAAGACTTAAAAGAGGGTAAATTTAATACAGACCCAACATTTTAGGAATATTACAGACTAGTGATTATTAATTAAATAATTACTTCACTCCATTACTGATTACACTCCACATAAACATCAACAAAGTAGTTGTCCTAAGATTAATCATAGTAATAAAATTATTGAAGTAGTTTGTTTGTTTGTTTTTGACTAAGCCAAGAGCCAGAAGTTCTTCTGCCATCTGGTGCTGATCAGGTACCCACCAATGCCTTTGCTCTGCTTGCTCACTCCTATTGTCAAGCAATCTACTCCATTGATGCACTTCTCCACAAATCTCTCTGTGCTACTCCCCCCACACAAGCTGCATCCCATCCCCCATAACAAATTTGATTAGATATTTGAACAAACATAATAGATTCCAAATCTCTAAATGGGTTCATCTTTAAAAATCAATTCTTCTTTTTCAGTTTGATTACTTGTACCAGCCTCTTCAAGTGTTCTACTTTGGTTTCGTTTTTGACCAAATCTTAAGCATTTGTGAAGGAGAGGTGGTGCATTTCTTAGTACTATAAAGACGTGTGTGTGTGTGTGTGTGTGTAACTCACCAAGAGAGGAGGGGTGTGGGCTTTTTTTGACCCAAGACAAGGACAGCCACCTCAAGCTTCTTAACTTGGCTCATCACAGTGGCTAGCTTTGGTCCTTGTATCACTAATGCTTCAACCTCCACCTGCAGTCCATTCAATTTAACTTAACGATAATTAATTATGCCCATCCCACAAAACCCAAGTAAATTTTGTACCCAATATTTGACCCAACTGCCCATAAAAGACAAATTCATCACACAAACCAATCTTTTTCCCTTTCCTCCATCCCCATTACCATACACAATTATTATGTATGCAATAATGCATACATGATAAATACATCCAAAAAGGGGCTGTAAAAGAGAAAGTAAACTCAGTTAAAACTAAAAACCTCATTTTTTTTTTTGAAAAAAGTGATGGAATTTAGATACTACTATGAAATAATTCAATTCCCTTTCAAATTTATTACACCTACTCTTTCCTTAGCTTCCGAGAAAATGAAAGACCACTGCAAAAGTAGTAACAAAAAGAAGAAAGAAAGATAAACCAAGTTGGGATCCATTAACCTAAATTAGCAACTAACCCAGTAAAAAAGAAACAGTAAACCCAAGGAAAAATGTTTAAACACACACACACACACACACACACAGAGACAGATAGATAGGCAAATGCAGAGCATACATAAAGCACATTTGATATATTTTGATCCTTAATCGTACATACATTATATTCATATATAAAAGTATAGTCAAATGTATGTATAGATCTGAGAGATAATTAAGAACATTAATCATAACTCCAAATTAAAGAGCAAATAAAATATTAGTGATAATAATGGAGAAAATGAAGGCAATTAAAAACGAATAAAGAGAAATAAGATAATTACCTCAGGCTTAGAAGCCTTGCAGAGAGAGCCAAGTGAGGTAGCCAAGTAATTAGGAAAAGAGTCATGAGATGAGTCCACCCTAGTTGAAGGGAGAATGTGAAGGAGAGTGAGCATATCACCTTTGTTAGTGACATGGGTGAGAGCCCACATCATAGCATGCTTAGAATGTGAAGATTCATCCACCACAACCATCACTCTCTTCCTCATTACTAAACCATTGTGACCATTATCATACATACTCATCCCTTCCATTTGCGTAAACCCACCACCATTGGCGTTAAATCTGTTGTTTCCACTTGCTGCAAGCCATCTCTTGGATGTTGATTTCCACCCTTCTTTCCCACTTAGTTGCCTCATGAATGCAGACTCTAGAGCATTACTTTGCATTCTCCAGCTATCTCAATATCTTCACTACCTCTTTCAATTGTTCTTCACTGTTCTTGAGGGGGGGGGGAGAGAGTGTGGGTGAAGAAGCAAGTTTGGAGAGGGAAAGAGAGAGAAAATTGGTACAGAGGGTCAAATGGGGTGGGTGTCTTATTATAGTGAGTTAGTCTTGCTTGTGTGTGAGCTGTGAACTGAACTGTGAAGTGAAGAGGGAGGGAGAGTGAGTTAATTTGGGTGGGGGATGAAATGGGGTGGTCGGTTACTCTAGTAAGAGACTTGTTTGAGTGTGTGCGTGAGAGAGGAATTCAATTGGGTGATGGTGAAATTGGGTTCAAGTATAGTATAATTGTATATATATATTGTATATATATTTATAGAGTCTAGAGAGAGAGTCTTATGAGTTATGATTAGTAAATTGGGTGATGGTCGAATGGGACGTTGGATTCGTTTTGTGAGAAATCCTAGCCTTTGAATTAAGTTAAATACCGATCCCTTCGACCCGACTTATTAGCAGGTTAAAGACGAATGAAAATGATTTTCATCTTATGTTTAAACATAGACAATTTATGAAAGCCAAAAAAGCTTTTTTGGTTTTTTAAACATGAAGACAACTATTCATTAATAAATATTTGATTGTCTTCATTTCATCCTTTATGAAATATACATAAAAATATGAATACTAATTTTCAAGTTTTTTAACAAATAATTATAACGACTCATTTTCAGCATTGCTGTTATTGACACATCACACCACATTATTAACATGTTAAAGACGAATGAAAATGATTTTCATCTTATTAATTAAGATATGTGAGACAATTTTATAGGTGACATACTTTTGATGTAAATAGAGTGTGTGTGATCTAGAGACTAGCACAATTCGTCAATAGTAGGTCTTTGTGAGATCGTTTTGAAAAATTTAATTCGTAAGACGAAATTTTATTATCTCATAATTTAGTTTATTAATATACAATAAGTCGAGTTAGGATATCCGTTTTATAAAAAAAATACCGTAAAATCGTATTCCTAAGTTTTTGACATAGGTTACATAGTTTTTAGGAGTTATTACTCCATTGTATTATCGTCTTCATTTCTGATAAATAGTTCACTATATTATTGTGAAATATTTTATTTTAAAAATTTGTTTTTAAAAAATTATATTTATCATCTCCATAACATTTTAATTTCATCATTTACTTTTGGTATTAACATATTAATTATGTTTAAATATTTTTGTAATTATAATAAATTTTAATACTAGTTATACATAATTTAATAATTAGACTTTTAAACATAAACACTTGGGATGAAATAGAATAGAGTATCACTTTGTACTCAATATTTATTTATAGTTTCGATTATTTATTTGAATTTCTCCAAGGGGGATTTTTTTTTAGTTAGTATAACTTAGTTTAGCTCAAAATTGTAATATCATATCTTATTCATTTAATGATTCTAATACTAAATTTTGTAATAATATCACAAGCTTTAATTAATAATATCATTTATTTAAATAGATGGAGTACAATTGAGGTATATATATATATATTTGTCAATTTCTAAAATTATGGGGGAAGAAAAGAGGTGGGGAAATTGAAAAGGGCAATGATATCTTTTATCTTTTGTGCAGTTAAAGTTCACGGGAATCACTGCTTACTTGCGGCTTTATTATGAGATTTGTTACTCAAATAATAATATCTCTACAAGTCTATTTTGATGATGAAATGGTGGATCTTTTTGTACCTTCCCTTACACTAGATGAGATTCGTTAAGATTCGTTTGACCCTCCCTCCCTCCCTCCCCCCCATATTGTAGAAGAACATGTACACGAATAGAATAATACCCATAATATCTACGTATAAATATAATATTAGAAATCCAAACTAGGACATAATATGTGTCAAATATGAAATTAATAAACTTGAATACAAATATAAACATTAATTTACAAATAATTTTTTTAAAAAAATATACACTAATTTAGGGTCGTAAAGAGTATTTTTTATGGATGACAATAAGAAAAATAGTTATTTTAGAATCGATGTAATGACAAATATCTTATATATTGTACTTATTAAAGAGTACTTTAGTTAAATAGTATTGCTTAATATACCACACACTAAATATTTAATATAATACACACTAAATACTTAATACAATACACATAATGGGTAAAATTATTGTTTTGCACTTATGAATTTAAAAAGGAAAAAATGAAGAAGCAAATGGTAATAAGAACAACACCAGATATTTATAAATACATGATAGAATGTATATAATATTTTCCAAAAAAAACAAAAACAAAAAATGTCAAAGCCAGATTTTTGGGAATATTATGAATAAAGAAGAAGGCTTTTTGGGTTGGTGTTCAAGACTGATCTTCATCTTTCTGGGCCAGCTATATAGTTTTCAAAAAATAAAATAAAATAATAAAGACAAATTGTTAGGATGATTATGAATGAAGGAGAATCGACTTTATGGATTGACTTTTAAAGATGGATATCACCTTTTTGGGTCGATCATTCAATAAACTCAGTTGTTCGTCACAAATATTCATGAAAGTCATCTCATAAGGATGACTATACATAGATGATAGCCATCTCATAAGGCCGACTGTGTAAGCAAAAAAATCATCTCATCTGACTGGCTATCATGTGTTTTCTGGGCTAGGAAAAAAACTTGAAGATTGAATAGATCATTTATCAAATGCAGTTCCATATAAATAAGTGAAAATTTTCTCCATCTATTCGTTTTCTAGGCTAAGGGCGGAAAAACTTTAATATTTTTACTTTTTTTTCCATAGATCTTCAACTTGAAGATCAAAAGTTTTTTTTTATAAATACAAAAGTAATTTAGATTTTAAATGGGCTAAGGAAAAAATTTGAATAAAAATAATCTGAGTGCTGTATTAAGCATTTTTAGGACACTGTATTAAGCATCCCTGTAATTAAAATGTAAAATGTTGCATTATATAGTTGCAACATGAAATGCCTTGTAGCATAGTCCATATATTTACATTATGGAGAAGAAGTGGATCACGTATTCACGATTCACACACATCTCATGTTTTCTTTATGTCAAAAGGTCTTCATGGACAGCCTTATGAATAGCCATCCCTGTGATTTGATTCCTTTATGTTCAACACTTTGTCCTCCTTTATGTTGCACCCTTATCATTACGTTCCATCCTATCAAGATGGGTAAGACTTGAGAGGAATGAAAAATATAAAGGCAGATTTATTTTATTAAAAATAGTTGAAAATTAATCTATTTCCTCAAATAAATTTTTCAGTAGGGTCCTCAAAACTTGTCACCATAACAATTTGGGATTGTACTAGGGTTCCATGTTTTTTTTTTACGTTAGGGTCTTCAAAGTTTAATATCAACCTAGTTCCAACCCTATCTCTCCTCTCTCCCCCCTAAAAGAACTTGAGTAGGTATTTATAAGGCTCTCTTACAAATCTTAGTTCGTAAGACGAAATTTTACTTTCTCACAACTCAATCCATCAATACACAGTAGGTCGAGTAAAGATGATTCATCTTACAAAAAATATCTATAAGACCATTTTACACAAATTTTTACCAAAGAACTTTGTCTCTAATGGACAACTTACCAAAAAAATTGTTGGATATGATGATTTTTTTTAGTCAATGGTGTGTTTTGTTGTTGATTTGCTTCAATTTGTCTCGATTAGAGAAAATCTTTCATGTCAATATTTGCAAGAGTTAGCTTTAGAAATTAGATCTATAATATTTTATGGTAAAAACTTGGGTAAGACGGTTTTATGGATATTTTTTGTAAGACAAATCATTTTTATTCGACTCATCGTATGTTCGTGAGTTGAGCTACGAGAGAGTATGACTCCGTCTTACGAAATAAGAACTATAAGACGGTCTTACATGAGACTTACTCATTTATTATAAAGTTGGTCTTACGTGGGAAACTCAACCCACCAATATACGGGGGATAAAGTCAAGGGAATCTAGCTTACATAAAATACCTCTAAAACCATATTTTTTAAGTTTATGCCTACACTATTTATTATTGAGTGCATGAAACATCTTATACGAAAGAAAAAATTAGATTTATATCTAATATTTATAGTAGAAAAACAACATTTAACTTGACCCTTGGCCGTAATTAATAAAGGATATGTGTCAATACAAATTTCTTGTCACATCAATTCCGTAATTTTTTTTAAATATAAAAACAGAGTAATAATATAAGAACATCACCGTTGTATAAATTTTGATATTCTTAGAAGAGAGAGAGAAAGTGTTATTCTTATGCAAGAATAAAACCGGTCATGAAAAATTGCAAGCGCAGGTGAGAAAGTGGCTGCCGCCACCCATATTATTGCCTTGTGTGTGCACCTCACAGTACTATTGAGAGAGTTGAAGCTGTCTTTTTCGTGGGCCACCCTTTGTCTCACACCTCTTTCTTTCTTTTCTTTTCTTTTTTTTTTTTTTGATTTTTTTGATTTTACCTTTTTGATGTAAATATAAAAATATAGTGTATATAAAATGGGTGATTTAATAGTGGAAAGAGAGAGAAATTCTTAAAATATGTATATAGCAGTGAGACCAAACTAAGAATTTGGGGGAAGAATTTCAATAATGTAGATACTTTAATATTACGCCCATAAATCAATAATGTAAGTACCAGCCTAATGCCTATACCATTAGTTTTATACTTTTATGTATTAAGTATGTATAATGACACAAAAATTACGGATGTAAACCATTAAAATAAGTATATCCATATGCGTGAATTCTGATTTCTTGTTTCACTTTAATGTCTTGTTTAAGCACAAGCCTTTTCGGTTGGTAAATGTAAACAAGTTACAGCCGCTATTTGTCCTTAAATTTCCTCAAACCTCGTTATTCATACTTTCCTAGAATCGACCATTCAAAAAGTAAACAAAAACATATTTTCTTCTCCGTCAATCACAGACATGATATGATCGATTCAACCTGTGATCGTAAAGATATGTCTTGGTACATTTCAACTCTTCAATACGGCCTCACCCGGAAGTTGACTTAATAAGAGTATCACCGGTGGAAACACCTTATGTTTACGCTTCGATTTTGAAAGTCTGATCAGGATCGTTCCTATCATTTAATTGGTTCAGGGCGAAGTTTAAGAAATAGTCTTTATTTAATAACTCAAATTAATATTTTAAAGAAAATTGTGAGTCGTTCCATTTTTTAAAACTTTTAATCGTTAAAATACATTCTTTTTGTTTTCAATTTGGAAGAAGTCACTTTTAGTGATAAAATGACTACGATACCTTTAATAAACCATATGCGCATTATGGAGATTATTATTTTTACATCGCGATTCATGAATTTTATCTCATTATTTTTTGCATCGCGGTTCAAACTATTAATCTATTTTTGAACCGCGATTCATCAATTTTTATTGAATTAATTTTGCATAGTAGTTCAATAGTGTAACTACTAGTCTATTTTTGTACTACGATTCATCAATTTTAGTGCATGAATTTTTACACCGCGGTTCAATAACGTAATTGCTAGTCTATTTTTGAACCGTGATTCATCAATTTTAATGCATCAATATTTTTCCCTAATATTTGTACATAAGTGATCAAAGTCATAGCATACTCGAGAAATATTAAGGCTATAACTATTACTAATTGAGCTGTTTAAGAATTGCCGAATTGAAATATATTAAGTGACTCAGGGCTGTGTCTTAAATTTGAGAATTGCCGAATTTGACTGTTTCCTTTAGATTTTGGGCCTTTTTAGATAGCTGCATAAAAAAAAACACTAACTCAATATATTACTATTACTAATACTCAAAAAAAAAAAAAAATAGGCTCTTAATTAGTTTGAGCCCTAGACTGATGCCTAGCCTGCCCTTGCCTAGGGCCGGCCCTGAGTTCGATGAAGTGATGAGTTTCACATGGTCAGGCTCAACCCATTATCTTAGGTCAAATAGGCTGGTTAGCCTACCCGAAAGTCATGATGTTGGTGTTTACCGGCCACTGTGACAGTGTTTTCGACTTTGGGGCATTACAATGATATCAAAGCATATCTTATCGTAAATGTAGAAATAGTGTTGTATGAGTCAGAGTGTTAAACAACAGGAGTGAGGGCTACTTCTTGATTCTTATACGAGTCATCTCTTGAGTTTTACATCGCCTGAGGTATTTGTTCATCTTTGTCGAGGACATGGAAAATTGAAGTGCGAGAGATTATAATAACCCATTCAACATTGGGAGATGTAAAGTTTGAATGTATTTTATAAAGTAGTTATCCACTACTACTAAATACCAAAATCATTTATGAACTTTTTATGTGAGCTTATGGTAAACCTAAATAAGTAAGTAACCCAAGTTCCATAATGTTTAGCGAGCTAGTACATGGGTGATGCGTAACAGACTTTACACTTACTCTTTCAGACGAGAGAGCTCTTTTTGTTGGCTTGATAATTCTTAATTAAGAAAATGGTTGTTTCCTTGACTTTATCTAACAACCATTTTTAAATTAACAAAATCGTCACTTCAAATATTTTTTAAAAAATATTCTTTTTATTTGTTAGGGCTATGGGTAAAAATGAAAAGAAAAAAAAAAGAATGCATAATATCTAAAGCCTATATATTCAAAGAGTAAATCTTATAAAATAATTTTACGGATCTTAATTTATTAGACGGAATCTCATTCTCTTACAACTTAATCTACCAACACATAGTATTCAAATAAAGAAGATGCATCTTATAAAAAATATTCATAATACTATATTATCCAAGTTTTTCTGATATTTAAATGAAAAGAAATCATGTTCTTTGGTCAAGCCGTCAAGCTGCTTACTTAGTTGCTGCCCGTAAGATTTTGTTTGAAAATATGAATATGAATAAGAATGCGTAATTTTACCTTCTTCAGAAGTAATGGTCTAACCAAATTCACACCCAAGATCCTTTCCATCTATCAATCAATATCATCCATTTTCTAAACATTACATAAAACTGACCTTGCTAACATAAAAAGTAAAGTAAATGTCTAGTTTGTGTGTGATAACTTTTTTATATATATGGAGCTTATAAATGACCATCTATTTAGGGTCTTGCGTGCAAAATTGACCATGTATCCAACAGTGAGAATAAGAAAATGACTATGGGCGTGCGGTGGGGTGGGGTGGGGACCGTGGGGTACATTTTTAATTTTTTATCAAAATCGTGACAACGCCTACTCCTCTCTATTTTATTTTCTTGGTTACAAAATTTGTACATTTATTTTTTATTTTTCAACACTATCCGAATGAAATCAAATCCCATCGGGCGAACCAAATAAACTCAAGATGGAGAGGGTAATATGGTAACTTAACATCAAGAAAGTAAATCGTACAGTCCATTGTCATTCATTGGTGTGAGGGGTCCCTCAGACGCCATCGCCCATGTAAGGAATGCTGATTCCTGACATCCTATTATTACACATTATTCAAAAAATTTACGTAATTTCTTAGCTAGTTCCATTATTACCTATTTTTTTTTTCTTAACTTGCTTAAGAATATATCTTTCTAATATATAATATTTTTACATATCTTTTTACATAAAAAATTTAAATTTAATACATTTCAATTAAAAAAAAATTCATTTGCCCCCCCCCCTCTCACACATAAGGCTAGGAAAAGTTAAGAAGTTCTTTCTAAAAATTCTTAGCTAAGATTTTTTTTTCCTTTCCTCATAAGAATAAAACCAAGAAACTCTTTCATTATTGTTCTTTGGTATTCTTAGCTAAGAATAATACTAAAAATATCAAAAAAATAAAATAATGGTGATGCTCTAAAGGACACAAGTAAAAATAATAATTTTCCGTTCTAACTTTTATACTAATAATTAAAAGAAATTGATTTTTCATTTTTGTTATTTTCTTTTGTTTAAGAAAATTTATTCTTTTTAATCATTTAACCTTTTCTTTCGTGATACGATTTTCATTATTTTAGTTTTTATTTACTTGTTACCTTAATCAATGAATTTCACAATTACACTAATTCGTAAGCAAAACTCTTTTAAATAAATAAATAAAAAGTGCATCTATAACTATTATTAAAACAAAATTCGCTGCTGTTACGTGGCGTCTTTCTGTGAAAAGCTAAAAAATTTTAAATAGATTTTGTACTGCCACGTGTCACCTTTGAAATGATATAAAAAAATTAAATCGATTAGTTTAAGATAAAAATTATAAATCTAGTTAGATAAGATAAAATTCCTAAAACTAATTTGATAAGATAAAACAAATTTAGGATATAGTTTTACGAGCAAATTTATGATAAAGATTTAGGATTTTTTTTCAAATATTGTTTAATTAAACTAAATTTTATCCTATGTAATTTATACAAGTTTAATTTGATTAAAAATTCTTCAATTTTCATCTCTTTTCATTTTCAAATTTTTTAATTCATACAAATTATCCATTGGATAATTATATATTATTTATTCTTCTACAAATATGTATTTATTAATTACTAATTACTAATATATTAATTATCGATTAACTATTATTAAAACAGAAGTTGTTGCTGTCACATGACGACTTTCTATTGAACGTTTGAAGTTTTAAAGGAATTTTGTGTTTCCACGTGTCATATTCTTGTGAAATTGTTTTTTATTATTTTTTTACTACATAAAATTAAAAATTGATAGATTTAAAAACCGGTACCTCATTTATATATGGTAAAAGTTTTTTTAATTATTTTTTACTACCAAAATTGGTTAGTACAAGATAGATTTTATCACATTTAATTTAAACACGTTTCACTTGATTAGGACTCTAAATTTTTATAGTAAAAGTATTTTTTCACATAGATTTTACCCGTGCTCAAAGATTTTAATATTTCAATTACATATTCATACGATCAATTTAGAATATTTACCTTATTTTTAGTTTTTTTCAAATTATTCAAATTAATTTTTTTAACTATTTATTACAAGTTTAGAAAATCATCTTATTATTAAAACCATGCATATTGTACTTTTTTTCCTACCTAAAATTAAAACCGGTTAGATTTAAAACCAGTGTTTCCTTTATACATTGTAAAAGTGTTTTTTACTATTTTTTTCTGACAAAATCGATTAATACCGGATATATTTTATAACATTCGATTTAAACGTTTCACTTGATTATGACTACAAATTTTTATGGTAATTTTTGTGTGGATAGATTTTATCAATTCTCATATATTTTAATCTTTCAATTACATGACTATATGATCAATTTTCAATATTTACCTTTTTTTATTTTTTAAATTATTTTAATTACAAAATTTAATTATTTATTACAAGTTTATAAAATCATCTTATTATAAAAAAAATTTGAAAAAAAACTATTAAAATCATGTATATGGTACTAAATATATCTATATACTTTTTTTTGCTGCCAAAAATTAAAATCGGATAGATTTTAAAACCGGTGCTTCCTTTATACATGGTAAAAGTCTTTTTTTTTTACCATTTTTTGTTGTCAAAATTGGATAATACCATATAGATTTTATCACCTTTTATTTTAACGTGTTTCACTTGATTAGCACTCCAATTTTTCTTGGTAATTTTTTTTACGGATATATTTTATCACATTTGATTTAGATATGCTTCAATTTATTAAAACTTCTCAATTCTCATGGTAAAAGTTTTTTTATATTTTTTTTTACCATTTTTTGCTAACAAAATCAGTTTGTACCAGATAGATTTTATCACATTTGATTTAGACAAATTTCATTTGATTAAGACTCCTTAATTCTCATGATAGAAGTTTTTTAATTTTTATTATTTTACCAAAACTCGGTCAATTTAAAACAAATTTTTATCTAATTTGATTAAATGTGTTCCACCAACATCACAAACAACCACTACGAAATAGTTTGTATATTATATCTACAAAATTCGCATGAATTTTCGGTTTGATGATTCAATGTGATTTCACATTTTTTTTAATTTATTAATTATGTGGACATCTTACTGTTGTTGATTCATTCAAATAGCTTATAGATTTTATCTATAAAATTAAGTTTCAGAAACAATACTAAGTCAACCGTGCATTGCCTGGGTAATAACCTAGCATAAGTATATAACAATATCCATATTATTCCATCAATTTTCAGATTATCGTCATTTTTTTCATTTATTCTCCGTTCTAAAATAATTGTCTCTTTTAAAACCTTTTATATTTAGGAAAACATATTTACCATTTTATCCTTGCATTTTCTACATACTTTAATTATGGTCATATCGTCAAAGGTATTAAAAAAACCATATATTTCACTAATATTTATAATATAATTAATTACTTTTTTCTTAAATAATGTGTCAGATTAAAAATGATAATGATTTTTAAAGAGAAAGAGTATAAGACTACAACACAGTCTCCGACTCTCTAGTAACAACTAGTTTTTGTAACCCGTGCGTTAAACGCACATCAACTAAATTATACATAAACAAAATAAAGATGATCGGTTTATTAATAATCACACATAAGTATATATCACTAATTATTATAGATTCCAAAAAATTTATTTATACACAACATTTATTGTCTTATTAGTTGATTTTTCATCTTCACTGCTTATCAATATCTTCAAACCAAAATAATTTGTAACTCTAGAAACTACGACATATAACTGTCCATGGCTAAGTACTGATTTTTTTCAAAAAGAGACCTACGTGCAATTATTAACTTTGACACTTATTAATTGTCATTGCATATGATACCAGCAATGTAAATTGTCTTCTCTAAAACTTGAAAAATCGTCTTACATCGGATAGAGTTAATGACAATCTTGGGATAAAAACATTTTCTCCAACATTGCTTACTTTCAAAAAAATTGTTTCAACAATATGATCCCCAAGTTTTATGATGATTAGTCTTGTTCCATTGCACAACCCTGCAGCATGGTCAATGTTTCTCAATAAAATTACTGGAACACTAGTTTTAAGTATCAATTCATGGCCCGACAACCCCGAACACTTTATACTATTCAAAAACTTTGTATAATGAATGTCTTTAAACAAACTTGAATTTTTTCCGCCCTTCAAATAGAATCTGAACTCAAATAAGTTCTTCCTTTTAAATGATTACTTTTATTAAATTATATTTATATTTTATGAATAAAAAAATTTCTGAGAAGAAAATAAGCTAAAATCAAAATAACGAAATTATTTTTACCGATAACTATTATTTTTGTTTTGTAAATTATTTTGATTTTAATAACTTCCATTATATTTTTTTATTTTATTGACTTCGTAACTATTATTTTTTAAGAATTAGTTTTACAGAAAAAAAATTATTTCATAATTTTTTATTATTATTTTGCTACTTCAGTTTAAATTGTTTTGTTTTATTGACTTTGTAACTATTATTTTTGTTCCATCAAATATTTTTATTTTACTAACGTATTTTTGTTTTACATAACTATTTTTAAGAACTTGTTTTAAACTTTTGTTCCGTAAATTATTTTTATAATTTTACTAACCTCAGTTTAAATCATTATTGTTTTTTTGACTCTGTAACTCTTATTTTTGTTCTATTAAATATTTTTATTTAGCTAATGTATTTTTGTTTTATATAGCTATTTTTGAGAATTTTTTTAAAAATTTTGTTCCATAAATTATTTTTATTATTTTAGTAACCTCAGTTTAAATTGTTTTTTTTTATTTTATTGACTGTGTAATCTGGCAACTAAGATTTTAGTCAAAGCCTTATTAAAGATTTTCAGGTAGGCCTTTTTTATTATAGAAAGTTTATACTTCAATAAACACCAACCAAGGGGAAAAAAAAAAAAAAAAAGACACTTAAGCTCTGTTTGTTTTACGGAAAATTATTTTTGAAAAATATTTTTCTTATTTTTTAATGTTTGGTAACCTTAAGAAAATATAGTCAACGTAAAAGCTTTTCTGAATAAACGAAAAATGAAGTCTTCTTTTATGGAAAATGACTTACAAATTTATTTTCCGTAAGTCATTTTTAGAATGTTTGCGCACCCTTCCGCGCCCTTCCACAATTAAACATATTTACATACACGCACAATATTTCACTCAATAAATAAATTATTTAGAAATAAAAATGAAGTTTGTACATATTATTTATAAATTTTAATTTTAATAAGTACTCATTATGTCCTAAAATTAATATCCACTATATTATTTAAAGACGTCTCAAATATTATCCATTTTATTTTTTAAAATATTTTTTCATATCAATTATTAATTTTTTTATTTGTATGTGTGAGATTGAAAAAAGATGAACCTTATTGATTTGATATCATTAATGATAAGTAAATGATTATTAAAAGAAAATTATTTAAAGTGCAACACAATTTTATATTCAATATGTGCTTTAATATTAAAATATATTTTTTGTATTTATTTGTATATTATTTTCCGTAATATTTTCCTTGCGTTTGCCAAACACCTAAAAATATTTTCCGGTATATTTTCAAAAAAAATACCAAATACCTGAAAATAAAATCTTTTCATTTCCCAAAAATCATTTTTTGAAAATGATTTTCTGTGAAACAACCGGAGCCTTAGATAGTCAGATGAAACAAACTAATTTCTAAAAAATATATAATATTTCCTTAGGACCATTACAAAATACTAATATTTTCTCTATTTAGAATTATCTTTACAATTTTACTTAAGATATGATTTTGACTACAGTTGAAATTTCTCACTCTCCCATGTTAGAGAATGGAGTTTTCAAAAATGTCGAAAACAGTACAATAAATACTTGATTATTTACACCTTTAAGTTCGTAAATATTTTTGTGAATGTGCATTCTGCATTCTATATCAGTATATCCATAATATAGTATTCTTGAGCTCACCCATTTTTGGAACAAATCTCAATTACATCAAATGACCAATGATTATGGGCCATACCAGTTTTAAAGAAAATTACACATTAAACCAATATAAATAATCAAGTCAATTGTTTTTAAAGGGATTATTTAGGGACATAATATTTATAATAGACTTAGGCGAATTATTCTTTTTAATCTATGTATCAATTAAAACTTGTGGAGTATATAGATATATATAGGCGATGGGTTCATCTATTTTGGAACTTTGTGTTATCTCAAACCCAACATCACCAAACCTTTCATCTTGCGATTTTCCAGTAGAAACCGAACTACTACCCTTCCTGATTCAACCCTGGTTAAAAAAAATAATATACAAAGATTTTGAGCTCACCCATTTTTGGAACAAATCCCAATTACATCAAATGACCAATGATTATGGGCCACTTTCACCACTTTATCCTTACTTTTTCAATCTACTTTAATTATGCGCCACATACACATGAGTTTTAAAGAAAATTACACATCAAACCAATATAAATAATCAAGTCAATTGTTTTTTCTTAAACTGTGTGCTAGATCAACTAAGACGATTATTTAGGGACGGAAGGAGTAATATTTATAATAGACTTAGACTGAATTATTCTTTTTAATCTATGTATCAATTAAAATTTGTGGAGTTTATAGATATATTTATAACCAATGAAAAAGAAAAAAAAAAAAAGGATAACTTGAAAAGGGCGTGGGGGAAGGGAAATGTCTGAAAAGAAGTCTCGTAAATTGGGCTTTTTTTTGTTTGGAGTATTAGTGTCAGAAAAGTCGTACATCCAAATAATTGCTCCCGATTTGTTCGCCGGGTGTACCCACACTCGTCAAATGACCACACTATCCTTTCTTTGTTTTATTGACTAGGAACATCCACAATTCCACAATAATAAACCTATAAAAAGTTTATCTCTCTTTTACGTCATGTCAAATCATCACTTTATAATTTTTTTGGTCTAATATACAATTTAGTCCCTGAACTTAACATCTCATGTTGATTTGGTTCAATCTTTTTGATGCTTCTTATTTTGGTCCTTAAACTTAATTTTGAGTTACGGTTAGTCCCTCATCTGACGACCATTAGTTCTCACGTTAAAAATTCAGTAAATAATTTTTAGACGAACAATTTATACACTTAGTTAATACCGACAAATTATCTTATCTCACTGATTCACGCAACCTCTCCCTCACACACACACTTATCGTCTCTAACCCATATCCACATTCACTCCCTCCCTCCCCCAGTTATTTCTGAAATACCATGAGCATCACAATCGAAAGTCTAGGTTTAACTTACTACTCACACCAACTCTTCAACGTCAACTTCTATAGCGACACCATTAAAACCCTTGTAACTGTCACAAAGTCTTCTTCGACTCTTCGACTTGGATGTCGAGTGGCCTCTCAACTTCAACTCCTCTGACCAAACACCACATGGGGCCGGTCCTGAACTTTTGGGGTCCAAAGCGAAAGAAAAAAATAGGCCCTTAAAAGATAAAAAATAATAATTTTTAGACGAACAATTTCTTTACAACTTTTCATCATTTAAAATATTGAAAATATATAATACCTACAAACATATACTCCGTAAGAAAAATAAGTATTAAATAATTACTAATAATTGTTATTCTTCATTCGTTTAAACAATTTGTAATAAAAAGAATATACTCAAATCAATTTTTTTCTTTTTTGACTTCTGGATGAATATTTTTTTGGTAGCATGTGTGCACTATAAAATTAAGTTAAAAAAACAATCAACTGACAAAGGTAAAAATTAAATAAACATAAGCTATAAAAATGATAGTCACGTAATAATAAAATTTAATTTTTGCTTAAAATATTGATATTATATACCAAATGATTATTATAATTGCACCTATATTTCAATTTAAGCAATTGTTATTTTTTTATTACTCAGATAAAAAATTTGATAGTCAACTAACTTTTTTTATAAGTAAATTTAGCGAACACAAAATAAAATTAAGGTTGAATAACAATGCTGGAACTGAATACAAATTTTTTATCTTTATACAGTTACTCTTTATCTATTAGGTTCTGGAGTAAAATTAAAACATATATAAGTAGTATTAAAATTTAGAGGCGGTCTCCTGTAAGACGGTCTTACGGATCCGTATCCGTAAGACAGATAGATCTATCCAGGTTAAATGAGGCAAAATTCAGAAATCTCAATGCAATCCCTTAGCTTTTGAAATTTATAGCATCACCTCTCATGTTTATATATGTTGCGTGTCATTTTTTACTATTAGCAGTGTCACTTTGTAGTATAAATTGTGTCACTTTTGGCCTTAAAAGTGTCATTTTATATTTTTAATGAAAATTATAATACTTTTTGAGCTTAAATGTGTCCCTTTTAGCCTTAAATATGTTACTTTTACTTTGAAAATTGTCTTATATATATATATATATATATATATATATAGTAGTTAAGATCCCTCCAAAATGCATTTGCTAAAAAAGGAAAATCATTTTTGAGTATTATTATATAGTAGTTAGCATGCATTGAGAACACAAGTCTAATTAATTGATTACACAACTCTCAAGATTTATTGAAAATGTGTAAATATGCACATGTGGTAGAAAATACCGAGTTTCTATGTAGTACTCCCTCCGTTCCATAATATATGTCATTTTAGGAGAGATTTTTTGTTCCAAAATAGATGTCACTTTATAATTTTCAATGAACTTTTTTCCCCTTTTTTTTTTTCCAATTCCACTCACATTTATTGAGTCTGTAACTTGTGTTTGACTCTTTGGGTAATAGTATCAAAAGACACCTCATTAATGTTTGGAGAAAATGACTTAAACAATTCATAAAATAATGAATTAAATGATATAAATTATACGCTGAGGATTGGGTGAGTTGGGTCGAAATGGATCGTGTCCCATTATAATTTAAAATTAAACGGGTCGACCCATTTTAACCCATATTTTCCACCAAGAAACCTACACTTATATAGCAAAACTATAGGTAACGGGCCCGACCCGACAAATTTTTTTTTTTTTTTTTTGTCGAAATGGGTAACTGGCTTCGACCCAAAAAAATTAACGGGTTGGGTTGAGTTGGGTAATTTTAAGCTGGGTTGGGTGGGTTAACGAGTTTTGAGTTCTAATTGTTAGACCTAATTATACCGATATAATTTGTTCCCTTCATCATGTTCTTTCTTTATTTTTAAATTTTGTTTATAATCTTCATTTTATTTGAGTATAATTTAATTAAAAGAAATATTTGTATGTGCATTTAACGCACGGGTGTAAAACTAGTTTTTTATAAATGAAAACTATTACGTTTGACATTAAAGTGTCACATTATAGCATTAAAAGTGTCACTTTTTAGCATTAAATGTGTTACTTTTGACCATAGAAGTGTCATTTTTCCTTATAAATAAAAATCGTCGTTATTGATCTTTAAAATGTCACTTTTTAGCATTAAAAGTGTCACGTTTTAGTACTAAATGTGTCCCTTTTAACAATAACCGTTAGTTTTAAAGTGACATTTTTAAGTATTAAATAAATGTGTCAATTTTTAGTATTAACAGTGTCACTTTTTAATATTAAGATGGTAATTTTGTATTTTAATGATAATGAGAATTATAATAAATTTCCCTTTATAGTGTCACTTTTAACTTTAAAATGTGTCACTATTAACCTTAAAAATGTGTTACTTAGCATTTCGTCAAAATCTGTTAGGCTCCGTCAAGCATCACAAGGCAAATGAGGCTAACGAAGAACTAACCGAGCTGACAAAGATTAAACTGCAAGACGTGGGAAATATAAGAATTTTGGTGGCAAACCTTGAACGTACAAGGGCACCGAAGTCTTTTCATTAATGAGCAATAAAATTTAATCCTATCGCTTAAGGGACTTGAAACCCAAACCTCTACCCAAATCTTAATCATCAAGTATGGCCATCTTAACTGAATTATTTTTATGATTTATAATAACATCTTGTTTATTTATTATGATTCACGAATTTTTAAATGAGGTTCCGTCTTACGGATTTAAGATTCGTAAGACCGTTCTACACAAATTTTTGCCTAAAATTTATATTAAAAAGAATAACTACAACGATTATACTTACAATACAAGTAAATAATAAAAATAAGATATTATGAAAATTATAAGCAAAATTTTAAAAGTTGATTATTTATATAAAACATCTTAAGATAATATAGGGAACTATTTACTTAAAACTGGGGAGTATATGATATAATATACATATAAATAATTTTTTTGATAAGTAATCATAGACCTAAAATAAAAAAAATATTACAAAATCAAGCCTGCTAAGACTCGAACAAAGATCTTCCACTTTATTTTCCTTGAAGCCCAAATAGACTTACCTTATTTAAAGGAATAATTGTAGGCGGGTCCCCTTTTTGAAAATTATAACCTCCAAATGCACTATTTTTTTATCCAACCGCATAAGTCCATTTTCTATAATTTCTTCCTAAAATGCCATTCCTCCTCCTCCTCTTGACCCTATTTGTCTTTCATCCTTATGAATTGATCGCTTCAATCTACCTTCCCCTGCTAAACAGAAAATTTCCCGTAAGCTAAAAAGAATCATAAATATCTTTATTTATAATTATTAACATTGATTCTCATCAATGGCTTTAGATATCCACACATAAAAAATGAAGCATACCGATATCTAAGAATCATATTTGATTTTGATGAAGACAAAGGAGATATCAAATCTTTCTATGTGTTGATTAGTTCACATATGAATTAACTATCTATATTGGAAATATAAATTTGATTGGAGAGCCAAACATTAGGAGGGAGAAAAGGTATGCTATGCATATTAAAGAACCCAACAACTCAGTATGCATCGGAATTTTCAGTCCAAGCATCTAAATGTTTCTATTCAAGCATAGGCAAGCCAGACATTTGCATGCCAGATTCGGCATCGGAGTCTTCGATGTGGGCTTTAGAGTCTTCGATGTGAGTGTCGTTCATTTTCAGAGTCGTCCTCGTACTATTGTCCAACGAGATTGGAAGACTTCAAACGTTCGCTCAACATCCTTTCTTGCAGCTTCTTCAATTTGTTTGAGCTTTATCTTTTTAGGATCTTCTGGAAATACAAAGCTTTTGACAAATAAAGCCTACTCCGGGTAGATATCATCTGCTAGATAATATCCCTTTGTGTATTGTGTGTCATTTACCATAAACTGTATTTAAGGAGAGTGTCCTTGCTCTATATCGTTGAACAATGGAGATTGGTTGAGCACATTAATATCGTTGTTAGAACCTGCAATGTCGAAAAATGCATGTCATATCCAAAGGTCTTGAGAAGCGAGCGCTTCTAGCATTATTGTTGGAACCCTTGATCTCCTCGAGTAAATTGACATTTCCATGCAACTGGACAATTTTTTTCATAGCCAATGCATGCAGTCAATGCTTCCTAACATACTGGGAAAACTATGAGGATCATAATGTAGTTAAAGTAAGCGTTGGACATCGTGAGCATTGTGTCTTCTCAAGTAAGCGTTGGACGTCGACAAAATTTCATTAGGCAAACAATTACAGTGGTTTCGCCAATTCGTATATACTTATCATAATGATCGATAGGCGTGCCATATGCCAACTGACGAATAGCCGTAATGCATTTTTGCATGGGGAAAAGTTCCTTTCTACCGGTTGTGTTAATCCTCATCTGAAAATACTCTGAATGATTTTAAAGGGCTTCTACAATTAAAAGGAATAAATCTTTACTCATTCGGTTCCTTCTCCTAAAAATTTGATCTGTGTATACCGGCTCATTGGAGAAATAGTCGTTGAAAAGTATTTCATGTCCAGCTTCACATTCTCGATTTATGTACTTTCGATTGCGTTAGCGATCGTGGTAGCCTTCAACTTCTTCCTTCATTTTTATTGCTGATCACGCAAAATCGGTGGTGACCTTGTCTTTTATCCACGTAGGCAACGGAGCTGGTGAGCTGGAAGATAACGTGGATGCGATCGAACTTCGTCTTGCACAGATAAACATCACCGCTAAGGAGTCGGGGGCAGCCTGACTCAAACCCTTAGGTGTAAGAGTGAGATTAAGGGTGATATGAGTTGCAGTAAATGCAATGTATTAATGGTGCTCTGTGATGGTCTTGTTTTCTGGAAATAAATGTTGTTTTAAAATGGAGGTTTTTTTGCTATTTTCAGATATCAGTGTTGGCTTAGCAATAACTGTCAAGAATGTCTCATATTTATACATGAATGGTTTGTGAGGTGGCGGTTTTCTATTGGTGGACATGTTGCGATTGATCATAAATGCTCTGATGCCGTGTCAGATGGGGGAAGTGACAAGAATGAACTCATGTCAGGGGAGTGGTTGGTTGTGTGTGTCATTTTTTTCGATGCGTGGTAGGGCTTTGCCAGAGATGTCGCACTCTGAATGTCTCGTCTTCTCTCTGACCAACTGTTATCGAGGTCGAGCTGGCCTTATTGTTGTCGAGGCCAAGCGGTTATAGCCTTGTTTTGAGATCGAGTCGGTTTTATTGTTTGCCGAGGTTGAGCTGGCATTGTTCAATTTTACTAATGGTGGGACCCAAGGTGGTCCCCTTCGATGCTAGCTTATGCCGAGACCCTTCAGTAGCCCCCTACTTCTCGGGGTGATCTCACTTGTTGTTCTGACCGAGAAGTTTTCTGGAGAGCAAACGTTGAGGCTCGTCTTTTAACACCTCACCTCGGCATAAAATGACGACCTCAATTTCTTCAGTTTAGGTAGGAGATGGAGAGGTGAACGTTTCTCTTGGGAAATTGTGTCGTCATAATTGTCTCTTTGTTTAATGCTGTCAGAGCATTAAATTCTGATTTGTCCTTTCAAATTTTGAAATCATTGTTTGCGCCGCCCTTTTTGGGAAATGAAAAGACTGGGTGGGAAACGAAACGACGCCTTTCTCAGTGCAACAAAACCACGCGGGTTACCCATTTTGAAAGTGGGTGACCCGGATTAAAATATCTTTTGAGTTTACTTTTTTCTTCCTTTTCACTTTTCACTTTATTGCTTCCTTCCCGTTTTTTTTCTCTAATACCAGGTGATTTCCGGCAATTTTTCCGATTCCGATGACTTTCTCCATAAACCTAGCATTTTTTCAGTTGTGTACCCCTCTTTTTCTTTTGGCATCCTTTGATTTTGCTTCTTCTTCCTTTGTTAATCTTTTTTCCGGTGGCCTGGTTATGTTTTCAAGCAAGTTCTGCTCGTTTCTCCAGTAAGCTATTGTGATTCTCGCAGTGACAGTCTTCCCGTCATTCCTACGGTATTTCCTTGTTTTTTCTCATTCTTTTTTTTTCTTTTCTAGAAATGTCTCAGCGTAGGTTTCCTCGCTATTTGTCTTCGTCTTCTTCCTCTAGTAGTTCATTGCGTTCCCTTGAATTGGTAGATTATTGGAATGCCCTTTTAGCTAGGAATAGTCTTCGCGTGAAACCCTTGTCAATTCGGAGTCCTTGCCTGGTAGTGCCATGGAAAATGCTGACCTGTCTTGCCAGGCTGAGGAGGAGGTTGATTCTCCTGCCGAGATTAGGCCATCACCCTCGGCTCCCGAGACCAGGGGCTCGTTTTTAACGTGTCTCATGTCGAGGAGAGGACAGTAGATCGCACCACTTACGTAGAGGTTATCCTTGATCCTTATGGTTCAGACCTTTCTTCCCCTTGTTCAGTTTCTTCCATTGATTCTGACGACGAGACGCCATTTTTGGAATCTTGTTGTTTCTCATTTGTATCTTGATTTACATCTGTTCATACATTACATTAGGTTCTATGCTTATTGGCTAATTGGGATGCGTATCAATTAGAGTGGTAACTGTGTATAGAACTTTGCCATAGAATAGTTTTTATAGGCTTCACAGGTTCAGCGGAAGACTTCAGCAAAGCTTCACCGGAAGACCTCATTCAACATCCAGCGGCAGACCTTGTCTGCACCTACTCAAGCATGACGTGTCACCAAGCTTTGAGTGGATTAATTAAATTCGAACTTTATCAGTTTGAATTTGAATTAAACCAATCCTCTCTCAGCTCTTAACTTCTAAGACACGCTTGACCAGCTTTCGAAAAGCAAGAAGACTTTCGCCTCCTGAATAGTGACAGAGCAGGTGAACAGACTGACACTTCAGACTGTACCAACTATTGCAGGTCTGCAACTCTGATTGCTCACCTACCAGTTGCTGCAACAACTCTGCACCATTCCCTGCTCAGCATCAGTGAAGACGAAATCTACAAGTCAGCTCCATACATTTAATGCATTCAACCTAATAGAGCTGTTACTTTTTGTCTTCTCCAACAAATCTCAAGAATACCCCGGCTATAAATACTGTCATTAAAGACTGAAGAAAATAATGCTTTGAAAACTCTCCAACTATTGAGTTGTATGCATTGTTAATTCTCATGACATGTTATTATGTTGCATATATGCATAACATATATAAGTACACATGAACCCTACTGAGTTTCGACTCACCTTGTCTTATTTGTTTTTCTTAAATCAAAACCAATAAAGACAGTGAGCACAACTGAGTCTCCAAAGGGCTTGTGGATAAAGTATACTTTGGGTAGCTTTCGCATCTATGCGTATTTCTTTTGTGTGGTGTAAGAGGACACGTGAGTCTTCTTTGGAGAATTGTAGTTCCTTGGGTTTTTTTATAAACAATTTGAAACATGTCTTCTATGGTTTTGTAATCCTTTTGGTAACATGTAATATCTAAACTTGGGTTATGGTGTAAATAACTTGAGTCTTGTACGTGTAGCTCCGTTTTTATTCAGTAATGTATTTTTAGAAAATGTTTCCATTTAATTATTTTAGATTTACTATTGTATTGGTTGGTCAGCTAGTTCGAGTTCCCGTCTCGAACCGGGGCCTAGTTAAGGCAGATTCGGGATGTGAAGAATGTCAATGGAAGTGATTTTTCTTGTTTCATAACCGAGGAAAACTGTCATATCACAATAGGGTTACATTGAACTCATTTATAGGACTAAAACTACCACAAGATTGATCGCTAGTCCCGACAATTACAACCTGCTAACTCATTCAATAAAATTATCCGACCCAATCTGTTATTTTTTTGGGTCGGGTTAATGTGGTTTGGGTCAATTGCCCATTTTGACACGTTTTTTTTTAATGTATGATTTTTTGGAGAAAATTTTGGATGAAGACGGGCAATTCCGCTTTAACCCGCCGTCCATTTTGATCCGGCTCATTTGAACACGACCAATTTCGATTTGTTTGATATTTGGATTCTAACGAATTTTGACTCCTAACTCATTGCCAACAAGTTCGGACAATAAAAAACAAGAACGTGGTTTACATGAGTGAACTGGCGGGTGGGTTGTTTGTGTGTGCGCGGGGGGGTGTTGTTTACTCTTACGCCCAAATCTTTCAATTTTGTGCTACCTGCGTTCATTATTATCAATTTTTGTAGGCACCATTATCCACTGTTTCAGTGACTGTTTTCTTCTGGCATGTTTTTAATATATATGATACGGAGTACTAGCTAGTTTGTACGTATCTTGTAGGGGTCATGAGATAAGGCTTGAGTTCACAACTCACAAGCATTCAACTTTTTATGTATTCTTCACGGCATCATTAACCTTTATAGTTGGGCAGAGAGGAGTCAGGTTTAGATTCTTGGGAATTTGAACTTCTGAAATCTGAATAGGGAAAGAGGAGGGGGGGGGTTCCAAACCAATAAACAGTTACATCTCTTTCCATAACTGTTGAGTCTATGGTGGATCCTGATTCCTGGATACATACAAATTAGCATTCGGCTTCGGTCCCAGCCCATCCTCCTAATACTTGCACTGCTCACTCGCTCTTGTTTCCATCCATTCTATTTCTTCTTTATTCATAACTCATAGTAACCCGGGATATATATATATATATATATATATATATATATATATATATATATATATATATATATATATAATGGTAAGGGTAGATTTCTTCCTCCAAAATTTTAATTAACTTTTCAGTTACCATTTAACTCTTTCTTTCTCATAGCTTCTTTGGTTATATTTCTCTTTCTCTCTCCCGTTTTCTCTTTCATCACCACCATCTCCTCTCTTTTAATTGTTTAAACATTTTTCTCTCTTTAAATATAAAAAAAGGTAACTAAAACAAAAATAATAGTTCCGGAGTTAAGAAAACAAAAATATAAGAGGTTAGTAAAATAAAAATAATTTATGGAATAAGTCACTATAAAAACAAAAGTTACAGAATCAACAAAACAAAAATAATTTAATGTGAAAGTTAGTAAAATAAAATAATTTACGGAACAAAAGTTTAAAACAATTCTTAAAAATGTATATGTAAAACAAAAAATACGTTAGTAAAATAAAAATACTTGATGAAACAAAAATAATAGTTACATGGTCAATGAAAACAAAAACAATTTAAACTGAGGTTACTAAAATAATAAAAATAATTTACGGAAAAAAAATTATAAAATACATTCTTAAAAATAGCTATGTAAAAAACATTAGTTAAATAAAAATATTTGATAGAACAAAAATAATAGTTACGAAGTCAATAAAACAAAAATAATTTAAACTGGGGTTAGTAAAATTATAAAAATAATTTACTGAACAAAAGTTTAAAACAAATTCTTAAAAATAATTATGTAAAACAAAAATATGTTAGTAAAATAAAAAAATTGATGGAACAAAAATAGCAGTTACAGAGTCAATAAAACAAAACAATTTAAACTGAGGTTAGCAAAATAATAATAAAAAATTACGAAACAAAATTTTTCCGTAAAACTAATTCTTAAAAATAAAACAAAAATAATATTTACAAAGTCAATAAAACAAAAAAAATAGTTATTAAAATCAAAATAATTTACAAAACAAAAATAATAGTTAACGGTAAAAATAATTTCGTTATTTTGATTTTAGCTTATTTTCTTCTCAAAAATTTCTTTATTCATAAAATACAAATATAATTTAATAAAAATAATCATTCAAAAGGAAGAACTTATTTGAGTTCATATCCTATTTGAAGGGCAGAAAAAAAATTCAAGTTTGTTTGAAAACATTTATTATGCATAGTTTTTAATAGTATAAAGTGTTCGAGGTTGTCAGACCATGAATTGACACTTAAAATTAGTGTTCCGATAATCCTATTAAGAATAATTGACCATGCTGCATGGTTGTGGAATTGAAATAAGACTAATCATTATAACTATCGGGGATCATATTGTTGAAACAAAATTTTTGAAAGGAAGAAATGTTGGAGAAAGTGTTTTTATCCAAAGATTGTCATTAACTCTATCCGATGTAATGCTCTGTTTCAAGTTTCAGAGAAGACAATTTGCATTGCTGATATCATATGTAATGACAATTAACAAGTGTCAAAGATAATAATTGCACGTAGGTCTCTATTTGAAAAAAAAAACAGTATTTAACCATGAACAATTATATCTCGTAGTTTCTTGAATAACAAATTATTTTGGTTTGAAGATAGTGATATGCGGTGAAGATGAAAAACCAACTAATATGACAACAAATATTGTGTATAAGAATTTTTTTTAGAATCTATAATGATTAGTGGTATACTTATACATAATTGTTAATAAACCGATCATCCTTATTTTGTTTATGTAAGATTTAGTTGACGTGCGCACGGGTTAAAAAAACTATTGTCAATTAATGTAGTTGACTAGATAAGTAAATCTAGAAAACTTTTGAATTCTTCCTTAATATTGGAATACTAACTTTTGAACTCTTGAGATTTATCTTCAATCAATCTATAATACAATACAGCTCATAGTCGCATGCTTACAATTGACAAAAGATAAAGAACGGTTGAGATTGATTCATTTACTGAGATCCTACGGTTATTATCACTCCCCGAGTTCACATGTGTGAACGGCGGTTGAGTAACTACCCCTCTCTCTCTCTTTAACCCCCCCCCACTATTTACGGTTGGTGGCCACTAATCCTTCCTCCACCAAACCCACTAATTTTATGCACGCAATTTTGTATACAAATAATTTTTAAAAAAAAATCGTAATTTTGTAATTTGAAATATTTGAAATATACTGGCGCCGTGCCATCGACACTGGTAAAAGTACTAATTATATACAATATATATCCATACTAATTGACAATATGGACATTGGGGTGATCAACAATAACATGACAAAAATTCTTAATTATTCTTGAAAATTTCAAGATTATTAGAATAAGTAAATCATATTAAACAAATCCATTGATTGTGTCAATGACATAAATAAATTTGAGATTATTAATGATAGTATCAAAACAAATCTATTTTATTATTGGTAAGATTACTACTTCATCTAGGTAGATATGCTTGAGAAATTTGATAGTTTAATAGTTATTCAATTGTCAAGCTATTTAAATGATAAAAATATTATAAATTTGTTGCAATTCTATTAAAGGTCAACCGAGTATGATCCAAAATCGAAGAAGCAATTTCTGCAAAATAACCTCTCTTTTCAAATGAATGAAGTAGATCAGCTCATTCAACGTGGAATGGTTAGAACATGAACAACCAATAAATCATACAAACTCAAATCAAACACCAAATCAATCACAACCAAATTAAAAACCAATAAAATAATTTATTTGATACAAGTTTGATTCAAAACCAAAAAATAAATACAACAATGACACATAATCCAATAATTTTTCATACCTCACTATCTTTATCTCTATTAATTTTTTTAAATGACTAAAAATTGAAAAAATCATAGAAAATATTTATGATATCCAAATGAAACAAACCAAATCTCTACTTATAGGTAAAAATGTGTACTTTAATTCAGAAAAAAAAATTTTAAAAAATAAATTTTTTGACCGATAATTGGCCAAGAAAAACAAGGTGGAAAAGAAATTGGGGCTACTAAGGAGCTGTCATGTGTAAAGGGGGAGTGGAAAGGGAGGGCAGGAGCGTCGGTACTTGTCGGCCACTATTTTTTTTTCTTTTTTTTTTTTTTTTTGAATTTTTTGGTATGAAACGACATTGTTTCATACCATTTTTGCCCAAAACGTCGTAGTTTAATGCTTTAGTTTATTGTTTTATTTGATTTTGATTTATAGCCTATATTGATCCGAATCAAACCAAATCAAATAAGAATTATATTATTTTATTTAGATACTCCGTTGTAAGCTAAGATTTGATTTGATTCACCCTTTGATCCTATGTTGTTCATACTCTTATTAAAGACAATATTAGCCCAATTGTATAATCTTCCATCATTTGGTAAACAGTTTAACTGTATTGCGTATGACCATAGTTAGGCATGTGTTACAAAGATGCAACTTTTTTTCTTTTTTGCTTTGATTGTTTTCAATTCCTCCATGTGCATTTTTTTTTAATTGCAGATTCATGCTAGATTAAGACGACAACAATGAACAAATTCCAACTAATGCTCGAAGAGAAAAAAAAACATTTGTATGTTGTGAACAATTTCATGATTGCAGAGAACATATTGAAGCACAAGACTATAAATGAAAAATATAAAATTCTATACTGTGAGTTTTATGAATAGCAATTTGATCCCTAAATTTGGCATGTAAGCAAATTGTAATTTGGTTTCTAATCTTCTATTATGGTCAAGTGAACTAAATATTTGGAGACTAATTAGTCTCTAGTTGTTAGTAACTAAAGGAGTCAACCTTGGAAGCTTGACCATGGCTTTTGCTATATATATATTTTTTTGAGATTTTGTTTTAGAAAATAAAAAATTACTATTTAAGTATAGGTCAAACATTAATAACTTGAAAATAAAAAAACTAAGAAAATAATATATTTAAGAAATCAAGAAATTAAATAACAATTTATTTGAAATAAACTGAATATAATTCTAAATACTCGAAATAATCCATAACAATGTCATTTTATATAAAACAAATTCAGAAAGGGATATGTTTTATATATTTTAAATCGTATTTTTTTAAAATAATTATCTTAATTGCTCGCATCTGATAAATATACGTCTCTAAGTATAGATATGTATTTGCTATAAAAATATTAAAAGTATATACTACAAAATAATTGACTTACTCGGAAAAAATCATAAAAAATATATTAAAAATAAAATCTTATGAAGTTGGAGAAATCTTGACTATCTATGTCTGTAATTTTTAGACGAGAGATAAATCGATAAAAATATGCCTCATGTGCTATAATTGGTTGTCGTGTAGGAAAAATCAACGTTTAAAAGTATTCTTCTTTCACCAAGATAGAAACAAATTTTACATGTGGTTTGGACTAATTTTGTTTAATTTTATTTGAATGAATGGTCACACAAAAATAACATCCAAAATTTTCTTCCCTAGGCGAAGGGTAAAGAAATTTGTATATTTTTTTAAAAAAATTTTGTCCTAAATGGCCGATGAGTGAGGAGAGAGGAAGATAATGTGTATTTAAGTTTGGCCATAGTACATACTAGGTTATAGATCTTCTCATTGGGCTTATTTCTTTAGGCTTATTTATTTTGGACTAGTCTTATAAAAACTAATTTCGGTTTTGGTTATTTTATTAGTTTACATTATGAAAAATTGCGAGTCAATCTCATTTTTCAAAGTTTTCAACTAATTTACACCCTTATATATATTTTTTTGTTACTGAAAAATGGCGTTTTATGCATCGCGATTCAAGAAAGTATCTTATTTTGTGTATTGCGGTGCATGACGTGCCTTAGTATAATGTTATTTTCTATTTTTTAATTACAATTATTTATAAATTATATTACAAAAAATGATGTTTCTCAACATTATAGTCAAACCATGTTGGCATGTTGCCATCTAATCCGTGAGAAAAATATATGAGCAACAAACATAAGCTTTATCTAGATAGAACCCAAACGTAACAAATAAAATTCAAACCGATTGGAAAAAAATAATAAATATATATTATTGAAAAAAAATGGTTCATTTCATCTTATAAAAGCTCGTATAGCTAAAACCCAAGGTGGATAAAAAATCATATATGAATGTTTTTTAGATCTTAATGGATATTATATTGATTTGATAATTATCAATAAAAACAAATGAAATTGATTGCATGTATATAAAAACACATTAAATCTCTTATGGAATTAGTGTTGAGTTCATAATTCAAACATGGTGATGCGTCCAAAATCTCCTTGGATGCACTGGTCCGGTCCAATCAAGATACCTGGCTTTCAACGTATCTTTTATCCTCAAAGCCCAAATCTGCAATAAGATTAAGAAACCGTGAACTAGGCAGGGGCACTCCCTGCAAAAGCCCTCCGACGTGAGAATTAACACAAGAAAACTAATAAGAGTATATTTTAGCAGAGTTTCGGCTAGAGAGTTCAAATTGCATACCTCTCCCCTTCATTTTCCGGGGCTTTTATAATTGCCGGAGAACATAACTGCACATAACCGCTCATAACTGCCCGCTAATGATCATGGCCTTAATGGTGGGCGCATTAACTGCCCCATTAACTCCCCCATTAATCACAACGGTCTAAATGGAGACTTTCCCGGACTTAACCGTCCTCAACTGGTTACATATCTTGCCCGGACATAACTGTCCTCAACTGGTAGCAGATCTTGAACTAGCGAGCATAGCAAATCATGCTCGCACCTTAATTCTGCTCGCTGTTAAGCCCCCAGCTCGCTGACATCTGGCTTGGTGAAGGTCGATGCCTTGCTCGTTTGTTCGGATAACGACCATATGTTCAGCCTGTGACCCAAGACTTACGCCTATTGGGCCGGGTAGTTCAGTAGCCCCTTACTCCTTGTCCACCGAGTATTCATGCTCGTGACGAAGAGGAACTCAGAATTCAAAGAATATCTCCTCATAAAACCCAGCCGTCAGCCGCCACTTATGGAAAAGACAAGCCCATTTCTCAAAGGCTCATTAAATGCCACCTCGTGAAACGAGCCTCGTTACACGAGCCTAATGATGGGTACTCATCAACCGCCAGTTTTACCGAATATAAAAAACGAATTACCCCCTTACTTTCAAACTTTACCATTTACAAAATCTTTTGAAACCTTGAGAGAGAGAACGGCTTTCGCGTCTGCAAATTCGTGACCAAGATCCTTCGACAAAAAACAGGTATTCTTCACACTTTCATCTCTGTTCTTTCATTACATTTTCGTCATTTTCATTCTGAAACTAGGGTTCTTGCGTCGTTCGACCCCTTAAATCTTTAACAGACTGCTCAAACTCGTAAATTTATCGGTTCCAACTTCTTCCACCGCCTAATTATTCCGAACCAAATTAAGGGAATCGAGGAATTCATGATCGGGGCCCTGTTCACCGATCTCACAACCACTAATTTTAACTTCATTTATTTCACATCCGACCTAGATAGGATTTTAACGCACCTTCCTCGATTCCTCTTTCCTGTAGGATGTCTAGCGAAGATACTGTATCAGAAATTGAAGGTCGGTGCTATGATCATGGGGCTCCCGAAGAAATTCCTTCAAACTCAAGCTCAAGCTCGGAAGAAAATGAGCAGGAAGAAATCCGGCTAATTACCCGACGGCGTAAATCCCAACCATTCATCGAGCAAGGGACGAGTAGCAACCATCAAGACCTTTCTGTAAATGACTGAGCTGAAATCCTCCCAGCACGAGCAGTCGCCAACCTGGGATAAACGCCAACTCTTCTACTCACATTGCGCCACACATCCAAACCTCAATCAAGTGGGACGATCTAACTTCCGAGGACGAGGTTAGTGCCTGGTTCTATTCTCTAGGTATGGATCTACAGCACTACCGCGTTCGGGCCTTTGACCTTACTATTGACAAAGAAGGTCACAACTTCCAAGGAGACAACAAGGTTTTTTACTTTGATTTCTTTTTAGTTGGGCTCTGTCTTCCTCTCGACCCCTTCGTTATTGAATTCTTAAATGAGTCAAACACTCTTCCATGCGACCTAACCTTGACCACAGTAAGATTCTTAATGTCTTTCATAGTAGCCTGTAGGTTACTCGGGTTCGAACCCGACATGACTTTATTTCGCAAATTATTTCTTTTCTCCCTAGACAAAAAGTCCGGGCGTATCACCGGCCGATCGAACCCCAACTATTTCAAACTTCTCAATGAAGGACCAAACAAAGTCGATGGATGGGACTCAAAGGCTCTACTCGTTGAATCGAGTGTCGGCTAGCCCTTCGCCCCTTACCTCACTGACTATGGACTCCCCGAGCATGATAAAAACACTTATCGGGCTGGCGAACCCCGGATAGCTAGAGCTTTCAGGACTTTACTCGGAGCGAAGGAAGGATGAGCCGGTCAAGATTTCGTGCTCGATTGTCGAGTTCTCACTTCCGATTCAACCCTTCTTCGCCAAGCTGGAATCTTCAGTTTTCCCATGGAAGGAATCGAGCTGCGGGTTACTATTGATCCTGAAATTCCACATCCATATTGGGGCCCATGCCACGGGAAGAAATTCCCCCATGAATGCGAGGAGTGTGCACGAACTGGAACTCTTTGCAGACCTTCCTTCTCTCTCAATGGTTTACACTTTGAACTGCCTCTCTTTGTATCAAACTCATAAACTTTGCTTCTTTCTTATTTTACTTGCTCGTTTTAACTTTTGCAGATATGAAGCAGTTAACAGACGTCAACAAATTCCTTCAAGCTGCCAAGAAAAGCTCCAACAAACGAAGCAAACACCTCTCAACCCAACCTGCTGTCAACCTACCAACCATCCCATCCAGCACCACTAACCGCGACACCAAACGCAACCAGTCTGAGCCTAGCCAACCCACAACAACTGCCATCCCGATTCCCACCACACAAAGGGTTGAAACAGCCCCTTTGTCTGTCATTATTATTGAACCAAGTGAAAGTCCAAGTAGAACGAGACGCTGAGCTGATAAGGCTGTGGTCGAGGAAGTTACTCCCTCCATCCCATCCTGGCAAAAGGAGAATTTCCTTATGCCGGATGATCGGGAGAAAGCTGCGGCTCTCATTAACGAACTCGTCGATGTACCCGACCTTGACAACATCAATATAAACAAACGGGGTGGATTCCAAGCCACTGCAGGCCTCAGATTAATGAAACGGCTCCATCATAGCGGAATCCAGAAGAAGAGCGGCGACCAAGCGAGCTCTGTTTTGATCGGGGAAATGGGAATGTGTTTGACTGAGGTAAAGTTTTCTCCTTGCAACCTCATGTTCCTTAACATTCTCCTACTTTTAACAACATCTTTTCTTATAGATTGCCAACAAATCAATATTAATGTACGAGCGCCTGGTAAGCAATCTCAACACCAACGCCGCTCTAACCAATGAAAAGAATCAGCTAGAAGAGAAAGTCAACTCCATTCGAGCTAAGCTGAAAACTACCGAGGAAAGCCTCACCAAAGAAAGAAGACTTTGGAACTTTGAACTCTCTCGTTGAACAACATTGTCGAGTGCGAAAGGATCTTGAGACACTTAAACCGAGCTAGAAGAAGCCAATGCTAAGATTACCGAACTTGGCGACTTGAAGCGAGAAACAAGCCATCATTGAAGACTACAAAAATTCGGAAACCTTTGCTGCCTGCATGGAGAATGAAGCTTACCCTTTCTTCCTCCAGGGAATAAAGCACGTACTAAGGCAAATTTCTTACAGTGGCTTAGAGATCCGGCCTGAGCTTCTTGCTGAATGGGGAACCAACCCGCCTTTCTGCTCCTCTGCTCGTCCTGGACATAACCTCGTGCCATACAACGAGGACGAGCTAGAGTCCCTAGCCGAGGTTGATGCAGAAAAAGTTTTGTCTCCGTGGAATCCTCCCCCCATTGTGGAAGACAACGTTGATAAGCTTATGACTCAGATATGGCAGTCTCGAGCTCAATCTACGGAAAATGCCAACACCTCCGAACAGGCTGGAGAAAACGAAGTGACCATCCTTGAAGCCACCACCGAAGAAGCAAACAAACAGCCCCAACAACCCAAAACAACACCGCTGCTCCGAGCGCATGAAACTACTGTTTTGGCCTGTGCGCCCTGATTTCTCAAACAATTTACATTAAGGTTCTGTAATATTTTGCTACTCGTTTTCCTTGTTGGTTGAATGCTTTCATTTCCTTGTCTAATTGTTGTTTGGCTCCTCTTTCGAGCAAAGCCAACTTTTGCTAGTGAGAAATTACTATACCACCCCCATTCGAACACCAACTCTTTTCATGTGCATAAAGTCCTTTATGCTCAGAAAAGAGAATAATCGAAAACACGGGGAAAACAACTATCTCGAACACCAACTCTTCTCGCGAGCATAAATAATTTATGCTCGCAAGAGAGAGTAATCGAAATAGACAATTCAGCTCGAACACCAACCTTTGGGCGAGCAGGAACCATCCCGTGCTCGCCAAAGAGAATAATCGAGGAAAACAGAAACAACCAACTCAAACACCAACTTTCAAAGTAAAATTGAAAGCATAATTGCGTTTTGTCATCATCATTTGCCGTAGGAAAAGATCAAAAAATTACAACTGCTAAAGTCAATTACCAATAGTATTTCTTCAAATGATCTGCATGCCATGAATGTTTCAATTCGTCTCCTTCCTCTGTTCGCAACATATAAGTGCCCTCCTTGACAACCCTAGTAATCTGAAAAGGCCCTTCCCAATTCGGTGAAAGCTTCCCCCATTCAGCTCGATGATATGTTGCCTCAATCTTACGAAGGACCCAATCGCCCACAGCAAATGACCGACCACGAACTCTTTTATTGTGATGGGCCTTTGCTCGCTGTTTGTAATTGGTCATTCTCATCTTAGCCTCTAACCGTTTTTCCTCTAATAGATCCAGGTCAATTGCCTGAGCTGCACTATTAGACTCAGCATGGTAATGCAAAACATTATGGGTAGGCAGATACATTTCCACAGGAGCCATAGCCTCAGACCCATAAGCCATGGAAAAAGTTGTTTCTCCCGTTGGACCCCTGACTGTCGTTCTAACCGCCCACAAGGCTGAAGGCAGTTCATCTACCCACCTTCCAACCTTATCCTCCAAGTTTCGCTTCAACACATGCAAGACTTGTTTATTCGCAGCCTCAGCCTGCCCATTGCCTTAGGGGTATGCTACCGATGACTGCCAATGCTTCACGCGCATCTGCTCGCACGCTTTAGTAAACTTTTCAGAGAATTGAGTCCCATGATCAGACACAATTGCTCGCGGAACCCCAAACCGACACCATATATTTTCATGAACAAAATCAATAACATTAACTTCACTAATGGTCGCCAGAGGCTTTGCTTCCACCCACTTAGTGAAGTAATCTACAGCGACCACTGCATACTTAAACTTTGATCGAGCCAGATGGAATGGGCCAATTAGATCTATCCCCCACATGTCGAATGGCCACGAAGCTATTACAGGAGTCTGCTCGGTGGAAGGCAACCGTGGTATATCGGCGTAACGTTGACACTTGTCGCATCGACGAACATACATTTCAGCATCTCGCCTCAAAGTTATCCAATAGAATCCAGCTGCCAAAACCTTTTCTGCTAACGACCTCTGACCAGGATGACCTCCACATTTGCCTTCATGTACTTCCCCCAAAATACCTTCCGTCATCTCTGGTCACACACATATCAGCAAAGGCCGAGTGTAAGATCGCCTATAGAGTATGTTATCCAAAATAACATACCGACATGATCGCTTCTGGATGGTTCTAGCCTCTTTTATGTCCTCGGGCAATACCCCTTGCTCGATATAGGCCTTGAGATCATCTATCCAACATTTTGCAGCTGGCTCAATGTCCATGGTCACCTCCTTTTCTATAACAGACACCTCCAGATGTTCGATCATGACTCCCGGATGCAAAGACTGAATTTCATCCTCAGCAATCTTGGACAAATAATCAGCTCGCATATTATCTTCGCGGGCAATCCGTACCAATTCCTAGTAATCAAAATCTTTCAAAATCTCCTTTACCATCGCGCAATAACGAACCAAGACGGGATGATGAACTGCGTAGTCGCCTCTGACTTGGTTTACCACCAACTGAGAATCGCAATACACAATCACTTCACGCACTCCTACATCCTGCGCGAGCTCGATGTTCGCAATCAACGCCGACTCCGATTGTTAGAAGCTGGAAACTTAAAGCGTAATGCTTTCTCAAATTCTACATCTTGCTCGGGCGGAACTAATACCAGCCCGGCACCACTTCCAAATCTGCTAGCCGAACCATCAACATGTAGCTCCAAATAATACTCTGGTCGGGGTTTTGGACTTGGGATATTCTCTAATGCTGTTTTGGGCGATACTTCCTTCTCGACAGAATCCTTGAAGCTTGTCTCTGCCACAAAGTCTGCTAAGGCATGTGCCTTAATTGCTTGCCGAGGTTGATAATCAATATCAAACTCGGTTAATTCAATTGAGCATATAAGTAAACGACCAGAGGTGTCTGGCTTGTGCAAAATCTTTCTCAAAGGCATGTCCGTGTACACGACAATTGAATGTGCAGAAAAATAAGCTCGAAGTTTCCGAGCAACAACAACAAGCGAATAAGATAACTTTTCTGCATTAAAATACCTCCCCTCTACATCAGTGAGGGCTTTCGAAACATAATAGACAGGCTTCTGAATATTACATTCCTCCCTAATTAACACAACAGTTACCGCCTGCTCGGTAGCCGCTAAATACACAAAAAGCTTTTCCCCAAAAATTGGGCTACTTAGCAAGGGAGGACTCCCTAAATACTTTACCAACTGCTCGAAAGCCTTCTGACACTCAGGCGTCCACCCAAACCCCTTATTTCCACGGAGAACTTTGAAAAAAGGCAGACACTTTTCCGCCGACCTGGAGATGAAACGACCAAGGGCTATCACCCTGCCATTAAGCCTCTGAACATCCTTAATGCAGCGAGAAAGATTCATAGTAACTAACGCCTTAATTTTCTTAGGATTAGCCTCAATGCCCCTCTCAGTCACCATAAATCCGAGGAACTTGCCCGCCCTCACCCCGAATACACACTTGCTCGGGTTCAGCTTCATATTATTTTTCCTGAGATTGGCAAAGGTCTCGCCCAGGTCCACTGTGTGCTCGTGCCCTTTAGTCTTGACCATCATATCGTCGATGTAAGCCTCGACATTCCTCCCGATCTGCGAGCTGAATATCTTATTCACCATTCTCTGATAGGTGGCTCCGACATTTTTCAAACCGAAAGGCATCATCTTATAACAGTACAGCCCCCTGCTGCTCGGAAAGCTGTCAGAGCCTTATCCTGCTCATCCATTTTAACTTGATGATACCCAGAATAGGCATCAATAAAGCTAAGAAGCTCAAATCCTGCTATGGCGTCCACCAGCTTATCAATGCGAGGCAAAGGATAATAATCCTTTGGACAGGCTTTATTCAAATCCGTGAAATCCACAAACATGCACCACTTGCCATTGGATTTTTTGACCATCACCACATTAGCCAACCAAGTTGGGTAATGTATCTCTTCGATGATATCAGCGTTAAGCAGCTTCTCAACCTCCTCCTTGATCGCTTGATCTTTCTCCACAGAATAAACCCTGGCGCTGGCCGGATTGGCCTGAAAGTCGATCTACATTGCCGATGCAAGGCCACAGTTTCGCTGGCCACCCCTGATGTCTTCTAGCCGCCAAGCAAAAACATCCAAGCTGTCTTGCAATTTCTTGACCAAATTCGCTCGAGCCTCTATTGACAAAGCTTTGCCAATTTTTATCTTCTGCTCGGGGTAGGCAGAATTAATGATCACCTCTTCGAGCTCGTCCTGAGCCGTGAAATCTGGCTCATCTCGCATTTGGAGTGTGTCACACTCCACTTTTTCCTCTTCTTCAGCTCGATCCTCAACATTATCAAGCTGGTCCACCTTCATGACTTCGGTTAGTTCCCCCGATCCCTCCGATGTCAACGTCGGCAAAGGATTATCAATGTTCTCCTCAACCTCGGTATCCGGTCTATCTTCCTCTTGTTGTGCAACTTGCTCCCCCGGCTGTAATGTCGGCGAGGAGAGACTGTTCTCGCCACCAATCTTGCTCGCAGAGATACTCGCATCCACCTCATGCTCGTCCTGCTCCCCCAACTTCAATGTTGGCATAGAGCTTGCATCCACCTCAGAGTCTTCATGTACCGTAGCAATTACTGATGGCCCCATAGTCACATGCGATGTTTCCTTGGTACTGACAGTTATCTTCTGCTCACCATCTTCCAAGGTTAGCTTCTGCTTCTTTCTCTGACTATCACGCACATACTCGAGCACTGCCCTGGGTTGGCTTTTCAACACTCCCGCTTCTTGATCAGTATAAAACTTGGCCCGTTGGTGCGAGATTGATGCCACCATCTGAAACTTTGCCATACTCGGTACACCCAGGATTATGTTATTGGGAGACTTCAAATCGATCACCATGAAAGTGATCTTTTCAGCTCGCGTTATGCTCCCTTCGCCAATGAACACTTCCAACTCAACCGTCCCCTTGACCGGGACCTTATGGTTAGTAAACCCTTCCAATGTCCCGGCATACGGCCTTAATCGATCATCACTCAGCTCGAGTCCCTGGAAACAAGAGTAATACATCACGTCTCGACATGCTCCAGTGTCAACCAAAATTATGTGCACGACCCAGCCATCCACTAATGCCGAAACAATCAAAGATTGCTCGCCAGCCACACTACTCGCCAGCTCGGTGCGAGTAAATTGAATAGCTTGCTCTCCATCCTGCAGAGTCGCAGGTCGATCCACAACTTTGGATAAAGAATAGATTTGTTTTCCAAGCTGGGTCGGAGTCGGCTCCTCATCCATTATCACATTAATTACCCCTCTGATTGGTGGGGCATCTCTCCTGGGGGCATTCCCCATATTCCCTCCATCTCTCTTAAAGCGGTCCAACCGCCCTTCATTAATTAATTTCTGAATGGCCTTCTTCAACGGCCAACATTCCTCAGTTATGTGCCCGTAATCATCATGATAGGCACACCTCTTCGTCTTATCCCTCTCGCCTGCCGTCCCTGGATTCATGCGAGGTGGGTTAGGAAGCTCATCCCTTATTTCATACTCCCTCCGTCCCTAAATAATTGTCTGTTTGATTTAAGAAAAGTAATTGACTTGATTATTTATATTGGTTTAATGTGTAGTTTCCATTAATGTCCATGTATATGTGGCCCATAATTAAAGTAGAGTGAAAAAGTAAGGGTAAAGTGGTAAAAGTGATGTTCTAAAAAAGTAAGTTTCAAAGTGGACAATTATTTTGGGACGGACGAAAAAGGAAAGTGAGACGATAATTTAGGGACGGAGGGAGTACATGATATCCTCGCGCAATGTGTTGAGGGGGGTAAGATCTGATTCGCGAAGAAATTCCCTTGGCCGATCATATCTAGATTTGCTTTTATTATAACCTCCGTTCCCTGCCTGGCCACTTCCCTTGGGATTTCCAACAGCTTCATTATTCTCCTTTTTCTTATCCTTTTTTGTCGTCTCTCCGGCACACCATTTTTGTGCTCGCATGAGCATTTCCTCCTGCGTCTTTGGCTCACGCATGCTCAACTCTGACCGCAACCCACCTTCTCTTTCGAGCAAACCTGTCTCAAAGCATAAGGTTACCTCCTGCTCGGTCAGCCCTGGAACCTGCTCCAACACCTTGGTGAATCGCTCTAAATAGCTCGCCGTGGACTCATGTGCTCCCTGCTTAACCTTTGATAAGTCAGCCCTTGTCTTAGCCAATGTGCCCGCAGTACCGAAATCTGCCAGAAATTTTGCTCGCAAGTCGGCCCAGTTATTAATTGACCGACGTGGCAAAGCTCTCATCCAGGCTAAAGCTTTCCCTTGTAGCGCGCCAACAAAAGCTCTAATCTTCAAAGCCTCATCTGAAGTTACCAGGCCAATTTGCGATTCAAAAGACATCAACCAATCTCTGGCATTTGTCTTTCCCGTGTACTCCTTGATATTTGGGAATATGAGCCCTTGCGCTGGCGGAGCATTTTCAATCCAGGGGGCCAGTGGGCTGGCTGACGTACCCAAGAAATTCCCATCTAAAGCCTTGCCTTATTCCCAGGCTTCCATACGACGCTTCAATTCCTCAAAATCATGCATGTTTATGGTTGTAGGCAAACCACCCCCGAGCTGAGGATGTACCACAGGCATAGGAGGGGCCTGTGGGGGACCCATAGTTACACCGGCTTGAGTAGCCCCCACGGCCTGCACCACCTGCACCTGAGGCACCCCCGCGAGCTGAACAGCTGGTGCAGCTGGTTGATGCAGATCCCTTTTTCCCTGGGAATGATGAGATAGGATCCCAGGTGATTACTTCATATAATGAATACTTAATATAATGAATACTTCATGCTGGTTGATGCAGATCCTCCGGTGTGAGGATTAGCACAAGAAAACTAATAAGAGTATATTTTAGCAAAGTTTCGGCTAGAGAGTTCAAATTGCATACCTCTCCCCTTCATTTTCCGGGGCTTTTATAATTGCCGGAGAGCATAGCTGCACATAACCGCTCATAACTGCCCGCTAATGATCATGGCCTTAATGGTGGGCGCATTAACTCCCCCATTAATCACAACGGTCTAAATGGAGACTTTCCCGGACTTAACCGTCCTCAACTGGTTACATATCTTGCCCGGACATAACTGTCCTCAACTGGTAGCAGATCTTGAACTAGCGAGCATAGCAAATCATGCTCGCACCTTAATTCTGCTCGCTGTTAAGCCCCCAGCTCGCTGACATCTGGCTTGGTGAAGGTCGATGCCTTGCTCGCTTGCTCGGATAACGACCATATGTTCAGCCTGTGACCCAAGACTTGGGCCTATTGGGCCGGGTAGTTCACATGGTATACAAGAATTGAAAATGCAAAGATTGGTCCCTAAGGGGGTGGCCTAGTGGTAGATATGAGGCTTCACAAAGTGTGAGGTCTCAGGTTCGATCCCTTCTCATGCCCCCCTTAGGAGAAAAATAAATAAATAAATAAAAAATGCAAAGATTGCTAAAATTAAAACTCAAAGATATATCTAACGCTAATTCCTATAAATAAAATTAAAATGCATTGAGCATGTTTATCTAACAAATTAGATAATTTGCATCTATACATAATATAAACACATTAAATAGTCAAGTGCACATGTGAATATTCGATTTATACTCATGCTAATTAGTGTTTGAATTTTCCCACTCATGCTTTTCATGAAGTATTCATTATATTAAGTATCAGCATACTTGAAATAAAAGAAGAATCTCTAAAGATGTTAGGCTCACAATTCACAATAATATTCGAGTCGACATGGATAATGACATATTTGTTTGTAAACAAATAATATGAATCAATAAATCAACTATAATTTCTTTTAAGTGATGAACATTAGTTCATTAAATAGTGAGTTTTTTTTTTATAAATTTATATTCAAATTCTCTTGGTCTCTGTATCCACATATTTGCTTTAGTTGTTTGTAAATGTAAGTAAAAATGTTATGTAAAAGATTATCTCATCTAGATCTATAATAATATGTCAAATTTTTGCTAAAATGCATGAGCGAAAATGAAGTGCCCATCTACCATGTGAAATACATATCAACCCAAATAATTGACCGTAAACCTTTTCATTAAACATTCAACAGTTAAAACACAAACACAAACAAAACCTCAAACCATTGGTTTTATACATCCACGACTTAAACCTCTCCTTAATTAAATATTAGTTTTATGGTAGTTATCGTGTCCATATAATTCATAATATTTCATTACAAATTAAAAAAAGTATATAGATGAAATATTAAATTAATTTATAAACCATAAATCAAAATAATGTGAAAAATACAAATGTATTTCAAATACGTAAAATGGTTAACTAATAATTTTTTTTCTCAACATTATCAAATCAACAACATTGAGTTACTAAAAAATAATTATCAAATTCAATTTATAAACAATATATTAAATTAATGTGTAAAAGCACAATAAATAAGTTAAACAGTTTCATGAATCAAAATGCATCTAGGAGGTTCTATTTAAAATAACTGTTTAGCCATTAAACTTCAATAAAAGTTAAGAAATTATATCACTAAACATTTATGTAAATTTGACATAGTACACACATTATTACCAATATCGTCTAAATTTACAATTGATGATAAACAAACACACACACATCCACATAACAATTATTCATTTAGACAAAATTTCATAGACAATAAGAGTAGTAAGATAGATTAATTATATCAGTAACTCAACTTTGATATATTGTAATATACTTAAGAGTGTTTAAGCGTCAAGAAAAGCTAAAAAATTAAACCACTAAACACTCACGTACATTTAACAAACTACACATCTAATTACCAACATCGTCTCAATTAACCATTGTTGAGAAATACACACACACACACCACAATTACTCATTGAAACAAAACATCATACATATTTTGATTTGACTTGACATAATTATAATTTGTTAATAATCTATATGCATGTAGAAACATAGTATTTGCTGATGCAGTTTTCAATCTATGATAGTTTGTTTTAGTGATTATAGATAATAAGTGCAGGAAAATAAAAAATTTGGTTGATGATGGATCTCTAGTAAAATTACAAATCTTATAAATACAGATCATCCATCAAGAACTAAGATCTAAAAATTACAAATATATATTTTAAACTGCATTTTCTTAAATTCAGATCTATAATTTAAAATTACTAACCTAAAATTACAGATCTAAAATGATTTGTATTTGCTTTAAAACATATCTAAAAATTACAAATCTACATTTTAAAATTACAAATACGATGTATTTTATTAAAAAAAATAACAAACTTTATAGACACACATATTTGTATTTTAAATTAATAAATATTTCTAAAAATTACAAATATGTAACATTAGAGTTACAAATCTAATAATTTCATAGCTAAAATCAATATATATATGTGTGTATATATATATATATATATATATGTATATTACACATCAGTAATTTCATATGTGATAGTTGTTGTTATAATAGTCGTACATGTTAACGACAAAATGTTGTATATAAAGAAATATTTCAAATTTTATAATAACTTTTTTCAAATTTATATGATTTTCGATCTTTAAATTCACTGTTTATTAATATATTTTTATTTTGTCCATATTAAAAAATGTAATTATATATTATTTAACTTTAACTGAATATATAATTTTACACTCGTATACAAACCGTGCAACGCACGGGGCATCACTAGTATTAATAACACTAGCATTCAGTACCCGGTTAATGGTTCCAAATCATCTATCTCACTCTCTGTCACATTTCATGTCCCATTAAATCTTAGTCATATACTTTCCTTATTATTTTAGTTAGTCTTTTTTTATAAAAAAATATGTAAGATTGAGATTAAATGAGACAACAGAAGATGTAACATAGAGTTAGATAAATGATTTTAAGCCCCAATTAATTACTTTAAGCTGCTAGCTTCAACACTTTTTGCTTCCAACTCAATACAAATACCCTGTATCAAATCTTGTTTTACATGTCTGTCTCATGCCCAAGGTCTTCCGAATTTGTTTCACGGATAATAACTTTTGGATAATATTTTTCTTATTTTTGGATGTTTGATGATTTATAAAATTTAGTCAGCGTAAAAACTATATGAATCAACGAAAAATCAAGTCTTTTTTCAAAAAATGACCTACAAACTTATTTTTCGTAAGTCCCCACCACCCCCCCCCTCCCGCCCCAAACAAACTAATTTGCCAGTCATTTCCACTAAGCCTACCCATCCAATTATCAGTAAAGTAGTAATTATCACTAAAGTAATAATATTACCGTATGCCTAAGCCCACTCATCACCTTCTCTTTACCTCATGATCACCTAGTTGAGTTATTTTTATTTTTTTAATAATTTTATATATAATTAGTAATTACACATGTTTAAATGTACATAATTCAACACTCCACAAATTAATTTTTTAGAAATATAAATTTTGTTTCTTATTGTATTTATTCACACTATTTATAAATTACTTTTTAATAAATACTCACTACATCATATAATAAGTGTTCACTAATAAATATTTAAATCAATGTATATTAAGTAGGGGCATCAATATTAGAACGATGAACATATAACATTTTGAATGCAATCAAGAATATTTTCCTATTATTTTTTGTGTCAAGTGCGTAAAAATATTTTCCATAATTTTTAATTCTAGGACTTGGTTCTTTATAAAAACGACGTGAGCGGTATATGTTTAGAGTAATGTTAGAGCCACTCAATGAACACTTAAATTTATGCATCAAATGATGTGGTTTCTAATGTGTCATCTTATTTGACATTTTATGGACTCCACTATAAGTTAAAAAGTTATGTTAACAATATGACATATAAAATGCCACATCATTTGATACTAAAAATTAAGTGCTATTAGAGTGGCCCTAACATTACCCATATGTTTATGCTCTAGATCGCGGTCATTTTCAATTATTAGATGCTCTTCAAAATACATTCCAAAGAAAAGCTCTCAAGAATGGAGTAGTGATACAGTTTACTTTCATGTTATAATTAGTGGGTAGCTAGTCGGATTGTGTAGTAGTATATTAGGAATAAAATTATATTTTTAGTAATACACTGGTAATAAAATAATATTTTTATATCTTATTTTTTTAAAGTGGATTTTTTGAAATGAAACATCTCAAAATGATATAATGAATTATTTGTTTGGAACGGAGAGAATAATTATGAAAGAATTTGTATTAATTTTTTGTGATGAATCATGGAATACCTTGTGTTAGTTTTTTATGTTAATTTGCGAAAAACATTGTATTATTATTATTATTATTATTTAAAAGTTGTGTAAGAAAAATGTTTAAATCTCAATTTGGTCACCCTACTTTCGGTCAAAATTCATTAAGTTTACTCAATTTTTTTTCCTCAATTTAATCACTCTACTTTCACACAATTAACACGTTCATCACTCTATCAATATATTTGGATGGAAAGTTTATTTTGTTAGGAAATTCAAAAAGTACCCTTACTAAATTTAGGGGTTTTGAGGGTCTCCTACTCCTCTCAAATATAATTTCTTATTGTGTGACTTGAATTTGTCAACACACCTTTCAAATGTAAGGGGCATTATTGTCTTTCCAAAGATTTTCATTCAATTTAACTAACGGAAATGACTCTAATGACCTTATTGACTTTCGAAACCAAGTAAAGTAATTAAATTGATGAAAAAAAAAGGTTGAGTGAGCTTAATGAATTTTGGTCGAAAATAGAATGATCAAATTGAGATTTAAACCTAAGAAAAATTGATAGGTTGATCAATCTGATCCACAAACCATTTTAGCTTGGACTGGGTTCATATTTTCCTGAACCGTCACCTCGGTGAGTCAACCTGCCCCACCAAATTGTGAGTTGTCATCGCCCGTGGGTTGATTCACGTCATCAATGCACATTGACAGCTCTAGTAAGGAGAGGACTCGAATAATTTATCATGGAGGGTAAAGGCTCTCAATATTTTTCTAACACACAAGGGTATAATGGACCTTAAGTGATACAAAAACATTTGATAGAGTTAAGAGGTTGTGAATCGGATCAAACTAGGGGTGTAAATTGGAACCACCGAACCATGGAACCGAACCAAACCAAACAAAACCAGTCAGTTTGGTTCGGTTTTGGTCAAAGACGGTTCGGTTTCAATTTCAAGAATTGGAAAACCACGCGGTTCGGTTCGGTTCACGTTTTTTGGTATCGAACCAAACCGAATCGAACCAAACCACCCTATATATTTTTATTTATTTATTATATAATATATATTATATTACATTTATTAACGATTTCGACCAAACAAAATCTTGATTATTGAAGAACTATTATTTCTTCCATTGTTTGTGTTTATTTTAGAATTTGTATTGTTTTATTTATGATAATTTGTTGTTAGTAGATTATTTCCTAATTTTGATGTTAATTCCAAATTAAAATATTATTTTTATTGTTATTTTTAATGTTGGTTAATTTCATTAAAAATAATTTATATAAACCACAAAACAGAACCAAACCAAACCAAACCGAGTGGTTCGGTTCGGTTCGGTTCCAAGTCTTACTCGATTCGGTTCGATTTGAGATTTTTGGAACTACTAATAGACGGTTCGGTTTGTGGTTTTGGCATAAACCAAACCAAACCGAACCACTTACCCCCTAGATCAAACCATTCATATGCTTTGATGAATAAGGTTTTGGAGGACTTGGATCCACTTCGTTATGGTTCTTTTCAGAGTTTTTGGTTTCTGGAGGACTAAATTATTGTAATGTAATTTATCATGTGTTTGATGCGATGGATATAGCATGAGCCGCTGGCCAATTATAGTCTAGTAATGGTCAGTTCCAATGATTTCAATGTTAACGGTCCCTACTGTCACACCACAAACCCATGACTAGTTGCAGGCCCAAAACAACCACTTGTGGGCCTTGCAAGGCCTCTAGCATCAAGGTCGATCCCCTATATCATTACCCAATAATAAGGATTTTCGAATTCAAAGTTTGTTAACGGAGTTGTTGAAAGAGGCGATAATATTTTCGGAACAATATTTCAATAAGTGGTTTTTTCCGGTTGAAAATAAAAACACTAGACTGGAAATGTTAGAAATTTCAAAAAGTGGACTGACTCGAATTTCACCCAAAAATTTAACCGCTTTACACCTCTATATTTTTGTAAACGAAAAAGAGCACTCCATGCATCGCGATGCATTATTTGTACATCGCAATGCATGAGAGTACATTAGTTTGCGCATTGTGAAGCATGACGTACCTTTTTCCAATTACAAAAAAATATAAGAATATAAAGCGCTTACGAAATTATTCAAAGGGAGGAGAATTATGACGGGTCATTACCCGATTCTACACGACCCATTTCGCCTCATTGGATATTTGGATTACAATAGGTTCCGACCCGTTTCGACATGTTACTCATCTCAATTCGATTCATACCTAACCCACCCAATTGTTAGAGTTATTTACAAAGTTAGAAACTAGGGGTGTGCAGGATTTTTTCGGAACCGGACCGAACCAATAGAACCGGACCAATACTTTGGTTTGGTCCCGGATCTAAATTTTCATAAAATCGGACATTTGGGTTGGTCCCGGTTCTCGAACTAAAAAAACACGGAACCGGATCGAACCAAACCAATATGTTATTTATATATATATATATATATATAGTATTATTATATAAGTATATATATTATATAAATTAATTCCTAATACTTTCTTTATTATACTTTTTAGTTAGTACTAGGGCTGCGCAAGGTTTTTTTAAAAATCGGACCGGACCAAAGAACCGGACCAGACCAATGAAAATTGGACCGAACCAATTTTTTGGTTTGGTCTTGGTCCACAATTTTTTAAGAACCGAATAATTGGTCTGGTCCCGGTTTTATGTTTTTAATATTGGTTCTAGAACCAGACAGGACAAATATATATATATATATATATATATATATATATATATATATATATATATATATATATATATATATATATATATATATATATTTAGTTATTTACTTATTTATTAATGTTTTTTTACCTACAAAATAAAACCCTAAATTGGAAAATATAAATACTGATATACAATTCAATTGTCTCAGCTCTTATTCCTCTTAATCACTTATCGATCTTATCCAAGAGCCAGCAGACGGCAGATCGCAGCCAGAGCCCAAAGGCCCAAGCTTCCTCTTCCTGCCTTCCTCACTGAACACTCAACCCTAAATCGCCTCCCTTCCGGCTAGAGTCTCCGATTCACGCCTCTCTCCTTTTTTCGTGTCTCGACTCTCGTGGCCTCGATCTCGATCCGCCATTCGCCGCCACCGCCGCACTGTCACTGGGTTGTAAATCAAAGACGACAGCCGACAGGTACCGATTACCGAACACTCTCTTAGTCTCTTTCTCTCTCACACACACACAACTCTATGGGTGGTCAAGCCGTCAAGGACCTCAAGGTTCCTCCGTTCGCCGCCGCCGCCACACTGTCACTGGGTTGTTATCTAATGTTTTGATTACTGATTGGGCGTGGCAGGAAAATTGGTGATTATCTCAAACAATTGTCCGCCACTGAGGAAATCTAAGATTGAATATTATGCAATGCTTGCCAAAATTGGTGTCCATCATTATAATGGAAGTAAGTGGTTATATGTGAATTAAAATTTCTGATTTCTACTCTTATTAGCTTTTTATTTCTTCTTTGTTGTTTGAGTTTTGAATTTTGAGTGTCCATTTTGCTGCTAAATCATGATGGTTTCTACAATGATTAGCTGTTTATTGTAGCTTTCTTGATCTTGTCGCAAAGTCTATTATATTCTTCGAACCAAGGTGAGTTGAGAAATTTATATTCTTACTATATGTTTGATATATTCTGCAATAGGATGAATCATCATCAAATTCTGTGATGTAATTCTTTCTGGTTTTGGATTTTCTATCTAGAGTCGGTAAAATCAGGGTACTATGCATCCTCCTTAATTACATCAGTAATGTGACACATCATTAACTGACTTTCATGATATCTACCAAAAAAACATGTATTGTGTGCCTGCCGGACATGAGTTTTCTATTGAAGAATATTATAATGGTTACTTTGGTTGGATGCTATTTTACTGGAATTGGGACTTTCTACGTGATAGACATTCCGGTAGCTAGGCTGTTTAATAAACTTGAGACATCTCAATGGCTTGACTCGTTTGAAGCTCTATTGGGTCCAACCGTGTTTGGCTTGAGTCGAGGTCGAACATGATTTCAGGCTCTAGATATAAATACCCAGCTAGGCATTGCTTGAATAAGCTCGGTAATCACAAAATATGTATAAATCTAAGTATAATTTAGCATAACTTTGACTTGGGCCAGAGTAAAGCTTGAGCTCGTTTTAAAATAAAAGAGTTGAGCTTGAACACCTAAGACTTGGCGCTCAGTCGCTTACGTACCCATAGAACCATAGCCCCTACTGTTAAATTTTGATTGGGCTTTCTAGAAGCCAATAAATAGAGTGGTTTAAATGTTGTGATGCAAATTTTCCTTTTTGGGGAAAAATGTTGACTCATAAACTACTTTTAGGAATCTGCAGTGACTTGACTTTTGATATGTTTATTGTATCTTTCTTGATCTTGTCATCTATTAATTATTGAAGTTTGTTTAATCTTTTTATAAAGTTTAAATCTTTAAAATTTCATTATATATTTGTATTAAACAGTTAAAAAACAAAGAAATCATAGTATTGGTTTGGTCCCGGTTCTGATACGTCTTCGATTGGTTCTGGACCGGACCAACGTATTGGTTCCCACACATATTGGGTTGGTTCTGGTTCTAAAATTTTTGAGAACCGGATTATTAGTATGGTTCCGGTTTTCTATGTTTTTCCAAAAAAATGGACCAACCCGGACCAAGCTCACCCCTAATTAGTACTCTTTTATTATTTTGTTTCCACCGGTTTGTTATGCTATGAGTTTATAAGTTCGACATTTTTAATTGTCGAATGTACTTTTATCGAAAGTTTTTTAATTTTTTTTATGAAGTTTCAGCCTTCAAATTTTTATTATGTATATGCATTAAATAGTTAAAAAGTAAAAAATCATAGTATTGGTCCGGTCCTGATTCTCATACATCTTTGATTGGTTCTGGACCAGACCAATGTTTTGGTTCTCATACATATTGGGTTGGTTCCGGTTCTAAATTTTTTGAAAATCAGACTATTGGTCTGGTTCCGGTTTTCTCTTTTTTTCCAAAAAACTTGACCGAACCGGACCAAGCTCACCTCTATTAGAAACTAACAACAAATTGAACCAAAATGATTTCATTATCAAGGTTAAAACTACGAATTTATCTATTTTTCCTCCAAGGCCACTTACACATAAAAAATAAATACATAAAACAAAGGAGAAAATACTAAAAAGTCCCACTAAAAAAATTTCATATCCAAAAAGTCCCAAAAATTATTATTCTATCTAAAAAGTCTCAAAGTTAAACTCTTAATGCTAAAAAGTTCCAAAGTTAAACTCTTAATACAAAAAAGTCCAAAACTTAACTCTTCTTCTAACATCGTTAGAGTATAAGGTTTTATTTGAAAAAAAAAACTTATTTTTAACTTCAATATTTTAGATATAATAATAATAATATTAATAATATTAATAATAATAATAATAATAATAATAATAATATTATTATTATTATTATTATTATTATTATTATTATTATTATTATTATTATTATAAATTATGTTTTAGCAAAGTTTTTCGTCCTAAAATAAATGTTGTTTTAAGATTTCAAAAAACATTTATTAATATTTTGTCAAAAGTAATCTTATTTACTACGCTAAAATTAAATGATGTTGATCACGCCAAATGTGTGGTGACCTTGTCGTTTTGTTCAAGCAAGAAGCAAAGTTGATGACGTGGGATGATGGCTGGTAACCTGACAAACATCGTCAAGGAGTCTGGAGTTTCCCGACTAGAACCCTCCGGCGTGAGAGTAAGGTTTCGGTGTAATATATGTATTAAGTTCAACCGTTCTTGTCTAATATCCAAACAGTGTAAATGTGATAAGTGTAGTAGGGTATCTGAAATTGGCTTGGTCATAAATGTAAGGAATGTCTCTTATTTATACCTGAAGTAATTTTGATGACGCGAAGTCATCATTACTCTCTGACGCCCTGTCGGGTTTGGTGATCTGGCCAGGCTGCATTGATTGTTCTGACCAGGTTGCGTGTGGCAGGCCTTTGTCAGAAGTTGTAGTCTTCTCAACTACTTCATTTGACTTATTGCACCTCCTTGATGGTCTGTGTGTTGGGCGAGATGTAAGAGGGTTCGTCAAGCCAATGAAAAGTCTTTTGGAACCGACTTGGAATGTTCAGCTTTTTAAGAGATGATTGTTGGCTCGTGTAAGTCTGTCGAGTTGGTTCAAGCTCGGCAAGCACGATAGATGTGGGTCCTATTGACGAGGGTTGTTGAATTCTCGGATTGTGTCCTTTCAATGGCCCCCTACTTCTTGGCTGGATCTGTCGAGTTAAAGCCGAGAAGTGATAACTCTATTTTAGGTTTTTGCATCTGCTTTTCGCTCGTCGCCTTTGTTTCGTGGCTCGTAAGCTCGTACGACGAGATGGTGAGGCCGAGGATAGGAGTCTGGCCGAGGTGTTTTTTGTTGGAACTGAGTAGATGACAGTATGATGTTTCTGAAAAACCATACCGTCATGATGGCTTTCTCTTTACAATGTTTAGCATTGAATGTTTTAAACAGCCTTTCAAATTTCGAAATAGTTATTGTGCCGCTTTTTTTAAGGGCAAAAATATTTAGGTGAGGAATTAAACGGTGTCGTTGGGATACGTGTAGGTAAAAAACACACGAGTCGACCCGATGGATTCAGGTGCCCTGGTTTGTTGTGACGTCGTTTAGGCCTGGTATAAGTAGCCTTTTTCCTTTTCTTTTTCCTTTTTCACATGTTTTCTTATTCCTCTCTTGTATTAGCCTCGGTGATTTCTGGTGATTATCTCTGATTGTCTTCCTGTGTTTCTCTCCATTTTGTATAATAGGTTTGCATTCCTTTTCCTCCTTTTCTCCTGTTTTCTGGTAATTTCTTTCTTTTGTCTAGGCTCTTGGAATTTCGTTGGGGTTTTCATTGTTTGTCTGCCTTTTCGGGGTTTTAATTCCGTCGACCTTTGATTTTTCAGGTGAACTTTTGTTGTTGTTGGTTTCTTCGGCATTTCTACAGACTTCGTTACAGATTACGGTACTGCTGTGGGTGCCCCGGAAATCGCCCGCGCCCCGCACACCCTTGGATAGGGGTGCGCGACGTGTGGTGCGGACACCACGCTTTCCATTCCACCCTCCCTTGTCTAGGGGAAGGCGAAATTAAAAATGCGGAAAGAGCGCTGTCAGGAAGCGCGTTGAATACGCCTCGGTTACTTCAGTGAATTTTTGGTCCATTATGAGAGCTATGAGTTTTCTATATCAGGTTATCCCTTTTTAGGGGATAACAGGATGCAGGAAAGCATCACCCTTTCATTCGCATTTTTCCTTGTTTAGGGGAAAATGGAAAGTGCAAGAAAGGATGTTGTGAGCCTCACTATGGATTTTGCGAAAATTATCTTAAGGTCTATATATCTCAGATCACTATGAGTGCTTTGGGTTTTCTATATTAAGTTATCCCTTGTTTAGGGGATACCAAGATATAGGAATATATCACCCTTTCATTCTCATTATCCCTTGTGTAGGGGAAAACGGAAAAGTGCAAGAAAGGATGTTGCGATGCCCCACTGTGATCCAAAATGTTTTGACAGAGTCGTCATCTTTATTTTAAGGAGAAAATAAAGAAAAAATCAAAAATAAAACCAGAGATAAAATAAAACGGGTTCGGAGGCTAAGTTACGAGTTGGGAAGGTGTTAGGCACCCAACTCGCCCTTTCGGTCTCAAAAACAGTTTTTGGCTAAAGTATGATGTTACTATATTTATCTAGCAAATAAATAAAGCATTAAAAGGAAGAAAAGAAAACAAATACATCCAGTGTCTACATTATTTATGGACTTGCAGCCACCTCCTTCCAATAATTTACAAATACACTTAAAAATATTTGGTCATAATAATGGCTCTTTTTAATGCTATTTTCTAAATAAATCCGGGCAACACAACAGCTTATATTTTTATATTGGGCCGGATGGGAAATAGTTTTTTTATAAAATAAACCCTTAAAGGCTCACCTTTAAGAGCGTTGGTGTGCTCGCTCTGTCCTTCCGGGAGAGGAAGTCTTTTTTTGCTGCTGCTGCAGTTCGGGAAGGGTAACTGCTTCCGAAGGTTGCTTCTGGGCACCGTAAAACGGACGGAGCAAATGCTTGCGTTTTTGCTGATGCGCGCTTGCTGTTGGCGGAAATCGGGCAGAACAACTGCTTGTTTCTGGCGGATTTGGCCTTTTTACTCGGGCAGAGCAACTGCTCTTTTTGAGATTTTTGGACCGAGGAAATAGGGTGGAAGCCTAGCTGGGGGGGGCTAAGGCTCACTTTGACCGGTTGGTTTTGTATTTGGAAGAGTTTTGGCAGAGCTTCGAGGCTTTATAGGAGGGGGCGCTCACTATCTCATGATCGCTCACTATTCTCACAGCGTAACAACAACGCTGAAAGTTTGGGCGTATTTCTGTGTGTTGAAAGCGAACCCGGAGCCCTCTATTTAAAGGCTGAAAGAGGGACATCGCTGGCATTTGTGAATTTCACTTTGCATTTGACCAGCTTGTACCGCGTGCTTGAGAATTTGTGCAATGCGTTAACTTTCAGTGCACTATAGATGCTCCTGGCACCGGAACCACACCTTTTGGGCACCGCACCAAGAATCTCTATTGGTCGTGCCAGCCTTCAATTCTCAGCCACTTTTGGTTCCTGCATTTTACTATTTTGTGCATCCTGCTTTACCTTTTGCATTTTTAAACCCTGTAACTTGACATTTGTTAAGTTTTAACAGGTCTTGATATCGCATGTCAATGTTAAGTACCAGGGGTACGAAATTGGTGTGTCTACAGAGCCCCTCAACGATGGAGTCTACGGGTAACTCGCAGCTTACTGAGTAGACGAACATCGTTGATAAGAAATAGACTCTCCAATTTCGTGCAATTAAAATGGGAGAGAAATGCAACAGGTAGCAATTATAATGCAACAGTTTATAATGCAAACTAAACCTAATTAGTCGGTTATAGCAGGTTATCGTAATTTTTAAGCAGATATGCAAATTAAATGTTCTAATGGTCGAATCTACCGAAGTAGGCTGCCTACGTATCCCTTAATAAAGGGAATCAGACCAAACGTAGTTCGGCCTAAGCCGAAACAAGCATGTTGCGATGGTCGTGCCTTGATTGCCCTTAAGCTGATATGCAAATAAATGCTTTAATGGTCGGACCTACCGAAGTAGGCTGCCTACGTATCCCTATTAAAGGAATCAGACCAAACGTAGTTCCCCCCAAATGCAAACAAACAGCGCTGGGTGGGATGCCAAGGTCAAACATCGTGTCCTTAGGAACTCAGTCCTTCGTCGGAGCACGATAGCCTTTCCCTCTGATCCGGGGTTGCGGCCCCTTCAGGGAAAGTTTCCAAACACAAAACCTATCAAATGCATGTCGTATCCCTCAAAGGGTTGAAACCCTTTGCCAAACACGATGGCGGAATGCATCGTCTCCTTAGGAACTCAGCCTTCGTTAGAGAACGATAACATTTCCCTCTGACCCGGGGTTGCAGCCCCTTCAGGGAAAGTTTCCAAACACAAAACATATCAAATGCATGTCGTATCCCTCAAAGGGCTGAAACCCTTTGCCGAACACGACGGCGGAATGCATCGTCTCCTCAGGAACTCAGCCTTCGTCAGAGAACGATAGCCTTTCCCTCGACCCGTGTTGCGCCCCTTCAGGGAAAGTTTCCAAACACAAAACATATCAAATGCATGTCGTATCCCTCAAAGGGTCGAAACCCTTTGCCGAACACGACGGCGGAATGCATCGTCTCCTTAGGAACTCAGCCTTTGTTAGAGAACGATAGCCTTTCCCTCTGACCCAGTGTTGCAGCCCCTTCAGGGAAAGTTTCCAAATACAAAACATATCAAATGCATGTCGTATCCCTCAAAGGGTCGAAACCCTTTGCCGAACACGACAGCGGAATGCATCGTCTCCTTAGGAACTCAGCCTTCGTTAGAGAACGATAGTCTTTCCCTCTAACCCGGGGTTGCAGCCCCTTCAGGGAATATCCGACATCTGCTCATCTCCAGAGTGATCATATAATGCCCCACCAGGGAAGAAAATGCACAGTGCCTGCGCTTGATCTAGTTATTCTCTCCCGCAACCTCACTGTATCCAAGCAACCACCATCTCGATCCGTCCTAACTCGGTTGGCATTCACGAACTCAGTCAAATAAGGTGGCTTGTGAACGCGATGTTGTAGTGGACTCGGCGTGAAATGGAAAATCGAGTAAGTCCAAACCTTCGGGAAAAAAATCAGCAAAAAAAAATAAAAAAAAGAATCAGCAAAGACAAAAAAAAATGCTGCAAAAAAAATAATAATAAATGATGAAAAAATGTTGGAAAAGACAAAAGCAGGAAAAAGAAAGGATACCTGCCAAGCCGGAGCAAAGCCATTGAGAGTCGGTGAATCGTTGCAACTAGCTCTATCCATAGAAGCATAAAGCTCGGCCAGGCCTGCTTGCCCCCAATCGTAGTCAATGACATGGTCCAGATCTCTCAAGCATCCCAGGAGGGAAACCCTCAAAGATGTGGACGAATTGGCAAAAAGCGACGACCCAAGAAAAAAGAATAAGAATACCCTGGCGACGCGAGCTACGGCTTCGCTATCATCTTCTGCTACCTGCCCGGCGTTCGCTAAAAGTCATTTCCTCACACTGCCAATAAAGATCTCATCAGCAGATTTATATTCGGGCACAAAGCCCAGGAGATCTTCCACCACGTCGTGGTGATGACGGAGGGTATAGTCTGGCTCCAAAGTCCTGCCGATGCTGGTAGGGATGCCCGTAATAGCTGCAAAATCACACGGGGACAAGGTCGTCTCCCCCCAGCTAAAATTGAAGGTATGGGTGGTGTCCCACCAATAGTCCCTCAAAACATCGAAGATGGACAAAAAACTGCGGAAGGGACGAAAAGCCCGCAGAAATGCACTGAAGCCGGAAGACTCTACTAAAACTCGTGCCGCCTCGGGCATTAAGTTATAAATGCCCGAAACATTGGCACAGCTTGCCCTAATCCAAGTCAGGGTCCTGCGCATCTAAAAAAAAACAGCAGCATGTCAGCATCAGAAAAGGTAAGATTCTTATCTTTTATTTAAACCTCCTGCGCATTATATATCAAAAGACAAAAACAAAAACAAAAAATGTTATATTCTTGCATACATAAAAAAAAGGAGAGTATTTGCATTTTAAAAAATAAAAATTATATTGCATCTTTGCATTCAGAAAAAAAAAAGTGCTATACTTTTGCATTCGAAACGAAAAATATTTTGGCATCCCTGCATAAAAAAACATTTCAAAAATAAAATAAAATATATATATATATATATATATATATATATATATATACACTACAAGAAAAAAAATGTGTGTTTCGCATTCAAGAATTAATACATGTTGCATTTTTGCACATATTGAATAATGCCCATGCAACATATTAGCAAGCATCTAAAATTTTCTATGTCATATTTGCATCCCCATGTATGAATCCAATAAAATGATATATACATGCATCATCCATTCATCATTTGCATTTATTTTTCAAATAATTGCATTTTAGAATTCGCAAAAATAAAATGTTGCAAATATTGAAAGAAAAATATTTTCATTGCATTTATCATATCTCTGCAACTTATGCATTTATAAAAGTAAAAAAATTATTGCATAAAGTATTCCTATTACATTTTACATGCATCCAAAATATGTCCGAAAATGTATCAAAAAAATGCATGATGCTTCCAAAAAGTCTATTGCACAGGCATGCATCATATAAAATATTTTTTCAGTCTAAAAATGCATCATGCAGTCAAATTGCATCAACAATATGAAATATGCATCGCAGAGTCAAATAGTGTCAATTATTCAAAGTATGCATCGCAAAAATAAATAGCATAAATTTCATATTTTTGCTATGGATAAATTGTCAAAGTGCATCATTCTATCACATAAATTGCATGCATAAACATCATAAGTAAGAGCAGGTATGCTCCAAAGGTCCAAAACAACAAAGAAATCTAGCAGATCTGAGAATTCATCCAAATGAGTTTGAGAAAAAGAAACTTACAGTGGGAATCAGAATATTAGACACATGGGTGTTCAGATCCCGAAGAAGGTTGCTCCAATCATCCTTCGAATAATAATATTTGAAGTGATTTCGGATCAAGGGAGGAAGTTCCTTCCTTTCTTCGCCCGAATCCGGATACATCGATGCCTTTCCTTTCCGAGATCTTGAAGAAGATGCCATCTGTCAAGCAAAACACGCAAATTGGCGAAAGAAAATCGAGAAAAGGAGAAGAAATGGAGAAATAAGGTCTGTCAGCAGCAATGGTGAAGAAAGAAATGACGAAGAAGATGAAAATGAGTTGTTTGCTGCTCCTGCTCGTCACTTATCAGGGAAAGGAAAGAGAAGTTTCAATTTCCCCCTCCGAAGTTCAAATGTTCAGCACTTAAATCCTCAAGTTTCCCAAGTTGCAAAATGGCCCCTAAAGCTTAATGAAAAGTTAACAAAGTTAACTTTGTTAACAAAAATTGACGGTCATTCATCCAAGACCAAAAGAAAGCTCACATCCCCAGCAGGTCAACCGCAAAATGAGCAGAAAAACAAGGAAAAACAGCAGTAGTAAAAGGGAAAGCAGCAACAAAGGTAAAATTCTCCGCAAAATGTGTGCAAGCAAAAGAAAAAATGTGCAAGCAAAAAGAAAAGAAAAAATGTGCAAGCAAAAAAGAAAAGAAAAAATGCAAAGAAAAAAAAAAGAGATGCAAAAAAGCGGGAAAATATATATGCAAAGAACAGCTAGAAAAGAAGCAAAATGCAAAAAACAAGCAAAAGAAAATTTCTAGCAAAAGTTGGAAAAGCCAGCAAACGAAAAATTTCCAGCAGAAGTTGGAAAAGCCAACAAAAGAAAATTTCCATCAGAAGTTGGAAAAGCAAGCAAAAGAAGAAAATCTCTAGCAAAAGTTGGAAAAGCAAGTAAAAGAAAATCTCCAACAAAAGTTGGAAAAGCAAGCAAAAGAAAATCTCCAGTAAAAGTTGGAAATGCAGCAAAAAAGAGAAAACCCAGCGGCAGAAGCAGCAGAAGCGACAGAAGCAGTAGAAGCAGCCGAAGCAGCCGAAGCAGCAAAAGCAAGGCAATGGAAAGAAAAGGTAAAGTATTTTACCTTTTTGCATAAATGATGTGCTCCACCATCGTATTTGACGAAGGATAGCCATGCCTGAGGATGCGTTATTTTCCCACTTTATAGGAGTAACATAGGATCATCTCCTCGCGGGGCATAACCCTGAGACGAATGATCAACCCATGATGTGTCCCATTATCGCATTCGACGAAGGATAGCCACGCCTGAGAATGTGATGTTTTCCTGCTTTATATGAGTAGCATAGGATCATCTCCTCGCGGGGCGTAACCCCGAGACGAATGATCAACCCATGATGTGTCCCACCATCGCATTCGACGAATGATAGCCACGCCTGAGGATGCGATGTTTTCCTCTTCATAGGAGTAGCATAGGATCATCTCCTCGTGGGGCGTAACCCTGAGATGAATGATCAAAATTTGAATCTGTGTTCAGCCTTTTCTGCGAGGGGGTGGAGACCCCGGGCCAATTAAAAGGCTATCGTGCTCCGACGAAGGACCATGTCCTGAGGAGGCGATCTATCCCACCATCGTGTTCAGCAAAGGGTTTGACCCTTTGAGGATATGATGTTTGATCTGATTGTTGTTCAGCCTTTTCTGCGAGGGGGTGTAGACCCCAGGCCAGTTAAAAGGCTATCGTGCTCCAACGAAAGACCATGTCCTGAGGAGGCGATCTATCCCACCATCGTGTTCGGCAAAGGGTTCGACCCTTTGAGGATACGATGTTTGATTTGAATTTGTGTTCAGCCTTTTCTGCGAGGGGGCGGAGACCCCGAGCCAGTTAAAAGGCTATCGTGCTCCGACGAAGGACCTTGTCCTGAAGAGACGATCTATCCCACCATCGTGTTCGGCAAAGGGTTCGACCCTTTGAGGATACGATGTTTGATATTGGCATTCCACCCAGCGTTGTTTGTTTGCATCGATCCGAACTACGTTTGGTCTGATTCCTTTTCTTAAGGGATACGTAAGCAGCCTACTTCGGTAGGTCCGACCATCAGAACACTTAATTTGCATATACGCTTAAAAACTACGATAACTTGTTATAACCGACTAAATATGTCTAGGATATGCGAGATTTGATATGCATTATAAACTGTTGCATTATAACTGCTACCTGTTGCATTACTCCCCATTATAAATTCCACGAAATTAGGGAGTCTATTTCTTATCAACGATATTCGTTTACTCGGTAAGCTGCGGGTTACCCGTAAACTCCATCGTTGAGGGGCTCTGTAGATACCCCAATTTCGTACCCCCTGGTATGTAACATGACATGCGCTATCAAGACCTGTTAAAACTTAACAAATGTCAAGTTACAAGGTTTAAAAATGCAAAAGACAAAGCAAGATGCTTAAAACATTGAAATGTCGAGGCCAGAGTGTCAAAAAGGAGGCTAAAAAAAGGGTCCAGGCGCCACCACCAAAAAAACCAGGTGCGGAACCCAGAGCTCAAAGGTTCGGCACCCAGAGCCCAAACATTGATTACGATTTGAGAATTAGTACAAGCTCTCAATCGCGCGGTACAAGCTGATGAAGCACAAAGAATAAATTTTAAAGACAGCGATGTCCCTCCTCTCACCTATAAATAGAGGTGTCCGGCTTCAGTTTTTGGGCCGAGAAATTTTCTCACTTATACGCTGTGCGTTTATTTTACGTCATAGAGAGTGATCGTGAGATAGAGAGAGTTCCCTCCTCCTATAAAGCCTCGAAGCTCTGCCAAATCTCCTGCAAACTTAAAATCAACCGGTCAAAGTGAGCCTTAGCCCTCCAGCTAGGTTTCCACCCAATTCTAAAAATCCAAAAAAAAAGCAGTTGCTCTGCCCGAATCCAAAAGCCAAATCCACCAGAAGCAAGCAGTTGCTCTGCCCGATTTCTGCCAGCAGCAAACAAACAACAGCAAAAATACAAGCAGTTGCTCTGCCCATTTGACGGTGCCCAGAAGCAACTTTCGGAAGCAGTTATTCTGTCTGAACCGCAGCAGCAGCAAAAAGACTTCCTCTCCTGGAAGGACAGAGCGAGCGCACCTCACGCTCTTAAAAGTAAAACTTTAAGAGTTTTATATTTAAAAAAAAATGCTATTTTCATCTGGCCCAATGTAAAAATATATAAGCTGTTATGCTGCCTGAATCTATGTAGAAAATAACATTAAAAAGAGTCATTATTATAGTCAAATATTTTTAAATATATTTGTAATTACTGGAAGGAGGCGACTGCAAGTCTGTAAATAATGCAAATACAGATATATCTACTTTTTAATGCTTTATTTCATTTGCTAGATAAATATACTAAAAACATATTTTAGCCAAAAACATTTTTTGAGACCGAAAGAGCGAGTTGGATGCCTAACACCTTCCCAGTTCGTAACTTAGCCTCCGAACCCTTTTCTTTTACAAACTCTGGTTATTCTTGGTTTTTCTTTATTTCTCCTTAAAATAAAGATGGCGACTCTGTTTAAACATTTTGGATCACAGTGAAGCCCGCAACATCATTTTTTGCACTTTTTCGTTTTCCCCTAAACAAGGGACGATGGAAATGAAAAGAGTGATGCATTTCATGCATCTTGTTTTCCCCTAAACAAGGGAGGATGAGATACGGGGAAGCTCAAAACACTCATAGCGATCCAAAATAAGCCTAATGTCATGGTGAGGCTCGCAACATCCTTTTTTTGCACTTTCCCGTTTTCCCCTAAGCAAGGGACGATGAGAATGAAAAGGGTGATGCATTTTACGTGCCTAGTCTTCCCCTAAACAAGGGAGGGTGAGATACGGAGAAATCCCAGGCACTCATAATGACCTAAGGCAATTTTCGAAAAGTCTATAGTGAGGCAGGACGTGTTCCCACGCGCCCTCGCAACATCCTTTTTTTACACTTTTCCGTCTTCTCCTAAACAAGGGACAATGAGAATGAAAAGGGTGATGCATTTTCTGTATCTTATTTTCCCCTAAACAAGGGAGAGTGAGATACGGAAAAATCCAAAGCTCTCATAATGGACCAAAGCTCACTCAGGTGACCGAGGCGTATTCAACACGCTTTTTGACAACATTCTTTCTATACTTATAATTTCGTCTTCCCCTAAACAAGGAAGGATGGAATAGAAAGAGTGATGTCCTTCCGCATGTCGCGTTCCCCTAAAAAAGGGAGCGCAGGGCGCGGGAGAATTTTCCGGGGCACCCACAGCGCCCATGGATGAGACTCTCCCGCTTCACTGAGAACTGGTTTGGACACTCATTCTTGATTCCACGGCGACAACTCTTTTGCCGAGTCTTGATTTCATGTTGGTAGTAAACTTTGATGTCTTCTTCGGTTTCGTTGTTGACACCCTTTGCCAGACTGAGTTTAAGAGAGCTTGTTGCATGCTATGAACATTGATTGTGGGCGCTGGCTCAAGGATTCTGGCCACCCGTCGTAGCTCGTGCATCCTGGCCTCAGCCTCCTATATTTTGGTGAGGAGGGCTTGTTGGTGTACCAAATAAGCATATTCTTTGTCTATTTGTTTTTGAGTCATGAGGTCTTTTGATTTCTTCATGGGTGGTTCATCTTCTCTATCGGCTCTTGAAGGCTCGACATCTGTGAAATGACCATCCCTGAAGTCACCCTCTTCTGGTACTTTGTCTTTGTCATTGGATATTCGTTTTTCCATCGCAAATCTCCTTTGAGGCCTTGCCAACAGTTCGGGTACTGGGGGGGACAGAGTCCTGTCTCATAGAAAGGACAGGTCCCTTATCGCCCCTTCCCTCGTCATGTCCAGTGGGCTCTTTTTCCGGGAGATTTGACGCAGCAGGTGTAACATTTTTAAAGGCATATCTCTTTGATTTCACCATCTTTGCTCTATTAAGGACAAAGTGTGGCTAAGAATTCTAACGTGTTCCCGGCAACGGAACCAAACTGATCACACCAAATGTGTGGTGACCTTGTTGTTTTGTCCAAGTAAGACGCAAAGTTGATGATGTGGTCTGTTCGACTGGGATGATGGTTGGTAACCTGAAAAAGATAAACAAACGCCGTCAAAGAGTCGGGGGTTTCCCGACTAGAACCCTTAGGCGTGAGAGTAAGGTTTCCGTTGTAATATATGTATTAAATGCAACGGTTCTTGTTCAATATATAAACAGTGTAAAAGTGATAAGTGTAGTAGGATATCTGAAATTGGCTTGGTCATAAATGTAAGGAATGTCTCTTATTTATACCTGAAGTAATTTTGATGACGCAAAGTCGTCATTATTCTCTGACGACCTGTCGGGTTTGGTGGTCAGGCCTGGCTGCATTGATTGTTCTGACCAGGTTGCGTGTGACATGCCTTTGTCAGAAGCTGCAGTTTTCTCCATTGCTCCATTTGACTTATTGCACCTCGTTGATGGTCTGTGTGTTGGACGAGATGTAAGTGTGCTCGTCAAGCCAAAGAGAAGTCTTCTGGAGCCGACTTGGAGTGTTCATCTTTTTTAGAGATGAATGTTGACTCGTGTATGTCTGTTGAGTTGGTTCAAGCTCGGCAAGCACCCGCGATAGGTGTGGGTCCTACTGAAAAGTGTTGGTGAATTCTCGGATTGTGTCCTTTAGATGTTAAAAGAGGGTTGTTGAGTGGAAAAAAAAAACTTGTGTAATTTAACTATAATAAACCATCTTAAATGAGGATATATCATTCTTTTTATAATATTCATTAATCTACGTGAATTACCAAAATATCATTTATTTTATGACGAATATAGTATTTATTCATTTGTAATAACTAGTTTTATACCCGTGCGTTAAACGCACAGACATATATATTTTTTAATTAAATTATACTCAGTTAAATTATAATCAAGCAAAATGAAAACGAGAAACAAAACTAAAAGAAGAGATTATTTCAATGAATAGCCAAATATCATCATTTGATTAATTTGATTAAAAATTAATTGTGAATGTAAAGAAATATATGTGTCAATTAATTAACAATAATAAAATAAATAAATTGGAATAACTACAGTTTATAAAAAATAAATAAATAATTAAAATGAAAATACAAAAAATGTGTATCGTGGTGTATTGATTTTCAGTAGCAATACGTCGATTTGGATTCGTGATGCATTAATTTAGAATCACGATGCATCACTATGAATTGAAAATAGACCAGTTTAAATACGAAGCATCGATTTAAAATCGCGATGCACTGCTATGAAATGAGAATGACAATTACGCAATTTTGAATCATGCATGGTGATCACGCAATATTTGTGGTGATCTTGTCTTTACGTCCACGTGAGAGCGAGGATGAGGTGGCGGCTTCTTATTCGTCCAGCGGTTAACCTGCACAATAGAAACAATAAACACCGTTAAGGTGTCGGGTTGGCCCGACTATAACCCTCCGGTGTATGAATCAGTTTTCCGATAGAGTTTTGGTAATAAATGAGCCGTGATAATTGTTTTGATAGAGAGCTGTGATAAGAGAGTTAGAATATCGCTGAAATTACTTCCCTTGCCATAAATATGGGCTCTTATATTTATACCTGAAGTTGATGGCGACGTGGCAGTTTGTTATTGGGGAGCATAAAGTGGTCGTATTAAATGCGCTGAGGGCGCTCGTCAGAATGAGTGAACCGCGTGTGTGTGTGTCGAGGGTTGGTATTGGCGTGCGGTTTTCTGCCTAGGGAAATGGTTTGTCGGGTGAATGATTGATCCGAGGCCGAGGCCGAGTGGTTTCTGCGACGAAGGCTTTTGTTATTCGTCGAGGTTGAGGATTTATGAGGACTGATTTGGTGGCGAGGCCGAGGGAGCCCGTGATCTGTCAGCCGTGGCTGGGCTCGCCGTAGTGCCGAGGGTCATGATGCCGAGGCTAGAGTGATTTATCTTGGGGATGAGTGGTCCTATCCTCGCAACGTGTTGTCCTGCAGGTGGGACCCTCTTTATGCCGAGGGTCGGGTCCTTTTCATGGCGAGGGTCAATCCCTCGATTTCAATCCTTTCACATGGCAATGTATGAACTGATGCTTATCGCAAGCCTGTCCGATTCATTAAAGGTATACTTGTTCTTTCACATAAAAAAAATTCAGGTTAAAAAAGTATATTGGACAGCGGTTGAATATCTGTCAAAAGAGACCGACCCAATTTTCACCCTATTCTATTCAAACCTTTAAAAGACTAAAAATATAAATGGGTTTAACGTGTTCATAACCCGACACATATTAAATGAATGACAAAACTTACTCTAAACAAATTTAATTGACGATGAGTAATTGAAAATTGACTCATAATTTTATTTGAACTGATTTAAGCCCGTTTATGGCTCATTTCAATTTGAATAATAAATAACAATTAAAAAGAGAAATTTAATCTCTTGGCTTTGTTACTCCGCTACACTCGCCAATAATAAAACGACATCGTTTAAATATATATATATATATATATATATATATATATATATATATATAATATATTAAAAACTCTTGTCTTGGGTCTCACTACATCTTGCCATGATATCTATTCCAGCAACCTTGCCCTCTCATCGAAGAAAAAACAAATTATTAACCCAACTTATGAAACCAACTCCTATTTTAATTTTTCTTCTTCACTCCCTTTACTCATTATCCCTCTCTACATTCTCTATCCTCGAAAATATAGAACTCTATGAAGGGGGATCATCAAGATAGCTTTTCAAGTGAGAATACTTGGGCACTCTACAATTTGATGTAAATCTGACTACTTTTCAAACACAGCGACAAATCAATTCGTTCATGATTAAATGGTCGGTTCATTTTTTCTTTAAAAGAGAGGTAACTTTGCACTGCCGAAACATTTCCTCTTTATTAGAGGAAAAATCATGTTGCAATATTGTTTGTTTCGTTTTGTTATTTACCACTATATAGTTCTTGTTATTTGAAGTATTTGCTAAATTTATTTATTTCAAATCGATATATTTTTTAGATCTGTAAGTCATTTATAATTAATCATGTGCATTCGTGTTTTAGATGAAGTTTTGATGTTTTTATTTATTTTGAATATGATTAAATGGACAACAAAATTTCAAATCTATATATTTTTGTTGGTCAGTCATATATTTAATATTAATAATTAGTATTTGTAATTTTGTTCACAATATTTCTTTTTAGAACTTTGATCCGATAATATAGACAAAAGAATATTCATATATTATATTTAGTTATAATGAGTTGTGAATTTTTGTGATTTCGTTGAAAGTATTTGTTTTAATAATTTTCAATCTGGTGAAGTAGACAAAAAATCATGTATATATATATATATATATTTATTTATTTATTTATTTATTTATTTATTTATTTATTTATTTATTTATTTATTTATTCAGTTAGAATTAATTGTGAGTATTTGTGATTCACTTCAGTGAAATTTCTTGCGCAAGGTCATCCATGATTTTTCTTAAGTTTATTTGGCAACAATGGAAAACTAATGGTTGTATGCATAAAAGGTTGTGTTTGGATAACAAAGCAATGAATGCAGTGGTTCTAATTCCTAGGCTCTAGTTTCAAGAAGCTATAAATATTTGAATTTGTATTATTTAATTATAGGATTCACTAAATGTTTGCTATAAATAGGGGGTTACTATTTTAGGAATGTAAATTTTGGCGAAAAATTACTATTTTTAGACTACCTAGACTTTATATATATATATATATATATATATATATATATATATATATATATATTCCTAAAGTTTTTGCATCTCATATAAATGTTTACTTTTATACCGTGTACAAAAGGAACTCCAAGGATAGATGACCATTAACATGACCTATGGTTAACCCATGATTAGACTACATACAAGAAGGATTATATGGGTGGTGCTTATGGGATTAATGGGGATTCTTTGCAACAACAATGGTTCTTATTGGTGCTTATTTAAGCAAAAAATCGTTCAAGGAGCTAAAGAAACTCCTGGCTTAAGAAAAAAATTCACGCCAAAACAATGTCGTGTAGCAAATTTTGTACTAAAAACTCAGCCGTTTTGGCCAAAGCATACGACAACCCCTGCAAGAGCATTGCAGCATCCCTACCAACCCCCTTTCCATATGGCAGCATTCTAGTGGACAAAATAACTTTTCTACCATTGTTTTTCTTAGCCAATTTTTAGCTATAAAAATATTTTTTAATTTTCTTTTGAATTAAAGTACATTTTTTTACCTATAAATAAAAATTTTGTTTGTTTCATTTGTATATTAGAAAAAAATATATATGATTTTTTTAAAATTTCTAACCATTTTTCTGTAAAAAATCTATATTATAAAAGAGCTCAGGGTCTAACTGGTGGCCCTGATCGAATTATGCTAAACACAACTGACGGTCCAGATTGATTCGTAAGTATGTTAGTTATAAATGAACCCCGTAGTTATGAGTTATGTTTGAATTACCCCTCTACAATTACATATAAAACCTTCAGTTGTGAGTTTTGTTTGAATTACCCCGTCAGTTATGAGTTTTATTTATCTCGACCATTTATTAAACTAATCTCATACCGACATCGTGCCTATGACACAGGCACATATACTAGTATTAAATTAATGAAGATAAAAATGGTGAGGTATGTAAAAGAGTGTTGAGTTTGTGTATTGTTGGAAGGGAGTGACCCTAAATACAACATAAAAAACGCTAAATTCAACATTCACTTAAGGGTCTAATTATTAATTAATCCTCTTTTAAAAAGACTTACAATTAACTCTAAACCTTAAATACTATTTTATCCTCATTTAAATAAATGCAAGTATATCAATTAACATCAACTCTTCGTTACAATTAACCATAAACCCTAAAATCTGAACTTTTATTCCCTTATCCAACAATTTCTCAATGGATTCTTATCCGAATAGCAATGTTCATATTGATTTTCAATTTACAATAAGCTATTACATACGTTGTACTCAATATATGTACTCAATATTTTCAATTTACAATATATTTTCAATTTCTTTTTCCTATATTAAAAAACAATTTTCTAAGCTGAAATCTCAAAAAAAAAAAAAAGATTATGTGGCAGCAAAAAGAGTGATTGGCGATTCATTTGTTAAAATCCCAAACTTCATGGCGATTGTTTGGAGAAAATTGGATTTTTGTCTAGCGATTGTTTTGTGAAAAAAATCATATTTTCTAGCGATTGTTTTTATATTTTCCTTAAGAGTGGATAGGGGTTCATTTTTAAAAAAATTGTTTACGGAAGGTAATGAGACAAGGTTATTACTGAACCAAAAAGATGATGATGATTCCCTTGCTATTATCGAAGATGATGGAAATGTGAGAGCTATTCAAAATGGGCAATGTTCTAACGACGATTATGTTCTTATTCCTGGCATAATACATAATGATGAAATTTCTGATGTAAAAGTGAGGTTAATGGGTGTTGGACAAGTATTATGAGAAGGAAGGAGTTGTAAAAGGGATTAATAAAATCTGGTGTGAATGGCTGGGTGATAAATATTGTGGTGATGAGAACGATGCTATGATTCCAGAGCACGACTTTCCTGTTGTAACCTGTGAATATAACTATAACTTAGGTACATGGCTGGTCCTGAAAATGTATACTACCTACAAACATATAAAAAAAATAAGTATTAAATAATTACTGAGAAATAAAATTAAGATTGAATAACTATCCGAATACAAAATATTTATCTTTATATAGTAACTATTTATCTATTAGCTTCCGAAGCAAATTAAAGCATATATAAGTAGTATTGAAGTTGGTAATAAATAAATAAAAATACTCAACCACAACCATTATATTTACAATGTAATTGGAGGATAAAGATGAAATATTATGAAAAAATTATAAGCATAATTTTTTAAATGATTATTTATGTAAACAAAATAGTATATGAGATTATTTACCCAAAACGGGGAAGTATATGATAATATGCATATAAATAAAATTTAATAATTAACTGTACATCCAAATTTTTTTTTAAAAAATAACACTAATGTGACTTGAACAATAGACCTCTACTTCATTATCTCTACCAATCCATTGAACCAAGGAACAATTTGTGTATTTTTAATATGTTATTTATTTTATATAATAATAAAAATTAGTCTACATCTATAAAATTGAGCCCTCTTACATTGGGGGCTCTGTTCCGTCGGGCATGTTGAACCCCTCCAAAACCGGGCCTGCTTAGGTACAAAAGCGTTAGTGAATGAGACGTGAAATATTTTCTTTCATCTAGTCATAGACCAGATATGGAGGAAAGGAAAATGATGATGCGAATAGGAAGAAAACGAAGTCATTTTCTGATCCAGAAGATGTTAGTGAGTCTTTAGGTAATCAATACGAATCTAGCAGGGAAGAGTCTTTCTCTTCCAACAATTCCAGTTCGAGAATGCTTATAGATGGATATGATGATCACATTCTGCATTCAAGAGTCATACTGAGTAAAAGTACAAGGAGAGTTTTTAGGCAACAGAAACGGGTAGCTTCAAGAAGAATGTGTGATATTTGTCAACACAAGATGCTTCCGGGTAGAGATGTGACAACACTTCTCAACAGGAAGACTGGAGACTTGCTTGCAGTAGTCGAAATGTGAATGGGGTAAAATCTCTTTCCACAACTGATATAATAGCATCTTTATTACTTTGGTCAAGCCTAAATTTGTATTTGGTTTCCTCTTCTTTTCACCGTGTTTGTATTCTTTGGTAGTATGCGAGCCTCTCATTTGTTTAAACTTCGAAGGTTTGTGTATAGTTTATGATTGATTCTACATGCAGGTGTTTCATGTATTTCATAGTTCATGTCTCGTACATTGGATACTTCTCTGTGAATTTGAAATAGATTCAAAACAATTTGGTTGTCGGAAAGGAAAACTGAAATCCAAGAAAAAGAATAGAGCCAAATGCAAGGGAAAGAAAAATGAGACATATATAAGAACTGCACAAAAAGATATCCCCTTGGCATGTTCTGTCATAAGTGTCAAGGTATCGATGTTAAATAGTCTTCGCACATAGAGATGAGTTCCAAATCATCTGTTGCTGCAGATGCGACTTACGAACTCTTGCATTTTCTCATTTGTTTTTGGATTTTAGGGGTTAGGTCATCAGATTCAAAGTTGCCTTTGATTTAGTTTTGTAAATGAGTTTTTTTAATGATTTTTTTTAAATGGAAAGAGGGCAGTTTGGTAAATAAAGCTATTTTAAAGTTTAGTGTTTTTTCATTTAAAATAAAAGGAGGACATTTTGGTAACTTAACCTCTTAAGTGTTATTGTATTTAAGGTTTTTCGGTATAACATTCAGGGGTTCTGCCTTAATATGTGAAAATCAAATACTCTTTTGGAATATGAAAACCAAATATTGCCTTGGAATATGAACAAACTTCTAATGAATTGAAAACAAAGTTAATAAAATATTTCAACTTCATCAAGATCTTAATTTTATTTTTCATTTTACATGTTATAAATCAAGATCATAATTTTTTATAGTATTCTACACGTTAAGAAATTTGTTGTCTTATAGAAGATAGAATAGGATGAACTTAAACATCGGCTTCTGCCAACATATATTATTAAAAAAAAATATTTTTACTTTTATATTAAATCAAGAGTCCCGACAAAAGTGTGTTTATTCAAATATTCGAAAAAGAAAAAAATAAAATAACAAACCATGATTTAATTTCAATCCGAGCATGTAGGTCAAACAAAAAAAACCTTGAATATTAACCAACGAACCAAATTCCATTAAATTCAGACTAATTTTTTTTAAAAAAATATTGATGTTTGTTCGGTTTTTAATGCTCAATCCCCTAAATCTAATTATTATTGTATTAAAAAATCAACTAATATTTTATTGTAATTTTTTTTACCAACTATAACTATTAAAAGGCTTGGATCACACTATATGAGCTAAAAATTGAATGCAAGTAATGTTAGAGACAAAGTATCACAAGAATGTCATTATCTCCATCAGTAAAAACAAGAATATTACATCTAGATGACAGGAAAATCACAAAACGATAAAAAAAAAAACTTGATCACGAAAATTTAATTAATATCGAAATAATACTACTTAATTAACGAATCTAAATCATCATCACAGTTGTTGAGATAACTTATTGACATATTTGAAATTAAAGTGCACATCTAATGATATGTACCAAAAGTAAAAATAATTCATTGACAAATCTATAAAAATATAAAGAAGCATAAATAGAAAATGATGTGCATATTTTGGATCTGCTACAAATCGCGTTTGGGCCTTGTTTAATGGCCCACTATATTTTACAAGATGTCCGAAGGATTGGGCCAGGCCTATGCGCAACTGGCTGAACTCATTCCCTCAGGTATAAATAACCCCCTCTAGCTCATAGAGAGGGGTCTCTCTCTCTCTGATCTCTCTCTTTTTCTGATTGAGAATCATACACACACTTGGGGGCTATGCTCCCTCTTTTTCATACGTGTACTGATAAACACGCCGGAGGATTTTTGGCGGGGACCTTCCCTGCCGACTCATTGTGTTTATTTTACAGATATATATCCAGATATCCACCACCGACGATAAGATGGCCGCCGGACGGCAACTCCGACGACCCACGTCCACCGCTACTTTAGGCACCCCCGGTATTATGCTTTTTTGGACGCATCAGAAAAATATTTTTCCATCTCCATCGGGCCTGTTGAAAAAATATTTTAAAACAATCAATATCTTAATTTTATTGTCCATTTTACATTTTAATAAATCGAAATCAAAATTTTTAATAGTATTTTATACGTTTAAAATTTTTGGTCTTATAGAAGATAAAATATAATAAACTTAAACAATCGGCTTCAGTCAACGTGTATTCTAAAAAAATTATAGTTTTATTTTTATGTAAAACCAAGATAGTCCTTACAAAATTGTATTTATTAAAATATTAGAAACATGAAGAAAAAAAAGTAACAAACCATTATTTATAATTTCAACCAGAGCAAGCATGTAGGTCAAACAAAAGTTAAGGTCAATCATTTGTACTATCATATGAAATAACGATTAACAATATTTAAGGACAATCATTACGACATATATGAAACTTCCTGAAATATGGTTCAAAGCAGATCATGATTTTTTAAGTTAGAAAATTGTTCTGGTTTAAAAATATTGATTGATATGAGATAAATAAGAAAAACCAACAAAATAACACAACAAATGTTGTGTACAATAAATTCAGAGTTTATTATATTACCGATACAATAATGTATTTCTATTTAGATAGTTGCAATTCATTCTTTTAATTTTATTTATTGTCTTTGTTTTATTTGAATAAAATTTAATTAAAAATATATATATCCGTGCGTTAAACTCACGAATGTAAAACTAATTTTTGTTAAAATTTTAAGTAAGATGCTTAATACTCCCTCCGTCCCTAAATAATTGTCCTGTTTGACCCGGCGCACAGTTTAAGAAAAAGTAATTGACTTGATTATTTATATTGGTTTAATGTGTAGTTTCCATTAATGTCCATGTATATGTGGCCCATAATTAAAGTAGAGTGAAAAAGTAAGGATAAAGTGGTAAAAGTGATGTTCTAAAAAAGGTAAGTTTCAAAGTGACAATTATTTTTTGAGGATAATTTTAACATTTTTAAATAAAAATAATAATAAGCTTAAGTTTCGGAAGTTAGGGATGTAGGGACATTTGTTGTACATATTGTTATGTTCAAATTTGCTGGGTGATAACGGTTAAACTTTGTAACGAGCGGTACATTCCAACCGGACAAAAAGTGATGTAAATATGTACGATTGGTTGGGACAATTCAGTCAAACAACGTCTATGCGGAGACACGAATATCGAGGAGCTGACTAGACTTCCGCGACACAGACACTATGGCACAACACATTTGTATCCTTCCTTGGCTTTTGATTGTCTTCCATACTTTCAAAAACTTTCCCCTCTTTCCTCCACTCTACCTCCCCATCCCCTCCAAAATTAGCAACTCGTAAAACCCTAAGCAACAACAGTTTTCATTTCCCACAATCCTGAAAAAAACCCCACTTTCCTTTTTCTTCTCCCTTTGATTTGAGCATTATAGCAAAACCCCTCCTAAACCCTAAACCCAGTCTAAAACCCTTTTTAGTTTTTCTCCCAAAATGCCGAATCAAACCCCCACATACTCCTTCGTATTCACCACCACCATCCTCCTCGTCCTCCTCCTCGCCAATGTGGGTCCGACAACCGCCAAATCAACAATCGAGCCCTGTTCAAACTCTGACTCCTGCAATGCCCTCGTCGGCTACACCCTCTACACCGACCTCAAAGTCTCTGAAGTAGCTTCCCTATTCCAAATCGACCCCATTTCCCTCCTCACCGCCAACTCCATCGACATCTCTTACCCCGACGTTGAAAATCACATCCTCCCTTCTCAGCTCTTCCTGAAAATTCCCATCACCTGCTCCTGCGTCGACGGCATCCGCAAATCCCTCTCCACCCACTACAAGACTCGTCCTTCCGACACCCTCTCCGTCATTGCCGACTCCGTCTATGGCGGTCTCGTCTCAGCGGACCAAATTAAGGAGGCCAATTCCATTTCGGACCCCACTGTGCTCGACGTTGGGCAAACCCTTGTTATTCCCCTGCCTTGTACTTGCTTCAATGGGACTGATAATAACTTGCCCGCCATTTACTTGTCTTATGTTGTCAAAGAAGTGGATTCTTTGGCTGGGATTGCTGCGACGTACAAGACAACTCTTACGGATCTTATGAGTGTAAATGCATTGGGGAGCGCAGCTATTAAGGATGGTGATATCCTTGCCATTCCTTTATCCGGTAATCAATTTGCATTTTGTCTTATTGCTTGATTTAGTGAAATTGAAAATCACCTTCGTGTCCGATGGAATGATCTAGCTTTATTGGTTGCGGTTATGATGGCAACAACATTTGTGATAGTACAGCTTGTCTTGTAGTCAATGAAGATAGTAGGGTTGTGCCGTACTGCTGTGTTTGTTTTGAATTTGCATTTTAATTGTGGGATTGAGATTTTCGTTGGGAAAAAAATTGATTTTGGAATGAAATTGTAATAGTAAATTAGTAATTGTGGCCCAGAAGGTCTAGCATTGGCATATAAAGAGTAGAATAGGCATTGATTCTTCTTGTTTTTCCAAGTTGAAAATAATTGCACCATTTTTGGTAGAAGTGCTGAAATTGAAATGTTATTTAACAGTGTTGTGTACACTTTCCATTTTACTCAAAGAATCTTACTTTCTTTATTAAGATGTTAGTGTTCAATGATTTTATTTTTGAAAATTAAGCTTGCAATTCTTATGAAGCTCTATGTTTACCCCTCGTGTAAACCAAACCAAATAATCATATACTGTTTTTAATGATGGTAACTTCTAAATATACTTATGTACCTTTAAAGTTTCGATTCTTCCAACAGGGAGTTCCTTTATTATAAGCTGGCTAATGGCTGGGATTAATGGTTGCTTTTTCAGCTTGTGCCTCTAGCTTTCCCAGATATGCATCGGACTATGCATTGACTGTCCCAAATGGAAGCTATGCTATAACTGCAGGTCATTGCGTTCAATGCAGTTGCACAGTGGGAAGTCGCAAGTAATCAAAAAGCTTTCCTTCTGTTTATCCAATATCCATATATTGGAGCAATTTTAAACTATCTTTGCAAGTTTACCGTTTTTCTCTAAGTCTTACATTTGTCTACCTAAATGTGCAGTCTGTACTGCATGCCAGCTTCTTTGGCTGTTTCTTGTTCGAGCATGCAATGCAGAAACAGTAACCTCATGCTAGGGAATGTCACAGTTCAGCAGAGCAGTGCAGGGTGTAACGTTACTTCTTGTAGTTATGGTGGCTTTGTCAATGGAAGCATTGTCACTACGTATGTCTCTGAACTCATACTTCTAAATCTGGGAACCTTCAGTCTCCCCCCCGCCCAACCCCCGAAAAAAGGACATTGAGTTATGATTATTAAATCATTTATTTCGTTGCTGTTTGCATTGCAGGCTGTCCTCATCTCTCCAACCTCGGTGCCCAGGTAAGTGCTGTGCAAGTGCTATAAATTAAGTACATTTGACAGGCACAGAATATGTATCTGATAGTCTGTGTATTTTACTCCGTTAAAGTAGAGGATCTATGAGCTTGCAAGATTGTTGGATTCTTACATTTTGGTTATGTCTGTCCCCCATAGTGTTATGTAACAAAAGGTCCACCATAAAAGCTATGTAATCTATATTGATAGGCCTAGGTCCAATTACTTTGTTTTGAAAGATTTGCTAGGACTAGTGTATTTGAAGTTTAGAACATTACTTTTTTACAGTCTTGTTACCTAATCCTGTTGTTTTTGGAATTATTCTCTTTACATGATGGGGATCAGCATTATGTGCTGATTGCATTAATAAATGGCAAAAGCTTACGGCACATGTTAAGCATCCATTTATAATTTGTTTTGTCTTGAAGGCTACCCTTGGAACTTGCAAATGGGTGGTGATTTACACAAAACTTTCTATATCTAGGTTTTTGGAAGGGCATATGTTAGCCAAACCCTTAGTTAATATGGACTACATTAGTTACACAGTAGTTTTTCACTTTGCAACATTGAAAAGTGATCTAAATATGGAATACATTGGTTGCCTCTTGTCTTTTCTTCACCTTGCTATACCAAATGCGATTTTGATTGGGAACCTCAATGTGATGCAGGACCACAACAGTTTCCTCCTCTTATAGCTCCCCCTATCCTTGTAAGCCCAGATTCAGTGTTTGCTCCAGCCCCTTCACCTTCTCAGGCAGGTGGTGTTGCTACAACTATTCCAAAGTCTGTGGTGCCATCATCTGGCTCATTTATAGGATTTCCACCTGCAAGTGGACCAAGCGGAAGTGTCTCTGGTGCCTGCTCCTTGGTTAATCCATTATACAGTGTATCACTTGCAGTTGCTCTGGGTTTGTTTTTCAAGGCGATGCTTTCATTCTCATTGTAATATTGCTCCTGTGGTATTTTGTAGCTTACCTAGTCGGAGGGAGTTGATTTCGCTTGCTTGATTTTTTACTTCTCAATAGGCATCATGTTTGTTGTAATTAACCTAATTTATTGCAACCATAGACCTGATTCTTTTGGATGCGGCTATTAAGTTGTTTCTTTCATGCAGATTTGCTTGCTTGATTTTTTACTTCTCAATAGGCATCATGTTTGTTGTAATTAACCTAATTTATTGCAACCATAGACCTGATTCTTTTGGATGCGGCTATTAAGTTGTTTCTTTCATGCAGATTTGCATACTTCCACTTGTAATCTATGTTCCATGTTTTTCCTTCTTTGGGTTTATTAGTTTAGCTAGCTGTGTTTGGATAGTGTTTAAAGACGAACTACAATGAAAGCCTACTTGTATGCACATAAATGGTTGGCTTTGCAGTTTGCCAATATCATCCACAATTAGAGTATAATTTTTATTTCATAATAACTAATATTTTCAAGTAGAGCTTACAACCGATCACATTGAGTGGGAACAAATGATAAAATCTCCTTCTCAAGATCATGAACAGCCAACAAATTCTGCTGCTGAATATTCCCAAATATGGACACGGTCCCTGAAGCTGCCATGGCCAAGCACACCACTCCCAACCTTGGGTCTGCTATCACATAATTCTCTGCCGGCAGCTCCAAATCCACCCCTTTGAAATGAAACTTAAGCTTTGGAACCCTAATCGCTGTTAAATTGTTTGATGGCAAATCGAAGCACAGATCAAGTCCAATAGAATCAGAATGTGAAACCCTAAGCCTCATTTGCGACACAAACTCTTTCTTAAGCAACTCAAATGCATCTTCTGGTATGTAAGTTAATGTTGTGCCAGAGTCTATGATCATACCCCCACTGCCATCTTCTCCTAGTTCAAACGTGGACTTTGGTATTGGCAATAGGGTTTCACCCACACTGATTCCTTCCAACGAAATATAGTAAAACGTTGGCTGACTAGGGTTTTTCACCAAGGGTGTTTTTTGGTTTGCACCACCAACGGCAGTGCTACTACTACTAAAGTTGAAATCAGCAAGAGCCCCTAAAAGAAGACTACTAGTTTTATTGTCACCGATGGAGGTCAAACAATATGAAAATTTTTGCAACCCTAATTGTGAGACGAGTGACAATGGTCCCCGACCTAGTCCCACTATACCTGAACCTTGACCTAACCCCGAGCCTTGGTTAAGCACTCCACACCCAAACCCTAGATTTGGTACCGACACAGGGTTACCCGCATAATCGCTGAAAGTAAAAGTGTCCCTTCCCATCAACCCTTGGGTAGATGACTCGTCTCCGTAGCTGTACACATACTTGCAGCCATTATCACACTTGAAAATGTTCATGTCTGTGCAAAAATCACTAGAACATGATATGTTGGAAAAAGTAGATGACTTGCTTGGATCGAAAACTGGGTCAGGTTGTTGGAAACACTTGATGCATGGATTGGATTGAGTCCATACTAGATCACTACCCGTGTCCATTATGGCGGAGAAAGGCAGTGGGGGTGTTCCAATGGACAAGTTGACAAGGAATTCTCCACTGCCAACATGAATCGGGGCTTGAATGCTACCATTACTTGGGGATGATATCGCCATTGAACTGAACCTTTGTAGCCGATTTTTGCTGCGTTGGATACCACGTTGAAGTAGTTCCATTTTGGTGTAGTGTTTGCCAGAATCAATGTGCTTTAGACCAAGACGAATAGCTGTTTGAGTGGAAGAAGATGGGCATGGATGGAGCAGTAGAGCTGATAGTAGTATTAAGTATGTTAGGGAAGGACATGAAGAAGTTGGAAGAGACATGACTGCAACTAAAAACAGAATGAGAGGTCATTTTGCATAGATTGCCATTATATAGGGGTATGAAAAGAGAGAGAGAGAGAGAGAATGTGAGAGGTTAAACTTTAAAGAGGTAAGCTTAAAGGAGGTAACTGGTAAGTTCAAGGGTTACATCATACTTAATATGTAAGAGGGAGGTAACGTTTTGTCCTTTGAGCTTCATTAACGGAATAACATAATTGAATAGTTCCACCGGATCATTTGATTTTGGAATGTTCATCATCCAAAATAAAGTTGATCTAATATTCATCATTTTTACTTTTTTATTTATTTATCATAATTACTATTGAGAGTGGATATAGGGGTATGAAGAGAGAGAGTGTGTGAATGTGAGAAGTTAAACTTTAAAGAGATAAGTTTAAAGGAGGTAGCTTGTAAGTTCAAGGGTTACGTCATACGTGATATGTAAGAGGGAGGTAACGTTTTGTCCTTTGAGCATCATTAACGAAATAACGGAGCTGAATAGTTCCACCGGCTCAGTTGATTTTGGAATGTCCATCGTCAAAAATAAAGTTGATCTAACATTCATCATTTTTACTTTTTTATTTATTTATCATAATTACCGTTGAGAGTGGATATATGGGTATGAAGAGAGAGAGTGTGTGAATGTAAGAGGTTAAACTTTAAAGATGTAAGCTTAAAGGAGTTAATTGGTAAGTTCAAGGGTTACGTCATACGTGATATGTAAGAGGGAGGTAACGTTTTGTCCTTTGAGCTTCATTAACGAAATAACGGAGCTGAATAGTTCCACCGGATCATTTGATTTTGGAATGTCCATCATCCAAAATAAAGTTGATCTAACATTCATCATTTTTAGTATTTTATTTATTTATCATAATTACTATTGAGAGTGGGATTTATGTTCATTGAACATTGAAGTTGGACCATGTTACAAAAATATATATGTTGCACGGTCCACACCAAAGAATTGTACTGACCCAGTGAACCCACCTAACATGTTCTTCCTTAATCGATCTGACCATGAACACGTAATGAACCAACAAGGTTTAGCCTGAGCAAAAATAGCTCTGATTGCTTAAGCAAGAGGTCTTGTTTCGAGCCCTTATGTTAGAAACTTTCTTTGAAAGAGGTCCCTGCTTTTAGCACCTGTCAGTACATGGAGGATTAATTTTAAGCTTAAGCTTTCGAGTACTTCATAAAACCATGAAAAAAAAAATAGCAGCCTCACTTGTGTCAAAGTTAAAATTCAGTCATCTAGTGGAGTTTGGGCTCAGTTCAGGATCTTAAGTATACAATCCAAGGTCAATAGTCTAAACGAGCTCGACAAGGCCGAGCATGGGAGCAAATCATTTAGCTCCCCTCGTTTACCACATTAGATCATCAAGAAGGCATTTCATTTCTAGAAAACAGTTTGAGGTAAGGAAGAACTCTGGAATTTTCAGGTATCTTTAACGGGTGATGCCATATGCTCACGGAAAATTGACTCAGCAAAGTAACTGAGTTACTGGCGGAGTTGAATGCCAAGGCTAAAAATAAAACCTTATTCCTTTCTTTCCTGTCAGAATTATTATGATAATAACCAAACTAGAATAGTAGTTTTGCATTTTCTAATTCCAGACTAGTTAAATCGTTTGCATATAAAAAATGATGTAGTGAATGTTAGAAAATATTACGGGGAAATCAATAAATAAGTCAAAATATAGAATTGATAATCAATCGAAAATGTTACTGCTTTTAATTTCAAGTTTGCAGGTAGACTTCAAGTCTGCTGGTGGGCTACGAAGTCTGCTGGTGGATGTCATGCCTGCTAGTTGCTTAGGAATACTGCAGTGCAGAGCGAAATCTGCGACCTGTGTTGCACACAATTTCCTTAAAATAGATTCGTCCCTTCCCGTACGTACTTGGAACCTTACTGGACGTCTGTCTCCTAGGATACAACGGAGGCACCGGAGTGACCTTAAGCACAGAGGTTTCCAGCGAACTGAATATGTGTATGATTCTATCACCAATAGAAATATAGGAGGCCAAAGGAAACGCTAATAAAGTGCGAAGCAAGAGTGTCGTTTTTAATCGTATTTTTCATTTGTGGATGTTAACTCAATTATATTGGAGAAAATCGAGATTGATTAAAGATCACATTGATGATGAAATAATTCCATCATCAGTAGGCAAATAATATCTTTCATTAAAACTAATAATTAACTGATAACAGTCCATAACAAAAACCAAAAGAATAGTAGACAAATAATATCTTTTATTAAAGCTGGTAATTAACTACTAACAATCCATAACAAAAACCAAAAGAATAATTAACATAACAAAAACCAAAAGAATAATTAACAAAACATACGGTATCCTCGTGCGCGAGGGAGAGCCTCTATTCTATACAAACTTACTCTTACAACATAAGAACATCTACAATTATTACACCCTAAAACACCCTTTATATAACCCTCTAAATCTTTTTAGAGGCCCTTTAATTAAAAAAGTTTTTCAACTCCAATGAGCACCATTTATATAACCCTTTGAATTTGTGACATCTTAACTAACAAACCTAACTACCAATATATTTCTATTTTTTATTTTTTTATTTTCCTACCGCAATTGAAATAAAATATTTATACTTTTAAATTTTATATTTTATGAAAAATATATTATATGTTTTGATTATATCAATTATTTTTATTTAAAGAAAGTCTTGTTACGCTTTTTAATATTATCAATATACCCATAATTTTAAGTTATAAATAATAAAAAAAGGGAAATGATAGTGCAAATAATACACTAAATTAATTGAAAAATAAAATGGAAAAAATGGGAAAGCATACCATCATCAAAGTGATGATGTGAGTTGGGTTGTTTATTTAATTCATAGGCTCTCCACTCTAGCACATCAAAATTTTGGCCAAAAACTAGATGTTCTGATCAAGCAAAAAAAAAATCAGTTTTTGCCGTCTTCTTTAATTTTTTTAACATTTTTTTTGAAAGGGGACGAATACTAGGAAGAAGACCAATGGAGAAGGAGATAGGTGGGGGAAAGAGAGAAGAAAGTGATGAATGGAGGCTGATTAATACTCACCCAATAAGTTGGGGAGAGTTAGTTTTTTTTAAGGATAGGGTGATTTGATAGGGTGTCCACTGTGGGGCTTAAGGGCAACCACAACAATAACACCCAATCAAGGTTCTAAAAATCGTTAGGCGGCCGCTAGGCGGCACACTAGCGCCTAGCGCCTAGGGGACTAGTAGGGGCGTAATCGGGGCCTAGGCGGGGCATAGAATTAAGGCATAATTACCATTTTTAAATAATTTACATCAAAGATCAAACACATTGACTACAAATTTATTTATTTATTTGTCATTTTATCAAACACTTGTCTATATTTGTAAAATGAACAAAAATATACAAATCTATCATTAATCTCAATTCTCAACAACCCCAAAGCAATAAACCAACCAAGTTTAGAACTAAAAACAAAAAAGATATTACTCCAGTTCGCCCCCCATTACCTCCCTCTCTTCCTTACCATTACCACTCCCCATTCCTTCTCCGGTCACCGTATGCCACAAAATCAAAGCTACAAAAATAAATTAATGTCAGCGAGGTTTGGCTAGGCGCCGACTTGGTCAATTAGGCGGCGACTAAGAAAGTCACGGCGGTAGAGAGGGGCCTAGCGCCTAGGCGGGGCCTAGGCGGAGCTAGGCGGGGAGTTTTAGAACATTGCACCCAATATCACACTCTATCCACCTTGTTTTCTGTTTCTTTTATATTTTTTCAACACTCTAAAAAATAATTCACTCCAATAATCACCCTTTATACAATCCTCCAAAAACTTCAAACCTCTCTCATATCAACTAACAAACTTAACTATCACCATATTTTTCAATTTTTTATTCCTACTTTTCAACACAATCAGAATATAATATTAATACTTAAACTACTATTCACGCTAAATAAATCGCAACAACAAGCGATTCATTTAAAGGGCTATTGGGATTAGGGATGGAATTGGGGGGCCGCTGTGGGCTTAAGTTTCATTAAAAAACTCTAAAAGTGGTTTTGGGTATTGATAAAAGGCTCCATTGTGGAGGCTCTAAGTGTGGTAAAAAAAACCTAAAAAGGTTTTAAGATGTTAATAAAGAGAACCAATGTGGATGTTCTAAGGTACTTGTATATAAATCACTCAAATTTTTGTTAATTTCTCAATGTGAGATAAACTCACTTCCAATAACCACACTTTAATCAATCATAACTTATTCATCCAAATACCAAATTGGACAAATAAATATATGATTTCGATGTTTTCACGGAGTAGAACACGATTCCACAATTATCCATGTCATTACACAAATGACTCGTGAAGAAATCAGTGCCACAACATTGCACAATTTCATTCTTAAAACACAATATTTCCAATAATCCTCCACAATAAGGAAATTGACGAATTTGGTGATAAAGTCCAGCAGTCAAAACGAATAGGTATGTGTTACCCTTTGAACCTTCCCTCGAAAAAAGCATATTTACTTTACTGGCTGATCAGTAGACATGATGTCTTTGAACTGTTCTTAGGCAAAATCTTACCAATAAAAATAATTTATTCCTCATTGGTTACAAATAATTATATATATTTTTTTAGATAAGTGACTTTAACTATAATGACCGATAGAAAATATACACTTCACATTGGTTTGAAAAGTGACATTTCTTTAAAAAAGCTTAAAAATAGAAGATTTCCATTATTATTACAAATAGAAGAAATGTATCACATATTAGTTAGAAAATTATTTTAGTTTAAAAGTTTTTAGATAAAAAAATTTTACTATCAATTGAAAAGATGTATCCCACATTAGATAGAAAGTAATGTTAGTTTCAAAAGTCTTAACATAAAAGATTTCGACTATTATTATTAATAGAATATATATATCTTACATTCGTTAGAAATTGATGTTGGTTTTAAAAGACTTTCAATAAAAGATTTCTATTATTATTATCTATAGAGTAGATATATCACACATTGGTTAGAAATTAATAATGGTTTTAAACGTTTTTAGATTAAAAAAAACTTCTACAATCATGCCCCAGGTTGCACAATTTCTTTTACAAAAAACACTAAGTTTTCAACAAGTATTATTCTTTAGTCATTGATATTTTATTTATCCAAAACTCGATTGAGACAAATAAATATATCATTTTGATACTCTCATCGAGTAGAACACATTTGCACAATTATGTTTACCAACAAGCAAATGACATGTAAAGAAATCTGTGCATCAAGTTGCACAATTTTTTTCACTAACAACACTAATTTTTCACTAAGATGCATCTGTACTATAATTATCAATAAAAGTGATGTAATAAACATTGGTTGAAAATTGATATTTGTTTAAAAAGTATTTAGATAAATGACTTTCGGTGATTAACATAAAAATTATTTTTATCTAAGGACTTTTATAACCAATATCCATTTATAAATAATGTTAAGGATTAATATAATGTTTGATCTCTGGACATGTCGAAAAACAATGTTTAGGTCCCCGGAAAAAAAAACAATAGAAGTTGGTCCCTGGACATGTCTTTTTGGACCACTTTGCCCCCTTCCACCGTTAGCGTTAGTTTTGCCGTCTGTTTTTATACAATATGACTAAATTACCCTTACTAAAAAGTTTCTTATAGCTGACTTTTTAAGAAGAGCAAAATAGAAGGGGTTAGTTGTCAATTTTTAAATTTAACCATCTTCAACCTTCTATGATCTTCCTTATGGAATGGACTCCACCGCCGTGGACTCCACCACGGCCTTTGTCAACGGAGAAAAACCAACAACCCATCAGTACCACCCATATCAATAATGTTCCAATCCATAACCTTTACAACCTACCCAGTTGATAATTTGTTATTAATGCCAGATAAAAATAGACAATCCACAACCTTATGGTAATTTGATCACTTTTAGGAGACAAACCCATCTATACTGACGGTAAAATTTCTGGGCAAACAAAACAAATTATGAAAGAACGCGATGCCACGGAATCTCAATATGGGATGATGTTACTGTCAATGTTGCAGTGAATGTTGCAACAATGGCAGTAACAATGTGAACTGAAAGTGTGTAACAGAAATTTGCAGCGGAAGTTTTGTTTTGAGATTTGAAATTTAACACACTTAGTGAGACAGAAAATCACGAAAAACAATCTACAAGAATCAATCTTGTAGATCAAGCCTCAAGGCAACAAACTTTATTAAAACCAAAACTGTTTTTGAATCTAAACAAAAACACAAAATTCTCACAAGATATAGAATCTTGGAGAATCACAAAACCCACATAAACAGTAAATCAAACGTGGGAAGAAAGAACTTAAAGACGAGAAACAGCTTCCAAGACCAATAACAAAAGCTGGAAGCACAACACAACAGCTTCAGGAAACTCAAGGCTGTGTTCCTGAAGATATTAAACTGCAGCAGGTATGTTTCGACAGTCTTCAGAACAATTGTTGATCTCTTCTCTCTAATTCAGCACACAACTAATCTGGGATCAACTTCTCACTTTTATGCTCACAGCGCTTCTAATCAATCTCGCCTATGCTCTCGCCTTCTCAGATCCTCCGCAAGTCGCTTCTGCAAGATCGCTTAAATAGGCAAAGAACAACTTGTAACCCAAGGCACGAAGGAATCCTGCACATTCTAGGTAACCAACACATCCAACTAGGAAGGGCATTAGACCGACAAAAATAAAAGATTTTGTTTCCTAAATTGATACCATCAATAACTAAACACTTACTCAAAGATTTACATACCAAAAATATCACCTACTTCTAATAAAGAATCCTAATTAAATCCTAACACAAAAATACCAAATTAAATCCTATTTTGACCAAGAGAGAGAGGACAAGATAAATTAGGCAATGCCTAAATTACCCTTACAATCACCCCCTTTGTCCGAGCATTCTTGGTCAAATCCACAAGACCTGCAAGAAGAGCTTGAAGAACATTTCTGAACACAAAGATCAGAAATATAGAAGAGATATATAATCAACTAACATCAGTCATCATCAACAACAAGTTACATGAACCTCAAAATGTCTATCCTAAATATTACAGACCAAATAAAGAAAATGTTTATCCAACCATCATCATCAGTTTCATGTACATCAGAATCAACCACAATGATGAAAACAACCAATTATCCTTCAGACATCATTCTACTGTAGGTACATCATTACGAGCATCTTCAAGATCACCACCAGCCTCTGTGCGCCTCACCCCTATTTGACCGAATGTTGCCCCCAGAGGTATACACCCAAAGTCGTAAGGAAGGCCTGATGAGCAGAAGGTGAGAAAGTCGGGTCAGATCAACCGCAGTTGCTCTTGAACAAAGACAACCGACATAGGAGCTGTAGGAGGAGCAAACAGAGTGGATGCAAGAATGTTAACGACTCAGTTTGAGAACACAAGGATGCAAGAGTCTGAGGACATAATGACATATTATGGAAGACTTCTTGATCTATCAAATTCGCTTTAGCCTTAGGAGATCCTATTACAAATGAGCGCCTTGTCAAGAAGATGATGAGGACTTCGCTCGAAGATTCAATGTCAAGATATGTGCTATTGAAGAAGCACATGATATTGACAAGATGAGTTTTGAAAGATTGGCCGGAATTCTTCAAAACTTTGAGTTGAATCTAAACGATCAATTAAAAACAAAGGCAAAGGTGTCTCATCATCTTCTACACCCACTGGAAAAACATTGCTATGCTCGCACCAATTGATACGTCATGTGACTGCTTGAAATTCAAAAAGACATTGATGAGTCTCGATTTTGGAGAAGAATCAATTGCTTTATTGACTACTAAATTCAAAAATTTTTTGAAAAATAAAAGTCAAAATAGAACTCCATCATCAAACTCAAAAATTAATTTCAAACCCGAAGTCTCGTGAAATTTGTTCCCAAAGAACAATCCTTTCAAACTCCGAAAAACCCTTCACAAATCCTTTTGTTTAAGTCATCCTACAATGGTAAGAATCTTGATTCTATCCAATGTAGAGAATGTCAAGGTTTCGGACACTACGCAAAACCAATGTGCTAACACTTTAAGAAAGAAAGGATTGAATTTTTCTGCAACTCTAAGTGATAGTGATGGAGAAGATCCGTGATCTTATCACCTTGAATGCAGCTTTATGATTCTCGATTCAGATAGTGCGTTGGTTCAAGAATGTGTCACCCGATGTTGCAACATCGTGAGTAACATCGAGAAACATTGTGCGTAAACCGAACAGCTTTTTTCTGCTTTTAATTCCACAGCAGAGGATGACGGACATTCAGATTCAGATCTGCTGGAAGGGTACAAGGAGCTGTACAAAGATTGGGAGAAAAGGGCTCATCAAGTCACACTACTTGGTAAGGCGAATGAAACCGAAAAAGGCCAACGAGGATCAAAAAGAATGCATAATCAGGGCTAGAAGGAGTCCTAAGTAGAAAGGATGTGGAAATTGAGCGTTAAAGGAGCAACTTGCTCAAGCCGAAGCAACACGACCAAGTGGAATTCAAGCAAACGTAAGGTTGACGATTTGCTAAATTTCGTAACTCTTCCGATCGTATTGGTTTTGTCCCTAAAGTGTTTGTAAGAGAAGGAGAAGGAACATCGTGAACCAAAACCGATGAAAGCTTTCCGAGATCAAGCTTTTTCGTGAAAAACCAAGAGTAAGAAGGAAAAATTATGTTTGTCACTTCTGCCATAAGCCTGGTCACATACAGCCTTTTTGCTTTCTAAAAAGGGCTATGTATGAGAATGAAAAAAGGCAAGAATTTTTTGGAAAAGCTCATTGGCAGAACAGGATGAAGCAACCAATGCGCCAGCCAATGCAGCAACATTGGCAGAAACATTGGAAGCCTCATTCAAGGGCAAATCATAATTTTTTCAAAAACCTCAACCCAAAATCAAAAAAATGTGGGTTCCAAAAACATGTGATGAAAAATGCGAGCCAAATATTGTGAACCTTTTGATATTTGCCCGGGCGCCCATGTCACAAGATGAAAAATGCAATGTTACATTTACTTCCTTGAAATCTCATGTTGCTTTGGATCCCGGTATTTCGATAGTGGTTGTTCTAGGCATATGACAAAATGGAGAATTTGAAGGAGTATGAGAGTATTAATGGTGGTTCTGTGACCTATGGTGGTGGTGCAAAAGGGAAAATTGTAGGTAAAGGAACATTGAATGTTGAAGGTCTTCCAAACCTCAAAAACGTTTACCATGTGGAAGGTCTTAAGACAAACCTGATCAGCATAAGTCAGTTGTGTGATGATGATCTTCAGGTAAGGTTTGACAAGCATTCTTGTGAGGTTTTTGATCATAATAACAAATGTCTTCTGACAGGTTTAAGATCGTCTGATAACTGTTACTTGTTCAACAATACCCATTCATGTCAAAAGGTAAGTCTTGATGTAATGCATCTCTCGGCACCGTAAACTTGGTCACATGAGTTTTCGTGAAGCTCGATGAGCTTGTGAGGCATGATGTCACAAAGGATTACCAAATTTGGAAAGGAATTACTCAAAGGTATGTGGATCATGTCAGAAAGGTAAACAAGTCCAGGCTTCACATCTTCCCATCACACAATGCTCCACTTCCAGATGTTTGGAGATGATTCATACTGACCTTATGGGTCCCATTGAGGTAGAAAGCCTAGGTAGGAAAAAGTACACCTTTGTCTGTGTAGATGACTTCTCTAGATATACATGGGTAATATTTTTAAGAGAGAAATCAGAAACTTTTGAGGCTTTCAAAATTTGGTACACCCGTGTTATGAACTTGTATGATCTAAAACTCACTAGGATTAGATCAGATCATGGCACGGAATATGAAAATGCATCCTTTTCTAATTATTGTGCCTCTAATGGTATATCACATGAATTCTCTGCTCCCAAAACTCCACAACAAAATGGAGTGGCGGAGAGAAAGAACAGGACACTGCAAGAAATGGCTAGAGTAATGTTACATTCAAAAAACTTGGCCAAAAGATTTTGGGCTGAAGCTTTGAACACTGCTTGTCATATTGGAAATAGGGTCTTCTTGAGACCAGGTAGCACTATGACACCTTACGAAATATTTCTTGGGAAGAAACCTACCTTGAAATATTTTCATGTGTTTGGGTGCGTATGTTATCTGCTCAATGATAGAGATCAACTTTCCAAGTTTGACTCTAAAAGTGATAAATGTGTTTTTATGGGATATTCCACAAATAGTCGAGCATATAGAGTATTTAATCTTCGAACTAAGACTATTATGGAATCCATGAATATTGTGTTTGATGATCTAACTGGTCTTGGTTTCAAAAGTGCTGAGGAAGATGTTTCAGGGATTCTGGAGTTTGGAGACTTTGATCCTGAATTCAGTGCTGAATCCAGTAGTTCAGGGAGCAGACATACAGATTCAGCAGATACAGCAGGTTCAGATGAAAAAGTTCAGGAGTTCTCACCCAATGTTGTTCCGGATGTTGCAACATCGGGAGAAACATTGTCCACAGAACCGGCAGGAAAAGAAGGTGCTGGAACTGATTCAAATCAGGAAGATGATCAGTCCAGAATGACTGATCAGGAAATCGACATTCCCAGCAAAATTCAGAGAAACCATCCACTCACTCAAGTTATAGGTAATGTAAAGGATGGTGTGTCAACAAGAAAGAAAGGTAAAGTGGACTACAAAAAACTAGCATGCATGACCACTCTTGAATTTGATAATATACATGCTTCATGCTTTGTTTCCACTGTTGAACCTAAAAATGTACAAGAGGCTCTTAAAGATGAAAACTGGATAAATGCCATGCAAGAAGAACTAGATCAATTTTCAAAAAATGATGTGTGGTATCTAGTTCCCAGACCCACTTCAATAAATGTTATTGGAACTAAATGGATTTTCAAAAACAAAACGAATGAAGTGGGAGAAATAATGAGGAATAAAGCTAGATTGGTAGCTCAAGGGTATACACAGGTTGAGGGGGTGGACTTTGATGAAACCTTTGCACCTGTAGCCCGTATTGAGTCTATCCGTCTACTTATGGCAATTGCCTGTTTCCTTGACATTACTCTTCAACAAATGGATGTGAAGAGTGCGTTTTTAAATGGGATTCTTGACGAAGAAGTTTTTGTGGAACAGCCAAAAGGATTTGAGGACCCCCATAAACCCAATCATGTGTTCAAATTGAAAAAGGCTTTGTATGGTCTCAAACAAGCTCCTAGAGCTTGGTATGGTAGACTTACAGATCACCTTTTACAAAGTGGGTTTAAAAGGGGAGAGGTGGATAAAACATTATTCATCCAGAAACAAGATCAACATATTTTGATTGCTCAAATTTATGTTGATGACATCGTGTTTGGATCCACCTCCAAATCCTTGGAAAAAGATTTTGTGCATAGCATGACATCCACTTTTGAAATGAGTATGGTAGGTGAACTGACATATTTCTTAGGCATTCAGATCAAACAAACACATGAAGGGATGTTCATTTCTCAAGCCAAGTATTCTCTAAACTTGGTGAAGAAATTCGATCTTGAGAATGGAAAACATAAAAAGACCCCTATGGGCACATCCAACAAACTTAATAAAGATGAAAAATCAGAAAGTGTTGATCCTACCTTGTATAGAAGTATGATAGGAAGTTTGTTTGTATTTGACCGCCACTGCCCGTATATCATGCATAGTGTGTGTTTGTGTGCAGGTATCAAGCAAACCCCAAGGTTTCTCACCTAAAAGTCAAAAGAATCATTCGATATGTTGGTGAGACCTTTGGTATGGGTTTGTGGTATACTAAGCACCGAACACCAACTGTTGGGTTCGCTGATGCCGATCGGGCCGGGCAAGATTGATGACATGAGAAGCACGTCCCGAGGATGTTTTTATTTGGGAAACAATCTGATTTCTTGGTTTAGCAAGAAACAAAATTGTGTGGCTCTATCAACGAATCTGAATATATAGTCGCCGGTAGTGCATGTACACAACTTTGTGGATGAAACAAATGATTAAAGATTATGGACCGCACAAAGCTGACATCTTAACTATGTATTGTGACAACACAAGTGCTATAAGCATAGCTAAAAATCCTGTTCAACACTCAAGAACAAAGCACATAGATATAAGACACCATTTTATTAGAGACTTAGTTGAACAAGGCATCATGTGTGCATCAACATGTTGGTACGTATAATAATTTGGTCGATATCTTTACTAAGAGTCTAGATTTTGAGAGATTCATAAATCTTAGGAAATCTCTCGGTATGTGTGCCATGTAATCACTCTTTAAAAAAAAAAAAAAAAAAAAATTTAGGCATATTGCATTAATGTCTAGGAGGGCACACTAGATCAAATCTGATTGTTGTTAGTTCCTTTGAGCATGTGTAAAGATTCATTCAAAACTTTTGTGATCATGTTGTCATTTCTTTTCTTCTCACCTTCTCCCAAGACTAGTTTTGTATTTGAGAGAAAACTCTCATTTACACCACAAAGGAAAGAGCTACCTTTCAAAAGTTTTAGGATGCTGCAATTTGTCAATGTACCATGAGGTTTCGACTTGCGTGGGTTGATCTTGACTAAATTGACTCCTCTGATTTGAGAAAGTGTGAAAGCTACCTAACGGAAAAGAGCTACCTATGAACAAGGTTGTGGCTTCCTTTCTTTTGGGACTATGGATTTTCGAATCTCATGGGTCGATCGAATGCAAAGTCGCCACCCTTGGTAAATAGTGTGAAAGGTTCCTAGTGGTGTATTTGGCTTGAAATAAAGTAAAGCATGTTTTTATAGGGAAATAAAGTACCTGTAATGTTTTTGGGAGAAATTGTGTTAATTGGTGAAAGAAAAACTGAAAATTCAAACATAAAATCACAAATTTTTTGGTGAATGTGATTTCCATTGTTGCAACATTGGGAACTGCAATCAGTTGATCTAGACATCTCACTTGTGTGCATTTGCATTCTTTCGATTTTTTTTTGTTTTGCATATTTTAGACATACTGTTTAGGTCATATAGGTGCATGGTATCAGCCGTCTTAATGTCTGTCCATTATGTTTAAAGCCTGTTTTTGTTTATTGTTCTCAAAGTCATGATTTTATGTGGTTGTCTACTCTACTGTGCTGTTTCTTCATGTAAGAACTGGGCTGAATATCTGTGAGTATATGCTTTGTGGAGTCCCAACTCTGGTTAAGTATGTTTTTGTGTATTCCAAAAATATCTGATCGTTTAAAAAATGTGTTTTTAAAATCAGATTGTATCTCATATTGCTCATTTAACTCTCATGTCTCAAACAGCAAACTCAGGTCTTACTTACATCAGGTTGGTCAGCTTGTGTGGTTTAAATTTTGAATGCCCAGTAAGTATGCGTCGGTTCAGTTCACTGCTTTAATTACCAACGGCTAATTGTAATTAGTGGCATGTTTAGTGAAAAACCATTTACAGGAACGTACGCATTTCTTCGCCTCTATATCTCATCAAAATTTTTCCGGTGACCTTGTCCACTCTCTGTTCATCTCTCAAAGATTTTGTCAAAATCGTTCAGAGTTCTTCCCCCAGTAAACATAAATGGCTTCGTCTTCCAAAAGCCCTAAATTGTCAAAGTCGAATGTTGCAACATCGAAGCCATCAGTTAGCAAAAATTTCGCGGCAGAAGATGATCTTTCGAAGGCCATGGTTGTATATCAACCAATCCCTGAGCCTCTTACTGTTATTCTTCCAGGGGAGAAAGGTAATGCTATAGATGTGGAAAACCCTGGAGATTTGTCTGGTTTTTCATCAATAGGCAACCCTAGTTCTCGGCGGTCCAAACGCCAACGCGGCATTCCGGCAAACTACGATGATCCCTCCCCTGCTGACATTCAGGCTGCGAAGAAAAACAAAGTTGAGGCTGGTGTCTTCAAGGAACCTGTGATTCTAGCAAGCGATTCGGATGATGAGGATTTCATTCCTCCTGCAGGTTCGATTCCCCAAACTCATGAAGCAACTCTGTCACCAGCATCTCCTCCCTCTCCTCCTGTTCAAGAGCCGGTTGAGGATGAAGATTATCCGATTCCATCCCCAAGGGTAGTATTCCCTACAGAATCTCCTCCGCTTCGTCGGAAAACAACAAAAGTTGGACCATCTGCCATTGATGAAGAGGTTGTTCGAAATTTGACCCGATTGCGCCAAGCTCGTGCTTCCTTCTCAGGACCTTCGCCCTCGGCTCTTCCTCAAACCACTCCTAGTCCATCGTCTTCCTCCGAATTTGACGATAGCTCTGATACCAATTGAAAGAACGCGATGCCACGGAATCTCAATATGGGATGATGTTACTGTCAATGTTGCAGTGAATGTTGCAACAATGGCAGAATAATGTGAACCGAAAGTGTGTAATGTAAATTTGCAGCGGAAGTTTTGTTTTGAGATTTGAAATTTAACACACTTAGTGAGACAAAAAATCACGAAAAACAATCTACAAGAATCAATCTTGTAGATCAAGCCTCAAGGCAACAAACTTTATTAAAACCAAAACTGTTTTTGAATCTAAACAAAAACACAAAATTCTCACAAGATATAGAATCTTGGAGAATCACAAAACCCACATAAACAGTAAATCAAACGTGGGAAGAAAGAACTTAAAGGCAGCGACTTCCAAGACCAATAACAAAAGTTGGAAGCACAACACAATTCAGAAACTCAAGGTCGTGTTCTGAAGATATTAAACTGCAGCAGTATGTTTCGGCCTTGAAACAATTGTTGATCTCTTCTCTCTAATTCAGCACACAACTAATCTGGGATCAACTTCTCACTTTTATGCTCACAGCGCTTCTAATCAATCTCGCCTATGCTCTCAGTTCTCTGTATCCTCTGCAAGCTGCTCGGCATCAGTTAAATAGGCAGCAACAACTTGTAACCCAAGGCACGAAGGAATCCTGCACATTCTAGGTAACCAACACATCCAACTAGGAAGGGCATTAGACCGACAAAAATAAAAGATTTTGTTTCCTAAATTGATACCATCAATAACTAAACACTTACTCAAAGATTTACATACCAAAAATATCACCTACTTCTAATAAAGAATCCTAATTAAATCCTAACACAAAAATACCAAATTAAATCCTATTTTGACCAAGAGAGAGAGGACAAGATAAATTAGGCAATGCCTAAATTACCCTTACAAATTACCACATGAGAACACTAGTATAAAATTATATACAAGACCAAGCTTCCAACCAATAACTGCCAGATCTGCTATTAACGCCAGATCTGGACTTGGGTTTGAGCGGGAAGAAGGCCGGTGGCTATAAAGAAGGAGACCTCTGAATTTGGAGCTTGAGAGAGTGAGAGAGAGATGGCGTTCCAACTAAAATAGGGAGAGAAATCGGAGTGGCGACTGTGATGGCGAATCGGGAGTCGGAGCGAACTGGTTTGAATATATATACTGAATTCGAATAAACGACGAAAATCTCACCGGTTTGAAGACGTATAAGCGAAATCGGTCCATGACTAGCTATTCCGCAATGTATTCGGCCGCCAACGCCGGTAGTCCACGTCCTTGCGGATCGAAGGCCATGCTTTCAGGACATTGAACCTGGTTTAGAAACTTAATTTCTGACTTCTGAAGCAAATTGTCAGCGTCTTTATCAATGGGAACTTGAGACCAGGACGATATTTCAACCTTAACCGCTTGGAAGTCTGGGAATTCAGATGTTGTGCTGTGATTGAAAGGGTCAGTTGAACAGTATACGGCGAGAAGGAAGAATAAACCGACGAGAATTTCGGTTGGAGTCATAGTTAATTAAGAAGAAAAATCAATATATATATATGTTAATAGTCTATATCTATGGAGGAGCGAGTGGAGGATTTGTATATAGAAGTTTCCTACCTACCCAACACCTACTTACTTAAACCAGTTCTGTAACTAACACACACCATCTTTACTTCATTTACGATTATGAGTGTCCTTCCTGCTTGTGCACATTTGGCTACTCTGTAATATGTCGGGAAATGAAGAAGGGGCATTCTCGTCAATTAAAAAAAACAGACGATAAAACTAACGCTAACGGTGGGAGGGGGAAAATTGGTCCAAAAAGACATGTCCAGGGACCAACTTCTATTATTTTTTGTCCGGGGACCAAAACATTGTTTTTCGACATGTCCAGGGACCAAATTATTATTTAATTCTAATGTTAATTGTAACTTTTATGAAATAATATCGTAAATTTATTTCAATATTTTCTCTGTTAACAAAACTCCAATATGATCAAAACCGAGTCATAACCCCAAAGATAGAGCTTCGGCCGCTGCCACTCACAACAACGAAAGCATGATTTATATTTTATATGTGAATTTGTTTGTTTTATTTCTTTACATCTATTACTTTTTGAAACATAATTTATATTTTGTATACATAATTCATCAATATATGATGAAGCATTTGAATCAATAGAAGTAGGTAATTGTTGATTTTTAATTTATATTACACCCGTGCAAAGTACGAGCTCAATAACTAGTAAATGTTAAAAAATTGTCGGATATCAAAGATCTTCAACAAAAAGAATCTTCAACAAATTTCTCAATATCCATCTTCTCATGATTTTAGCTTCTTTTTTTTTAACCCAGATCTTCATCTTCATCCTCCGATCCATTTTCGAAAAAGCTTCAAAAAATATTCAAATTTTTTAATGAAGAAAGGCATATGGCCAGCAAAGATGATCAAGAACACTATATGACTAACCCAGAAAGATGATCAAAAACATTATATGGTCGGCTTAAAAAAACGATCAAGAACACTATATGGTCTACCTACAAAATCGGCGCTCCCCATATGATTAAGAACACTATTTTATTTTATTTTGAATTTTTTGACATCTTCAAAAAATCTTCAATTTGTTTAATTAGGAAAATCATCTGGCCGACCCAGGAAGATGATCAAGAGCATTATATAGTCTACCCAGAGAGATGATCAAGAACACTATATGGTTGGCCCAAAAAGATGATAAAAAATATTACATAACCGTGCCAAGGTGATCAAGAACACTATATTGTCTACCCACAAAGTTGGCTCTCCCCAGATGATCAAGAACGCTATTTTTTTGAATTTTTTGAAGGAGGTCGACCATGAAATCCGGCCACACCCTTATGGAAGTCGGCCCACCATACCGGCCACCACCCAAACCCATGAAATCTGACAAGGGTATTTTGTTCAAAAAAAAAAATTTGTGTGCTGAATTAAGCATTTTTTATTGTGTTGTATTAAGTATCTCCCACAATAATTTACCTGGTTATGGAGATGGAGAGCTTGTTTGGCTGTCCACTGTGAAGACATCGAGAACTAAAAATCTCTATAAATGAGGTTGGAGTGTTGATAGCTTGTCCCATTGCAGACGTTCTTATATATCGGCTAAAGACTCAAGTAATGTTATCTCCCATGAAGGATGAATATTTTATTAATTGGAAAAAATTGACTTTTTTAATGGTCAAGTTGCTTTTTATTGTAACTTGAGTCTACCTTTCAAAGTTATATGTGTAGAAATTAATCAAAATTATTCATAAATACCAAATTTAATGAAAATATAGAAGTTTTTTTTAATATAATTTTAATTCAAATGTAATATCATAAGGATATATTTGGAAAGCTCAAAGAAAAATATAAGCTAAACCAATAATTTTTAAATAGAATTATCAAAAGATAAATAAGAAAATACCTTAAATAACTAGATCATTTGTAAAGAAGTGCGTCCAGGAGTTGACACGAGGGATTCACTTACCAATAACAAGTAAAGCTGTCAAGGTGGGTTGACGGGATGGATCATCCCAAAACCCATTATAACCCACCATTTGACAGGGCGAGGCGAGCATGAATGTGGCAGACCTAGAAATAGCCAACCTAATCCATCATGGGTTGCCAGTTAGTCGGGTCAGCCCACCAACTTTTTCCCTTAATTAATCAAAAATAATAATAATAAATCACACAAAAAATCACAAGATTTATTTAAAAATTTATATTTTCTACAATTATATTCTAAATAGTGTTTTTAAATAATTTTCTCTAATATTAATAGTATAAAATGAGAAAACAATATAAATAAAAAACTATTTTAGCATTACTCTTTTTGTATGTTCTTAATAAAAAATTTTCCGTGAATATTACGGTTAATCTACCTTATTCTCGCATTTGTTATTGTTGTAAGTGCTACTTTTTAACGAAACCATAATCATTTACTAATATTTCAGATATAAAAAATAAAATCACAATTTGAACGAAAAAGATTTAAACTCGTAGTTTCAAGGTTTGCCTTATGTTATTTGCAACTTGTAAATGGCGGTCAACCCACCACCAAGTCGCCCCGACCCATATCAACCTGCAACCCGTTTGATCCACCTCCTAGTGAGCTCAATGTTTTCTCAACCCAACCCACCACTTTTAGGTGGCGTGGACGAGCTAGCCCAACGGATCCAATTTGTTTTGACAGCTCTAAATTTACAAGCAAGATATATCACCTGCATATATAATAGTGTCTCTATTATGATTTCTTTGATGGAGGTGGGGTTGTTTAAAAATAGGAGGAATTAATTCTGATTATTTATCTTGTTATAGTAGGCCTGTTTTTGGAAGGGTTCAACATGCCCAACGGAACAGGGCCCCCAATGTATGTAAGAGGGCTCAATTTTATAGTTGTAGGCTAATTTTTATTATATATAAAATAAATAACGTATTAGAACTATATAATATTTCTTCGGCTCAATGGATTGGTAGTGATAATAAAGTAGAGGTCTTTGGTTCAAGTCCTGCTAGTGTTAATTTTGTATTTTTTTATTTTGGGTGTATGGTTAATTATTAAATTTTATTTATATGCATATTATATCATATACTTCCTCGTTTTGGGTAAATAATCTCATATACTATTTTGTTTACATAAATAATCATTTTAAAAAAATATGCTTATAATTTTTTCATAATCTTTCATCTTTATCCTCCAATTGCATTGTAAATATAATGGTTGTGGTTAAGTATTTTTATTTATTTATTACCAACTTCAATACTACTAATATATTTTTTTAATTTACTTCGGAAGCTAATAGATAAAGAGTTACTATATGAAGATAAATATTTTGTATTCGGCTCCAGTAGAGTTATTCAATCTTAATTTTATTTTGTGTTCGCCAAATTACTTATCAAACAGTTAGTTGACCATCAAATTTTTTATATAGGCCATAAAAAATAAAAATTACTTAAATTGAAATATATGTGCGATTATAATAATCATTGAGTATATAATATCAATATTTCAACCAAAAATCAAATTTTATTGTAATGTGACTATAATTTTTATTGCTTATGTCCGTTTAATCTTAGCTTTGTCACTTGATTTTTTTTAACTTGAATTTATAGTGCACACATGTTACCAAAAACATATCCATCCAGAAGTCAAAAAAATAAATAAAAGAAAAAAATTGATTGAGTATGTTCTTTTTATTGCAAATTGTTTTAGTAAATGAAGAGTAATAATTTTCAAACGATGTATCTGTGTAACGCACGAGTGAGTTAATAATTACTAAAAAATAAGTATTAAATAATTTGGCAAACACAAAATATTTTTCAAGGGCCCTTTTTTTTTCGTTCTGGACCCCCAAAAATTCAGGACCAGCTCTGGTTATATATATATACACATATATACATATAAAATATTTGTAAAAAAAGTATTTACCAAAAATTTAATAGCGTGATTTAATAAATATAAATTAAAAATACAATGATTTTTTTTTAAATACAATGACACTTGTACATTTGAGCCTAATAAAACAGATGAAACAATTGACTTTACTTTGGCATCACGGATTGATTCGGTCGCTAGATTTAACGGTCATGAGTCAATTAAAAATAACCCCCGAACTACCAATTGAAACAATGTACCCCTTCAACTATAGCATTTTTTAAAATTTCACCACTATTTAGGCACCATAGTTACAATTGACGGAATTACATGATATACTAACATGGTTCCATAGTCACGGGTATGAGGATCTAGTAAAAAACAAAACAAGAGAGACTAACCCCACATATTTAACGGGTAGGACAAAATTTCCAAAAGGCTGAGGTACAATAAGATATGTTGACCGAAATGTTGGCCCCTTGAACTTATGGATTACCACTATATATGTTTTAGTGTGAGAACAAGGCTCTACTTGTTTCATGAAAAATGATTTTCAGAAAACATTTAATTCAGAACGTTAGATCCAACGGTCATGAGTCAATTAGAAATAACCTCCTCAATTATGGTTTGAGTTTGAGTTGCGCTCCCCAACTACCACTTGAAGCAATGTACCCCCTCAACTATAATATAATTTTTTAAATCACACCTTCTATTTAAGCATTGTAGTTTCAATTGACGAAATTACATGATATATATACATCGTGTCATATGGCCATAGGCATGGACACTATGATCTAGTAAAAAACAAAACAAAAGAGACTAACCCCACAAATTTGACGGGGAAGAGAATTTTCAAAAGGATGAGGTAGATATGTTGACCGAAATGTTGGCCTTATGCACTTATGGATTGACACTATACATGCTTTAGTATGAGAGTGAGACTCTGGTTGTTTCATGGAAAATAACTTTTGGAAAATATTTTATTTATTTTTCAGTATTTGGTAACTCTTCGAAAATACAGTCAACGTAAAAATTAATTTAGAATCAACAGAAAATGTAGCCTTCTTTTTCAAGAAAATGACTTAAAGATTAATTTTATATAAGTCATTTTCTAAGTGTTCAAGCACCCCTCTACCCCCTTCCACAATTACGCATATTTACATACACACACAATATTACATTAAACAAATATTTTTTAAAAAGAAATATTATAATATACTTTTTGTGTTTATTCATAAATTGTTTTCCGTAACATTTTCCGTATATTTACCAAACACCTCAAAATGATTTTTTTTTTCATTTTCCAGAAGTCATTTTCCGAAAATCATTTTCCATGAAACAAACGGAGCCTGAATGGAGACTAAGTTTATAATTACACAAGTACTTAATACATCACCTACAACATACTTAATACATTAATGTCTAAAAAAGTAGACCAAAATGTCCTTTGCCAGTTTTGTGTATTATTTTGGGGGGGGGGTTTAATTAAGCTACTTAATATTTCATTAAGGCAAAGGTAAAGTTCTTTACTAATTAAGTATATTAAAATTTAATCATAATTTACTTACGTATATAAATAACAACAATTGTAAAAAAATATATACTTTTCAAAATTCACAAAACTCTCATATTTTAAACCATAAATGGTCAAATAAAGAGTTGAAACGTGGATATGGATGATGATGATAGCAATGTTATGTGTACTACCGACGCGTGTTTTACGATAATTGTTACTTCTAATTGTTCAATTTTTATCTGCAAATGTTTAATTTTTATTTAGCAAATTGTTTTTTTAAGTTACCAATTTATAGAAAAAAGTGAAAATAAATGTATACAGATTGGTATTTGGGCATCCTCCAAAGGTAAAAATCACAAATAGGTTGGGGTTTTGGCATGCTGCTGTATTTGGGGGGAGGAGAACAAAGGGGAATGGGATGGGTTATGGGCAGACGTTGGTGTGAGAACCCCATTTCGCGACCCCCCGCCATCACGTGAGAAACGACGACGTGTCTCAAAACAACATCTGAGTGCGTGAAATGTGTCTGGTCTCGTCGTGGACTCTAAATGTGTGTGTACAGAGTCGTCACCTCTATTTTAAGGTTAAACAAAGAAAAACCAAGTGTACCAGAAAATGTGTAGGTCCGGAGGCTAGGTTACGAGTTATGAAGAGGTTAAGCACCTAACTCGCCCTTTCGGTCTCATTTTAGGGTTTAAATAAATTAACATGCTTTTAAATGTGTATAGTTTAGAAAATGTATTTTATATACATGTATATTGAAAATGAAAAATGTTATCCTTACCACTAATCCTACAACTTTCCTTACAACTAAACCTTAAATTGAGGAAAGTTGTTTTGGACAAAGACAACTTTACCCTTCTTAAAAGCTTAGTTGTAGGAAAAGTTGTAGAAGTAGTTGTAAGGCTAGCAATGTTGATTGAAAATAACATTACTTTGTGTTTAATGTTATTTGGGCATAGTAATGGCTGTGTGTTTATGCCTATATATATACACACTTATGCACATATTTAAACTAATGTATATATATATATATATATATATATATATATATATATATATATATATATATATATATATATATATATATATATATATATATATATATATATATATCATGCATACATAAATTATGTACATTATGTGTTTATAACATGCATAAGTATTTTATTTACATTATTATTTATCTAATTATAATAACATAATAATTATTTACATTGCATGCATAATATTAATATTCTACATTTATATATTTACAGGACGAGACAAGTAAATTTGTACTTACCTCTTGTAGCGTGAATGTCTGACCCGGTATAGCTTAGCCCACTAAGCGCTCGAAGATTCTGATTATGCTTCTCATGTCCTTCGGAGAAAGGAAATCTTTCTTCTTGTTGTGTGTTGTGTTGTTGTGTTGTTGTGTGTTGTGGTGTGTGGTGTTGTGTGATCGGCTTGCCGGGGGCAAAGACTGGATCTTCGGATGGCTCGCTGCGGGGCAAGGAGGCTTCTGCGGGTAAAGGAGAGCTGTGTGTGAGGGGTTGTGTGTCGTGAATGTGGGGTGAAGAATGAAGATGCTGAAGGCCTTTCTTTATAGGCACAAATTGGACTACATGGCGCCAGGTGGAGGCAGGAGAGCGAGACAACGCAAAATGCACGAAGCGGCTTGGAGGAATGGCAACGTTTCGTTTGGATGAGAAAAGAAGAAAGGGGAAGCGGCACCCCACCATTTGGTGTGGCTCCATGGGTGGGGGAGCAGCACCCCCTTTGCTTTTATCCTTCCTCCTCTTTTGCAGTTTAGTCCTTTATGCTTTGTTTCTTCCGTTAAGCTCTGTTAATTTCCGTTATATTTTCAGAAATATAAGGAAAAGTAATATTATTTAGTCCATTTGATTTATAATTTATATTTTTATTATAGTTTTGGAACATTGTAGCGTAAGGGTGCGAAATTGGGGTGTCTACAGTTGGATGTAAAGGGTTAGGTAGGCGCTTAAGAGGAAATGGGGTAGGTTGGGGTTGCAACAGGTTGGGTGGGGAGGCTGTTATTGGGCCAGGCTCTCAAGAGAATTAATTAGAGTTAATTGTGGTTCAATACCATTTACTGGAAATGTAATCGCTCCGGTACCTTTTTTTAAAAACCAAAAAAGTCTATTTTCATAATTTTGTTCCAAAACTACCCACGACCTCCTGCTACTTCGGTCTTCTTCTTCCTCCAGCTACTTTTTTCTCTTCACTCTCTCTAACACATTCTCTCTCTTCTTCTCCCTCCTCTTCTTCTCAGATCTTCTCGCCATCCAGCTTCGTCTCCATCCACTTTTTTCTCCATTGTCGACCTCATTTCATCTTCTCTGCTCATTTTCTCCTTTACTCTTGATCCCTGATGAACCACGGGACCCACTACATATCAAATCGAAGATCTCGCCAAGGTCTACTAAACAGATTGGATTTACCCCCGTAACGTCTTCGTTTTAAGACCAAAAAAACGTTGTTTAAGCACTGTTATAGGCTTCATAAGTTTTTTTATGCCCAATTTTTGCATTGCGATGCCCAGATTTGATCAGGATTTTTACATTGCAACGCCCAAATTTTGACAGATTTTTAATTGTGTATAGCGATGTCCAATGTTTTCATTGCGATGCCCAAATTTGGGCAGTGGCTTTTGGCTTTTCGATGCCCAATTTTGACATATTTCAATTGTGCATAGCGATGCCCAATGTTTTCATTGTGATGCCCAAATTTGGGCAGTAGCTTTTTGCTTTTCAATGCCCAATTTTTGACAGATTTCAATTGTGCATAGCGATGTCAAATGTTTTCATTGCGATGCCCAAATTTGGGCAGTGTCTTTTTGTATTGCGATGCCTAAATTTTAATAGAGCATTGCGATGCCCAAATTTGGGTAGTGGCTTTGTCCACGCGCCTTTCTTTCATTAAGGATATATTCGTCATTTTCCCTCAAAAAGTGTACTTTAGCGGTTTGAAACAAATATAGGGGACCTAGGCAGTTATAATTTCATCAAAAGGGATCGGCCTGATTATCACCCAATTAATTTTTATGAGAGTTTTTTGTTTGTATATTTTTTTGTTTTGATTTTGTTTATATATATTTGACTAAGGGTAATATTGTAATTTCACAATCAAAAGTGATGTTTTAAGTATTTCATAAGTGATGCATTAACTATTAAGTATGCCCCTATAATTATTGTAACGATTAGACAAAACACACATTTGGGCCGTTGCACTTTACAAAAGGTTGCAATTAAGTCACCAAGACCTCAAAATTTTCAGAGTGGCTACTATGCCAGAGTTATCTTCTAATTTAACCCAATTTTTGGATGAACGTTAATTTTAACCATTAATTTATGTTAAATGTCTATTTTTCCCCGTCGTCTTCATCATCAACTTCTCTGAACAATTAAGAAAAAAAAACCCCAAATTCAAAATATACACACACATACTCACACTCTCCAAATTCAAAATTATTTTTTCATAACCCAAATCCCGTCACCGTGTCGCACGCCTTCTTCCTTTGCCTAAGTGGATATACTATAAGTCTAAGGGCTTACGACTCAAAAAGGATCTCCCATTACTTGTAAAAGAACTTCCTCGCCTAAGAGACTGAAGGGTTTGACCTAATTTTCCTTATCCACTACTTTGTATCTAATAGATTGAAGGGCTTAGAAAAAAAAGGGCTTATCTTGGTACTACTACTGGCTCTACAAGGAAAATAGAGAGATTCTCAAGTCTTATTCGATTTGTTAGAAATGTCGGTATTCAAAGGGAAGGGAAGACGTCTGATGTGACAAAAATGCAGCTTGGGCCGTTCGTGTGATGGGTAGGATATCTGGGCTTGACCTGCTTCCTTGAACCTGATTAAGATCACAAAAAACCTTAGTGGAAGTTCAAGGCTTGGCCTTGCGAAACCACTCCGGCGTGAGAGTATGTATCGGGTGTATATGTCAAGAGAGAATTTGACAGAGGTTATAGGATCAAGAAAGTCTGTGTATACCTTGTTTAGGTTTATGAAGGGGTATTTATAGGCCCCTAATTTCCTAGAATCCGTGTGGGATTCAGTTTCCATAGATACCCAGTCAATTAAGGAGAGAATCCCTAAATCATAGGCATGATAGGCGGCTGACCGCGTGAATGTAGGAGCAGATAAGGCAAGTGTCCTGCTCGGATAAGGAAAACTTTAACTTGTCTTGGGGAGCAAGTTTCTGAAGTTTCCTACTTGATGTGTGCCCGGGCGAGCAAGGCTATGCCCAGTTACTTGGTGTAGACTGAGTTGATGTAAGTGTAGATCCCGGGCGTGGCCCCTGGTCGGGCAGGCAAGGCCCGCACCAGGCCAGGTTTGGACGGGAGCTGTTCTGCTCATTGGTCGATACCCCGGTTGCTGTGTCCACTAGGCTGGTAGGTCCCATATTAATTATGCTTGTGACGGGCACATGATGCTAGCTCGTGCTTTGCTCGTGACCTGGCTTGGGCTGAGCATATCAGTGGCCCCTAGCTCTTTGTCTGACGAGTACTTCATGCTCGGAACGGGGAGTGTGTACGTTGGATGATGTTGTTCTTGTCCCGGGCTCCAACACTTATGAATTTTTTGGAGAAAGTTACAAATGGGCGGGATGAACTTGTAGAAGGTTCTGGAACCTTGGTTGGTGGACAGCTGGAGCGTGCTGAGGAAGCTTGTTGTTGAGGGTGCACAGGACGAGTGGGTGTGAGGTTCCCGGGATGTGCTCCCGCGCCCCGCGCGCCCTTGTATAGGTGCGCCACGCGAATACGGACACCATCGCCTCGCTCCACCCTCCCTTGTTTAGGGGAAGACGAAATCAAAAGTGCGAGAGGAGTGTTGTCTATATTAGCACGTTGGAATGTGCCTCGGTTGCCTCGAGTGGATTTTGTATCCAATATGGGAACTGATGGTTTCCCGCATCAAGTTATCCCTTGTTTAGGGGATACCAAGATATAGGAATGCATTACCCTTTCATTCCCATTTTCCCTTTTTTAGGGGAAAACGGGAAAGTGCAAAAAAGGATATTGCAACGCCCCACTATGGATTTATTAAAATAGCCTTATGGCCCATTCGATTACTATGGGAGCTTTGGGTTTCCCGCATCAAGTTATCCCTTGTTTAGGGGATACCAGGATATGGGAATGCATCACCCCTCCATTCCCATATCTCCTTTTTTTAGGGGAGAACGGGAAAGTGCAAAGAGGGAGTGTTGCGAGGCCCCACTGAATCCGAAAGTTTTAGAGTCGCCATCTTTATTTTAAGGAAAATAAAGCAAAACCAAAGAAAAGAAAAATAAGCCAAAGAAAAAGAAAACGGGTTCGGAGGCTAAGTTACGAGTTGGGAAGGTGCTAGGCACCCAACTCGCCTTTCGGTCTCGAAATGGTTTTTGGCTGAAGTATGCTTATTGTCATATTTATCTCAAATAAATAAGGTATTAAAATGACAGGAAATTTAAACAAATACATTCGTGGCTACATTATCTACGGACTCATAGCTCAGCTTTCCTTCCAATAATTACAAACATATTTAAGAATATTTGGTCATTATAACGGCTCTTTTACATAATATTTCCTATTCTAATCCGGGCAGCACAACGACTTATATTGGCTACATTGCGCCGGATTTAAATAACAATTTTAAAAATAAGGTTTAAATATCAATTTGGTCACCCTACTTTCGGCCAAAAGTCATTAAGCTCACTCTACTTTTTTTTTCCTCAATTTAATCACTTTACTCGGATTCGACATTCAATAAGGTCACTTGAGTCATTTTTGTCCGTTATGTTGGATGGAAATCAATGAAAAGACCAAAATACCCTTATTAAGTTGAAGGGTTTTACTCTCAATATTAAAAGTTGAGGGTTCAAACTAAAATATAAATCTCTCACTGTGACATCAATAAGCCCCAAACAGTCGCTTCTTCTCCGGCCAAATCGCCCATATTCCAGTCGGCCCTTTTCTTCTTCTCAGTCCATAGCCGCCTTCACCCAACCGCCATCATAGGCGCCTTTCTTTGTCCATTCGCGGCGCCTCCTTCATCTTCTCTACCATGTCCGGCCTGACGAAACCCAGTTTACCTCTTTATCAAAACCCTAGGCAGTTCCTCCATCTCCGCCCCCTTCGCCCATTTTGAAGATGAATCCAGATAGATGAACCCAGATCTGCCTTTGCCCAGTAATGGAAGGTCTTCCAAGCAGCTGGCTTCATCCTCCATATCCACCCCCTTCATCTTCTTGCCATAGCCCAGCCGACTTCACCAAATCCTCCACACCCACCATGGTTGGCCGCGATTCCTACACCATCTACAGCGGCCATCTTCACAGCCGACCCCTCCTCTTCATCTTCTCCGGCGATTCTCCATGGCCGCCATCCATCTCCCTCTTGCTTCTTTACCAGCCAGCCTCCTCCATCTATGTTCCCTATCCTCTCTTCAGCCGCTTTTTCTCCAGCCAAATCGCCCCTACTCCAGTCGGCCCTTTTCTTCTTCTCAGTTCATAAGAACCTTCACCTAACCGCCATGTCTACTGCTCCAGGTCGCCTTTACTCTCCATCCACAGCCCGCCTCCTTCATCTTTTCTGCCATGTCCGGACTAGCGAAACCCAGATTACCTCCTTATCAAAACCCCAAGCAGTCCCTCCATCTCCGCCCCCTTCGCCCAGTTTGAAGATGAACCCAGATAGTGAACCCAGATCTGTACGTCTTTGCCCAGTAATGGAAGGGTATTTTGGGATTTTCAGAAATTTTTTAAGGTTTTCAACAAAATAATTGGACGGAGTGATAAACTTGATATTTATATCAAAGTAGAGTGATTAAATTGAGGAAAAAAAAAGTAGAGTGAGCTTAATGACTTTTGGTCGAAAGTAGGGTGACCAAATTGAGATTTAAACCTAAAAATAATTAGATGACAGAAAAATAAATAAATAAAAATAAACGACGCTCTTAAAGGTTTTACCTTTTAGAGCGGCGGTGTGCTCGCTCTGTCCTTCAGGGAGAGGGAGTCTTTCGTTGTTTGTGTGTGGTTGTTGTTCTCGATTTGGGCGGAATATTTGCTTTTATTTCGAGGGTTTGGGCTTATCAACTCGGGCGAGTGATGACTTATTTGGGTAGGTTTTGGCCTTTCGGTTGGGCGGAACCTAGACTTAGTTTTTTGACTTTTCGACTCGTTACTCGGGCAGTAATGACACTTTGGGATTTTTGGACTGGGGAAGTGAGGTGGATACCTAACAACTAGGCTAGGGATCACTTATAACCTATGAGTTTTTATTTTGGTAGAGTTTGGACGGGGTTTGGTGACTCTATGGGCTTCCACTCACCTATCTCGCACCTCTCGTACTAATAGTATCGGTGAAATGTTAACAGAGCTTCGATGCGATTAAAAATCGCGGAGGAAAATGAGCGAATGAAACTGGGAGCCGGGGCCTCCTATTTATACTGGAGGAGTAGGACACGCTGGGAATTTCTCAGTTTCTTCTTCCAGCATTGGTGAGTTGTACTCCAAGCTACAGGGGTTGGACATTTCGGCTTCTGAGAGAGACAACAGTAGAGGGCATGGTGCGGCCAAGGCAACCCTTGGTGCGGCACCATGCTGCTTTCCAACTTCCAATTTTGTGCACTTTTACCCCCTGCAGTTCACTGTTTTGTGCATCCTGCTTTTCCTTTCGCATTTTTGACTCCTGTAACTTGACATTTGTTAAGTTTTAACAGTTCTTGATATTTTATGTCAGTCACATATCAGGGGTACGAAATTGTCTACAGTGGGCGCATGAGCCGTCAAGAGGTAGCGTGACTTGATTAGGCACGGACCATGAAGCGGCGCATTTAATGCGGCGTGCTTTGAGTGACGTGACCCGTCCTTCCAGACGTCGTTTCGGCCTCCTCTTTTTCCACCCAAAACCTAAAAGCCCTGCCTATAAAAGGCCAATCTGTGGGTTCCCGGGACGTGCGCCCGTGCCCCTCGCGCCCTTGGTTAGGGGTGCGCGTACGTGCGGATGCGGGACATCCACCGCTTTCGTTCCACCCTCCCTTGTTTAGGGGAAGACGAAATCAAAAGTGCGAGAGGAGTGCTATCTATGATAGCGCGTTGGAATGTGCCTCGGTTGCCTTTGGTGGATTTTTGATCCAATATGGGAACTTTGGGTTTCCCACATCAAGTTATCCCTTTTTTAGGGGATACCAGGATATGGGAATGCATCACCCTTTCATTCCCATTTTCCCTTTTTTAGGGGAAAACTGAAAAGTGCAAAAAAGGATGTGCGACGCCCCCACTATGGATTTTATTAAAATAGCCTTATGGCCCGTTTCGGATCACTATGGGAGCTTTGGGTTTCCCGCATCAAGTTATCCCTTGTTTAGGGGATACCAGGATATGAGAATACACCACCCTTTCATTCTCATTCTCCCTTTTTTAGGGGAAAACAAAAAATTGCAAGAAAGGAGTGCTGCGAGGCCCCACTGGATCCAAAAAGTTTTAGAGTCGCCATCTTTATTTTAAGGCAAAAATAAAGCATAACCAGAAAAAAGAGAACCAGAGATAGAAAACGGGTTTGGAGGCTAAGTTACGAGTTGGGAAGGTACTAGGCACCCAACTCGCCCTTTCGGTCTCAAAATAGTTTTTGGCTAAAGTATGCTTATTGTTATATTTATTTAGCAAATAAATAAAGCATTAAAAGACAGGAAAATAAAACAAATACATCCGTGGCTACATCATTTACGGACTTGCAACCATTTCCTTACAATAATTACAAATGTTTGTAAAAATATTTGGCCATTATAACGGCTCTTTTACATAGTATTTCCTATTCTAATCCGAGCAGCACAACAGCTTATATTGACTACATTGGGTCGTATTTTAATAATAACTTTAAATAATAAATAAATAAACGAATAAGTAAATAAATAAAACGCCCTTAAAGGCTATTACCTTTTAGAGCGGTAGTGTGCTCGCTCTGTCCTTCAGGGAGAAGGAGTCTTTTTTGTTGTTGTTGTTGTGTGGTTGTTGTTGTGATTTGGGCAGAGTGACTGCTTATTCTAGATGACTTTGGCTCGTTCACTCGGGCAAAGTGACAGCTTATTTCGGAAGGTTTTGGCCTTTTTGGTTGGGCGGAATAACGGCTTACTTTTTGTGTATTTCAGCTCATTACTCGGGCAGAGTAACGACTTACTTTATGGATTTTGGGTCGGTGAAGTAAGGTGGATACCTAACTAAAATGCTAGGGATCACTTATAACCGGTGGATTTGAGTTTTGGCGGAGTTTGGACGGGGTTTGGAAGCTTTGGTGGGCTACTGGGCTACACACACCTATCTCACACCTCTCATTACTATAGCTTCGAAGGAACGCATAGAGAATTCTTCAGCGTTTCTCCGCGATGAAAATTATGCACTAAAATGGGGAGCCCGGTGCCTCTATTTATAGCAGGAAGGAGGGATTCATCGGGAATTATAAAATTCCCTCAACCGGCTTCAACAGTTTGTACACCAGCCTTCGCGAGTTGCACAATGCGTGAAGTCTGAGAGCTACAGTAGGGACCTTGGCGCCGACTCCACCATTGCTTGGCGCGGTGCCCATCTTGTTTTATGGCCGCGCCATGCTACTATTTAGGTTTCGTTTTCAGCACTTTCACCCTTCGCAATTCACTGTTTTGCGCATCCTGCTTTGTCTTTCGCATTTTTGACTCCTGCAACTTGACATTTGTTAATTTTGAACAGTTCTTGATATCACATGTCAGAGTCACATATCAGGGGTACGAAATTGTGGTGTCTACACAATCCCCTTCACTCTTCAACCTTTTACGGGTTTTGAGTTTTCTAGAGAGAATATTTTCAAGCTTTCTTGGTGTTTTCGCCATTGTTGTGCCTTGCATTCTCAAATTCCGACACCTTCGTTTCCTGTTTCCAACTAGTGTTTGCTTCCAGGATTCGCATTCTTCCACTGGCTCAATTCCTACCTCGATTGTTCACAGAAGACGTTTCAACCCAGGCCTGACAGTAAGTTTCTTGCTCTCTTTTTCTGGTTTGTTCTTCACTTTTCTGGGTTTAATGAAGCTTCTGGGTTCATTCTCTTCATCTTCATACATTTCTAGGTAAGAGCCTCAAAATTAGAATCGACCCTTAGATAGAGATTGAGGAAAAGACCAAGTGGTCTTGTTCGCTAGGCAGGCATGGCCCCTTGGTTCACCTAGACTTAGGAATTTTTCCCCATTTTGTTTTATCGGTTATCCGGGCAGAGCGTTGACTCTCCTTCCTCGATCTCCTCTGTAGATGCTTGATATTTTAGAAAACGACCGTGAAGCCTTCAGCTATGGTGGGAGGAATGACTCACTGAGCAGCGATAAGACTCCCCTAGTTGATTACGAGTCGGAAGAGAGAGATGAATCCATGGTCGGATAGGCTGGTCTGGGGCGCGCGGCCCCTCTAGTAGTTGATCTGGTTGACTCCTCCAGTGGGTAGGACTCTGGAGAAGTGAGTGTTACTGGCGGCTATACTGGCAAGCTGGGCCTCAAACATCGGGCATCCGATGCTGAGTGTATGGTTGGGCATGTACGAGCCGAACAGAGGGAGGCAACTGGAGAGGCCTCAGAGCCTGATGAGGTAGACGACGTGCCCCTTGCTCGGCGTATGAAGGAAACAGGCCGCACTCAAGTGGAAGCCACACTTGAGGATGGAGCAGATGATGACGACAATATTCCACTTGCTCGCCGTATCAGAAAAAATGGCCGCTCTCAAGTGGAGGTCATACTTGATGAGGTTGTTGAGGAAGGTGATAAAGAGCCCGACTAGTATATGAATGCCGATGAGAGTCGGAATGCTGGCCACTGGGCCACGCTAGACACGGCAGATAAGGTGACCGCCTGGCTCACGTCTCACGTCCCTGGGTATAGATTCTGCCAACTATAGGGCAAGTAAGATGGATATACCCAGTGGGGTAGTGCTGTCCCGCGAGCAAGGGGATGAGCTCCTATTTTTTGCAGATTTCTTTCGAGTCGGAATGCGTCTTCCACTAGAGCCTTTCCTGGTGGATTTCCTGCTCGAGACCAAGGTCATGCCCTGTGACTTGATGTTGAATACCGTTCGGGCAATCACAACTTTCACGATGGCTTGTCGTCTACTGTGTTTCGAGCCAGACATGTATCTGCTCCGAAAACTCTTCATCTTTGCCCTGAGCGCATGCGAGCGAATTGGAGTTAGGTCCAATTCTAACTTTTTGAGGCTCTTGACCGATATCCCGGGAAGGTTTAAGCTTGGGACAAGAGGGCCTTATTTATTGAATCCCGGGTTGGCTGGCCATTTATGCCCACAATAACTGGCGCCATGAAAATCCCCAAGGTCTCCAAGCAAGACCTTAGGTCGGGCAAGATTGCCCGCTTGGCTGCGTTGAAGGTTGCCGTCGGGGTCATTGAAGAGAACGAAAAACGGGTTGGTCAACAATTCTTGCTCAACTGGAAGGAGTTGGTGTGCAACCCGAACAATCTACGCCTAGCCGGTGTGATCCGAGCTGAGATACCCGGTGCAGAGCCCTTTCTAATCCACGAGCCCGAGAGACCTCACCCATATTGAGGCGATTGCCATGGACAAACGTTCAAGCGCAAATGCGTATAATGTCAGCGGTTGGGCCCTGGTGCAAATTTTCGGCCCGCTTACGAGGATGACAACGGTTACCCGTTAACTGCGATGCCCCTTTCTTAATGCCTGCCCGATTTCATTTCTGAACTTGTACTTATCATGTCTTGTTCTGTTTCAGGGATGAAGAACTTGGCCGTGTTGAGGAACCGCAAGAACCAGGCCAATCAACGGACAAACGATTAGAAGGCCAATGATCACATGGCTCTGCCCAAGGTCCCTTTCTATCCGCGGACTAAGAAGGCACCGGCCTCAGGTAAGGTCTCGAGCCCGGTCAAGAAGAAAGCGGCTGTCGAATTTGTTGAGGCCACCAAGGATACCGCTGAAGTTACTGCATGCAAAGCTGTCAAGCCCCATGTTGCTAAGGTCTCTGAAGTCCCTGCTGCCAAGGACGCCAAGGCAATGGGGAAAAGAAAGAAGAGCCCCTCTCCTCCTCCTGCTTGAGTTGTTCGCAGCGCGGCTCGGGTTCTGAGCCAGCTCTCTCCCCCCCAACTCAAAGCGGGGCGGCTACCTGGAGGCAGCCAGGTTTCAAGACGCCTTCCACCACCAGCGCAGCTAAGGTGCTTGTTAAGGAAATCTCCAGGGATGCCCCGATGCTAGGGGCATTGATCTGCATGCCCATGGGAGCCCGCGAGGCCTGGTGGGTAAAGGCATCATCGAGCGGGGCATGCACGATGACCTGGCACAAGACCGGGAGACAGCCGACCATGTCCTAGTCGAAAACGTGGGTCTCTGTCTGAGCAAGGTAAAGTAGACCATATTCTAGAACCTTTTATCTGCACGGTGCTTTCTTTCGCTTGTTGACTGTCTTGCCTTTATTTCGCAGATCGCTTCCACCTGTGCCAACTTATATGACCGGTAGGGGTGGCAAAATGGGTGTTAGGGATAAATGGATAATAGGCTATTATCCATGGTTATCCATGGATAATAGCCTATTATCCATTTATCCCTAACACCCATTTTGCCACCCCTAATGACCGGTATAGTGAGGAGAAAGAAGCTCGCAAGAAGGCGGAGGTCGATGGTAAAACGGTTGGAAACCTGTTGAAAGAGAAACTCGAACAGGTATCCTCCCTGGCCAAACAGCTGAAGGAGAAAGAGGCTGATGCCAAGCAGAAGGAAGCTGAGTTGTTTGAACGCAACTTGCTACTGACTGCTCACAGCACTTTGGTCACTGAAAAGACCGAGCTAGTGGGCCAGATGAAGAAGGACCATGCGGAGCTGGAGAAGAGGAGGAATGCCTTGGAGGCGATTACCTTGCAGAGGGAGAATCTTCGATTGGAGAGGGACGCCCTCAAAATGCAGGCTATCAAGGACGGAAACCTGGTGGCCGAGCTGATGGGGAAGCTGATAAATGCCCAGGAGGCCGCAGTGGAGGACTACAAAAGCTCCCCGGCCTTCAAGGATGCTATTGATGCGGCCATCGTGCCCTATTTCGTGCATGGCACTAACCATATCTTGAGAATGCTCGAGGGCCATGGCGGGGTGGGGATGTCCATGATGGCCGAATGGGCCTTGCTCGACCCTTATGGCGATGCTGCTCGCCAGTTCCACGAGCTGGTTCTTTATAACAAGGAGGAATTAGAAGCCCTGACAAAGAGTGATGCTGAGGCCGGGCGAGAGCCTTGGATCCTGCCAACTCCCCAAGCAGTAAATGTCTGCTCGCTAATCCAGGGCATGGAGTCTGAAGATGAAACACTGAAAGCGAGCGAGCAGATGGAGGCGGAAGCTGTGGCCAAGGCTGCCGAAGATGAAGCTGCTCGGAAAGAGCTGAACCTCCAGTACGAGATGCAATACCGTGCCAGTGCTAAGGATCTTCCTCCCCCTCCAAAACAGGCTTAGACTAGGAATGTCATTTTTTCTCGGCCTGCGTGCCACTATTTCTGACTTCTGATTGTAATTCTTTGCATATTTTGAATATATAATACTTTTTGTTTGATGATTGCTCTTTATTTGTATTCTTCCTGCATTTCATTTAACACTAGGAAATATGTGTATGAACTGATCATAACAGGCATAATACAAACATAATTAACTTGGCAGGCAACACTCATGCAATTATTATCTTAAAAATAATAAGACTAATTAAGCAAACATATTATTTAAGTTTAAAGTGCGCGGACAAATATTGTTACCCGAACTGAGTGCTTGGGTCTGGCCAAGGCTTTGATCGAGCATAACGGACGTGCCTGCCCGGCTTTAAGTGCTTGGTTCTGGCCAAGGCTTTCTGCGGGCATGGCCCCTATCGCTCAGGAGCGAGCATCCTGAAGATTGCCTAGCGGGCATGGCCCAACTCTGAATGGCTACTAGCTAACCGGGCTCGGCCCAGTTCAACGTTTGTGTGTCGAAGCTGTTGCTAGTATATTAACTGGGTATAGAGATATACGGCTAACGGTGTTGCTTGGTCACTATAGGAATCCGAGGTAGTTAGCCGCTACCTTGTGGACCTGGCCCCTACCGTCTGGCGGGCTTCCCAGCATGTGGACCGAGCAGGGCCCCTGCTTACTCCCTAGGAGGATAAGATAAGTCCACAAGTACTCGGGTATAGTGGAAGGTTGACCGGGCATGGCCCTCCCCGCTCGGCTGGCGAGCAGAGTTTGCCAAGCAATCTGAAATTGATAAATGACAAAATTAATAACTTGTATGAACAAATATGGAAAAAAAACTTGCCTTTTATTGATCAAAACTAATGTTTGTGTATTGAGGATTGACTCAACGATAATATTTTTTGAGATGATACGCGTGCCAGGGGTGCTTCAAGTCATTGTCCTACTGTGTCCGAAGAGTGTAGGTGTCTTCTCTGATTATGCCCGTAACTTAAAAAGGTCTTTCCCAGTTAGGTGATAGCTTTCCCCTTTCTGCTCGATGACCTCGATTTTCCTGAGTACTCAATCTCCGATCATAAATGCTCTTCCTCAAACTCGCTTGTCATGGTGAGACTTTGCTCGCTGCTTATAGTTGACCATCCTTAGTTGCGCATCCAACCTTCTTTCTTCAAGTAGGTCAAGATCTATTGCCCGGGCAAGTTGATTATTTTGCTCACTGTAATGGGAAACTCGGTAGCTAGGCAGGGCCATTTCTACCGGAATCATAGCATCAGATCTGTATGTGAGCGCGAACGAAGTTTTCCCCGTTGGACCCCGAACAGTAGTTCTGACCGCCCATAATGTCGATGGTAGCTCTTCTGCCCATTTTCCAGCTCGCCCTTCTAAGTTTCTCTTAAGTGCATGTAAGACTTGCTTGTTCCCGGCCTCGGCTTGGCCATTGCCTTGTGGGTAAGCAACGGATGATTGCCAATGTTTGACGCCAAGGCAAGCACACTCGGCCATGAATTTATCCGAGAACTGAGTGCCATGGTCGGAGATGATTGCCCATGATAGACCAAATCTGCACCACACTTAGTCGTGGATGAACTTGATAGTGTTTGCCTCTAAAATTTTGGCCAGGGGCTTTGCTTCGATCCACTTTGTAAAGTAGTCGATGGTGACCACTACATACTTGTACTTGTATTGCGCCAGCGGGAATGGACCAATGAGATCGATTCCCCACATGTCAAAAGGTCAAGCAGCAACCACAGGGGTTTGCGTGGTAGAAGGCAACCTTGGTATGTCCGTGTACCGCTAGCATTTGTCACACTCGCGGATGTACTTCTCCACGTCTCTTCTGAGGGTAATCCAGTAGTATCCTGCGCGCAGGACCTTCTCTGCTAGAGCTGTAGTGCCCGGGTGGCCTCCACATTCTCCCTCGTGGACCTAGTACAGAACGCCCTCGGTTAATTCTGGTGGGACGCAGCGAAGCATAGGCCTGACCTTATATCGGTTGTATAGGATTCCCCCCCACTACCGAGTAGTGATAAGCTTGCCTTCTGACTGTTGTAGCTTTGACTTTGTCTACAGGCAGAATTTCTTGCTCGATGTAATCCTTGTAGTCGTCAATCCAGCTCCTGACTGCTAGCTCAATGTCCATTATCACTGGTCTGTCAATGGGCGGAGTTTCCAAGTGCTCGATCATGACTAACGGATTCAGTAGTGCTAGATTGGCCTCCGCGATTTTGGACAAGTAATATACTCGCATGTTATCAGCTCGATCAATTCTGATGATCTCCCAGAACTTGAAGCTTTTCAAAATTTCCTTGACAAGGTCGCAGTATTTGATTAGGGAAGGGTGATGCACCATGTTCTCCCCCTGGACTTGGTTCACAACCAGCTATGAATCTGAGTATACTATGATTGTTTCCACACCCATGTCAACTACGAGCTCAAGACCAGCGATCATTGCTTCGTATTCGGCCACGTTATTAGAAGCAGGGAACTTGAAGCGGAGAGCCAATTCAAACTCTGTGATCTGGTCGGGAGCTATGAGAATGATGTCAGCTCCGTTCCTGACTTTGCTCGCTGCACCGTCTACATAAAAGTCCCAATAGTAGGCCGGCCGAGGCTGAGGAAGATGCTCGTGCATGGGGTCTGCTGGTTGTTGAGCTTCAAATTCCTCTTGCTGAGTGAAGCTTGTCTCCACTAAGAAATCAGGCAAGGCTTGGGCTTTGATTGCTCGCCTATGCAGGTAGTCGATGTGGAATTCAGTTAGCTCGATCGACCAGTTGAAGAGCATTCTCGCTGAATCGGGCTTGTGGAGGACTTTGTGCAGTGGAACGTCTGTGTATACTATAATTACATGTGTAGAAAAATAAGCCCTTAGTTTCCGGGCAACTATGACAAGCGAGTAGGCTAATTTTTCTACATTAAAATAATGACCCTCAACAGGACTGAGGGCCTTTGATACATAGTACACATGTTTTTGAATTCCTACCTCCTCCCTAAGTAAAACAGCGGCTACAGCCTGGTCTGTGGCCGCTAAGTACACGTATAAGGGCTCCCCGGGCACGGGGCTACTAAGAAGGGGTGGTTTGCCGAGATATTTCCTGAGCTGCTCGAGGGCTTTGGCACATTATGCATTCCATTCGAAACCTTTGTTGCCACGCAAGACCTTGAAAAATGGAAGGCATTTTTCCGCTGATCGAGAGATGAAGCGTCTAAGGGCAATGATTCTGCCGTTTAGCTGCTGAATGTGCTTGATGTAGTAAGGTTGTTCCATCTCGAGCAAAGCTTGAATTTTCTCCGGATTCGCTTCTATCCCACGCTGGTTGACCATAAACCCGAGAAATTTCCCTACTCGGACCCCTAATACGCACTTGCTCGGATTCAGCTTCATGTTATGTTTGCGCAAATTGGCAAACGTTTCCTTCAAGTCAAGAGTGTGGTCGCGACCTTTGGTTTTGATGACCAAATCATCAATGTAGGCTTTCATGTTTCTCCCGAGCTGAGAACCGAAAACCTTGTTAACCATGCGTTGATAGGTGGCCCCTGCATTCTTCAGCCTGAAGGGCATCATTTTGTAGTAGTAAAGGCCCCCGACTGCCTTGAAAGTTTTCTTCGCTTTGTCCTGCTCGTTCATCCTCACTTGGTGGTACCCTGAGTACACATCCAAGAAACTGAGCATCTCAAAACCAGCTATGGCGTCCACGAGCACATCGATGCATGGCAGCGGGTAACAATCTTTTGGGCAAGCTTTGTTGAGGCCCGTGAAATCCACACACATGCGCCATTTGTCATTGGTTTCCTTAACCATGACTACGTTAGCCAACCAGGTTGGATATTGGATTTCCTCAATGATGTCCGCCTTCAGGAGCTTCTCAACCTCTGTTTTAATCGCTGCACTCTTCTCTGGGGAGTACTACCTTGGCCGTTGTTGGATAGGGCGAAAGGTTGGATCCACATTCAGGTCATGGCGGGCAACATTCTCACTGATCCCCTGCATGTCTTCGACAGTCCATGCAAATACATCCAGGTTGTTCTTAAGTAGCTTGATCAATTTGTCCCGAGTTCCGGGAGGCATAGCCTTCCCGATCTTGATCTTCTGCTCGGGGTAAGCCGGATTGATGATAATTTCTTCCAATTCATCATGTGGCTGGAATTCAGGTTCATCCCAAACTTGCAGAGTATCCATCTCAATTTCTTGTGCCTCGGGACGCCGGACCTTGCGCCTAGAGGGCAAATCGTGCTGGGGCTTGCTCGGCATCATCCGTTTCCATGGGGTCCGCTGCTCCAGAGGGTTCCCCGAGCTCAATATTGCATATGGGGACGGAGCCTGAGGTAGTATCGGTTGGAACCTCTTTTTCAGGAGCTGTAACTGTCTGGTCGGGAATGTCCACGATCAATTTCTGTTTCTTCAGCTGGGAATCCCGGACATACTCCCACATTGCCCTCGACTTGCTATTGAGGATATCCACTCTATCCTCGGTGTAAAACTTAGCCTTTTGGTGGGGGATGGAGGTGACCATCTGAAACTTGGCCATGGCCGAGGCACCTAGGATGCAGTTGTAAGCGGATTTTAGATCGATCACCAAGAAAGTGATCATCTTTGTTCGCGTCTGTGCCCTATCTCCCATGAAGACCTCGAGTTCGATGGTGCCTTTAACACTGACTTGATGGTTCGTGAAACCCTCAAGTTTTCCCAGGTACGACTTGAGCCGGGTGTCCGATAACTCCAACCCTTTGAAACATGAGTAATACATGATATCTCTGCATGCCCTAGTGTCCAACAGTACCCTGTGAGCCTGCCAATTGTTTACCAGGCAAAAGATTACCAGCGGCTGCTCGGAAGCTAGAGGAGTGTTTGCCAACTCACGGTGGGTGAAGAAAATGCTCTGCCATTGTACTGTTGGTGTATTGATAGCTTTGGACAAGGAATATATGTGTTTCCCAAGCTGAGTGTTGGACGGGAGCTCTTCCCGGATCATGTTCACCACCCCTTGAATTTGAGGGGCCTGACCGCCTCTTCTTCTTGGGGGTCTCCCTTGTCGGTCGTTGTCAGCATTATTGCATGCGCCCTGATTCCTTTTAAAGCGGTCCAATTTGCCCGCGTTGATCAGTTTTTGTATTTCCCGCTTCAACACGTTGCATTCCTCTGCAGTATGGTCGCTACCATGATGGTAATCACAATACTTCGTGTTGTCCCTGATGTGTGTGAGCTCAGGGTCAAGCGGGTAGGGAACTGGCTGCGCATCCCCAACCTAGCACGTGATCTTCTCTTGTGTAGTATTCAGCGGGGTAAATTGTGCTTCACTGAATCTCTGTCCGGGGGAAGATGTTCTTCTCCTATCTCTGCGCGGGCGGTTGTTGCCCTCCTGGCTCTGGTCAACTGGCGTGGCCGAGCTATCTTGAGTCTTATCCTTGTTTTTGGCCTTGTCGCCCTTGGTGCTCTCAGTCGAGCAGAAAAGGTGAGAGCTCGCTAGCAATTTTGCTTTCGAGGCACCCGGGTTCATGGCCAGCATTGTTTTCAGTGGTCCTGCTTTCATGTTGTTAAGGTAGCAGAACGTGATCTCCGGGTCACTAGTAAAAGTTACTTGGTCGAGCATCTCCTCAAATCTTTTTAGATAGCTGCCATAGGACTCATTGTCGCCTTACTTAATCTTACCAATATCAAACCGGTTTTTGGGCGTTGGACCTGTAGTGCCGAACTCCTCTAAGAACTTTTCCCGGAGCATCTCCCAACTTCGAATTGATCCATGGGGAACTCTGCCCAACCATGACTGTGCCTTTCCCTGGTGAGCACCCTCAAATGCTCGCATTTTCAAAGCTTCCACATCGGTGACCATCTGAATATGTGCCTCAAATGATCTGAGCCATTCGCTTGCCCTCGTCTTCCCAAAATACTTTTCGAATTGTGGGAAGATAACCCCTTGCGCGGGTGGCGCATTCTCTATCTCTGGAGTGAACGGGCTGCCCTCCAGCGGCTTAGTGGCCCCATAGCCGAGCTTGGCCACGACTAAATTAGCCATTTCTTTCGCCATATCTCGTTTCATAGCCTCCATACGCTCGGACAGGCGTTTCTCGGCATCCAACGTGAGCCTAGATGAGCGGGCATGCTCAGATTGCTGGCTGTGTGGACTTCTGGAGTGCCCGGTGGTTGGCGGGCAGAAAGTTGGATAGTAAGATGCCCTAGCTTCCCTATCAACTCGAGCCCTATGCCTAGGGCGGTGGGTTTCTCCTTCCGCGTATTCACGGGCTCTACGGTAGCTATGATTTTCCTCCCGAGCGCGATGCTCCTGCCGACGATGATGTCTGTGAGAGAGATTATGGCGGCTGTATCTGCTCTCCGCCTGATCGTTTGCTCGCTTCACCTCATTGGCTCGCTCCGAGGGTACATGAATAACGGAAGGTATCCGTCTGCTCGGAGCGGGCAAGTGTTGGGAGGCCTGGCCACCACCAACGTGCGCCGGATTACTGAGAGCGGGCAACACCAAATCTACAACTGGAACCGGGGTGTGGCCCAATGCGAGCAGTTGCTGATTGAGTGTGTACATCTTATTGTAATAATCCACTTGGACTTGTAGAACAGCAGCCTATTGATCAGAGGTTTGTCCAGGCAAACTCACGTGGCTACCTTGGTCATTCTCTCGCTAGCAATTAAGTTGTACCTTGAGATCCACTGTGCGAGCATCACGTTGTTCATTAATAACTTGCAGGGCATCACGTTGGCTAGCGTGGCTTTGGCTGGCATGCTAGGATGACTGTTCCTCAACATAAGACACATCATTGCCATGAGCTGCATGCCAAGCAGCCACCTTCTAATTCCTCGTTTGAACCCCTTGGTGGCAGATCCCCCGGTGGTGGGTTGTTGTTTCTAGTCAACTGGTTACCCGCCTGGTGATTGATAACGGTGGCGTGATGTTTGCTACCCTTGCCAGCCATTGCAATAAGATGGATTTTCAATAATCTCACCGGAAGACTTTGAGGGAAGTGATAAAAACTTCATTTCCCGGCAATGGAACCAAACTGATGTGACAAAAATGCAGCTTGGGTCGTCCGTGTGATGGGTAGGATATCTGGGCTTGGCCTTCTTCCTTGAACCTGATTAAGATCACAAAAAACCTTAGTGGTAGTGCAAGGCTTGGCCTTGCGAAACCACTCCGGCGTAAGAGTATCTATCGAGTGTATATGTCAAGAGAGAATTTGACAGAGGTTCTAGACTCAAGAAAGTCTGTGTGTACCTTGTTTAGGTTTATGGAGGGGTATTTATAGACTCCTAATGTCCTAGAATCCGTGTGGGATTCAGTTTCCATAGATACCCAGTCAATTAAGGAGAGAATCCCTAAATCATAGGCATGATAGGCGGCTGGCTGCGTGAATGTAGGAGCAGATAAGGCAAATGTCCTGCTTGGATAAGGAAACCTTTGACTTGTCTTGGGGTGCAAGTTTACAGAGTTTCCTGCTTGATGTGTGCCCGGGCGAGCAAGGCTGGCCCGGTTACTTGGTGTAGACTGAGTTGATGTAAGTGTAGATCCCGGGTGTGGCCCCTGGTCGGGCAGGCAAGACCCGCACCCAGTCAGGTTTGGACAGGAGTTGTTCTGCTCATTGTTCGATACCCCGGTTGTTGTGTCCGCTAGGCTGGTAGGTCCCATATTAATTATGCTCGTGACAGACACGTAATGCTAGCTCGTGCTTTGCTCGTGACCTGGCCTGGGCTGAGCACATCAACGTCCGAAGGGAAAATCTCACTTTTCATCTATGTCTGATTCAATCAAATTATTTTCTTTAGAAAGTCAATCCTTTCTTTCGTATATGCGCCTATCGTCTTGTGAGCACTATAGCAAAGATCAACCTAAGTCTTGGGAAGAGCCTTACCCCCGTCCTTCTTCATTGATTGATGAATCGAATAATAAGATATGATCAAGAGGGAAATTCCTTTTCATCCTTCCGCCCTCTTGTTCGCTCCAGCCTCATCTCCGACGAAGATCAAGTCTTCTAAACCATCAGCAATGAGATTTAGAACTGAGTTTTAAAATGCTTCCCCAAATCTGAGTTTTCTCTCTCTGGTCAAGTAACCCAGGGTTTTAAAACTCATATCTAGGTTTCAAAATACTACTCTTAAGGTAATGAGGGGTTCAAGGAGGCGAGACAAGAAGAATCGATGGCGAATATTTCCACCCCGATCTTGCTTTTTAAGTCAGTCATTTCGATGATTTCCCTAATTTTCAGTATATATAAACGCACATTTATGTTTACACATACGTTGATGCTTATTAACTGTAGAGAGATAGTATAATAACTCATTGCTTTAATTAGTCTAGCAGCATAATTATTTAAGTAGAGAAATCTGAAAATTTTCTATATGATGCCTGAGATTTTGTTTTAATATGAGTTTTTTTCGGAGAAGATGAAGACATGGGCAAAATATGCATTTAATATAAATTAATAGTTAAACTTAACGTTCATCCAGAAATTTGGTTAAATTGCAAAATAACTCTGGTACAATGGCCACTCCGAAAATTTTGAGGTCTCAATGACCTAATTGTAGCTTTTGTAGAGTACAGTGGCCCAAAGGTGTGTTTTGCATAAGGATTAATATATAAGTTGGTCCATAAACTTAGGATTTTTTTCCCCTGTAATGGTCATAAATGTTTCACATTTCATATATTGGTCCGTGAACATCACTTTAGCCGGCATATTAGTCCATCAAACCATCATGTCAAACAAAATCGTTTTTTTTTAAATTAAAATGATTAAATTGCCCTTACTTTAGCTGAGTGGAGTGTTGAGTTTTAATCGAAATTAATAAGGTGGAATAACAAAAATTAATTTTAAACTCTACCAAGATCCATGCGAGTTATATAAATTAGATTTATATTACTTACCAGATTATTAGAGCGAGTAATCTTCTAAAGAATCACGTTTGAATAACGATCAGCGCAACAAACGATTTGCACAACTTCTCTATGGTATCTACATGAATGAATTTGACATGATTAATCCAACAAATTTATGCTAGACAATTGTTGAATCAAAATAGGAAACCCTTCGTCTAACGAAGAACTAATCTCTCATTTTGTTCCCTACTAATTTAGTGTTTTACCAAACCCTAAAATATTTTTGTGTTCGATACCCATAAAGTGACTATAAAAAGAATCCATATTTAAATGGAGGAAGAGGTAGTGCCGGCACATAGTCCTAGTCTATGGTCAATTATTTTATTTTATTTTATTTGAGCTCACTAATCCAATTAATGACTCAAATAAATTACATTTTAATTTATTCCAAGTCTGTGACCCAATAGGTTCCTAAATTACGTTGACAATAATTAATTACTATATCAAATATATAATTAATTATAAACAATGAGCGGCATCTAGCAAGACATCACTATTACCAAAATAATATGAATTATAAGTGATTAAAATTAACTGTTTGCGACAAAAATAGTTATTATCTAGTTGGCCAAATATTTTATTAAACACATGGCATGGAACGTGTCATCTTTATTATAGTTTAATTTATTTTTTTTGATCTTCGAGTAGACTTATATAATAAACAAATAAACTCAATATCTCATATTAATTTATTTGACAACGGTCATACATTTACTTAAGTCTCACTCATCAATGGGTCCATAAATATTATACTTCTATTATGTAGGAGAGACAAATTATATCTACATTGTTCATATACCTCAACATCATTTGTGGCATATCTAACATCCGACTTTATAATCACTTTTTTTTTACAGAATGACGTTTATCAGTATCAAAATATAGGTATATAACGACTTCAAGTTAAAGGACAACGAACACATTTGCCGCTATAAGAATCACTTATGACACTCACCGTAACAATCCACGTAGCATTCTCATGCGGGTCATTCCAATACGTCGTTATACCTAACATGCACCTATGTGTAGACTAATATCAACTATGAGTCTCAAACACATACTAGTCTCCTTGTATTATTACTGCCCTTATTAATAATAATACTCGACTAGAGATATTTAAAAATAACATATTTATTATAAATTTTATTACGCATTACTATAAATAAACAAACAATAAATAAATAACAATATATCATAAAATAGATTTGCCATTAGTACATACACCAATATGAGATGCCTAGGTGGAATAATTTTGGTTGATATTTCTATGATATTTATTATTTATGTATCTCCCTTCTCTCATCCTTATTTTAGTTTTTAATCCAAAAATAAACTTACATAAAAATATTTTCTCTTTTCATTTTGGCATTTATTTTTGCAAAACAAGAAGAGTCTCCTAGATAATGAGTTAGTTGAGTTTTGCTTGTGGATGTAGAATTTATTTCAATGAACTTTGTTTGCAATATTTTGTTTATAAGTTAGCTTATTCTCTTCTAAAGTTTTAATATTTCTTTAGCTTTTTTTTTTTCTAAAAGAAATCTGACATTTTTGTATAGATAACCTTTTACTACAAAGCTAAATGACAGTATAAAATTTGTATCATTTTATAATGATGATATGATATTAGTGATACAAAGGCATAATTTCATTACACTTTAAACGATGAAAGGAAAGAGAACTATGAAAATCAGATGATGTTTGCCTTTGCAATATGAGTTGGTAGGAGGTTGTTTTAGCTTAATTATAGTCCTGCGTGACTCCGGTGATTAGGCTTCATTCACTAAGTTTAGAAACCAAAGAAAGGAAAGCGAAATTCAAATTAGTAAATGTAATAACCATGGTGATTTGGCTGGGCTAGGGGTTTGACAAACAACCTTCTACTGATCTCTTGCTGGTGATTTTTGGGCTCTTCTCGAATCCTGCGACAACAAATTCAAACCAAGCTCTCAATTCAATCAAGTATGAACCCAATGTCATCCAAGCTCTACACAGGTTATCTATCCTCTCTTTTCATAACCCCACATGTATGAATGAATGAATGTGATGTGATGTATTATAGAATGTAGAGGCAATTGTTACTCGTAATAGTGGAACGAATAATTGGTGTAATTTGTTGTCGAAATAACAATTACAGATGATGTGAGCTTATTAATGGTATTAATCGACACAAATCCCTTATTCTGGAGCTCCCCCACCAATCCTCTCTCCTTCTCCAAGTTCCTCTCTCACGTAAATCCCTAATCCTCTCTCTCTCTTAACCCATCAATTTTTTTAATTTATAATCACATTTAGTACTCTCGATAATGATAATGCAGGTGGTTTCATTCTTGAACTCGATTCTATTGCTAAACCAGTTGAATCAAATAGTGGTAATTGCCACCGGATTCAATTCGTGTGACTACCTTTACGATTCTTCTTCAGCTGGGCCTGCCAACCAGAGAGCTGAGATTTTGTTGGAGAGGTTGGAGGGGTTTGTGGTCAAGGACGAGCAACTTAATAAAGAAGACAAAGTTGATGGGATTGCGTCCTCCTTGCTTTCCGGATCCCTTTCCATGGCACTTTGTTGTATCCTTTTCTACTACTAATCTATCCTTGTATTGCAATCTTTGTTATCATTATCCCTATTGTTAAAAAAAGTTGTTTGAATGTAATACTGATGAACAGATATACAACGAGTGTTTCGTTCTGGGGTGCTCCATCCTCAACCTCGTGTAAGTGCTTGCGTTTTTTTTGTGAAAACTAGTTTTGTAAATGTGCTGAAAGTTATCTGTGCGGTTTTTGACCTAAATATTAGATAGTGATTTCCTTTTATGACTCACGCCAAAGACCTTGTATCTGCAGCCCTTTTCATTTCTATTCAAATCTGTTTTGCTTGTGGAAACACTAATTTGACCAGGGCTGGGGCCTTTTTTTTGGGTAACTGGAAATGCTACTCTTATTGTTTCATTCTTGTTTTGTGTCTGTGCTTTTTGTTTCTATTTTTTTTATCCTATTCAATTTTGTAGCTGAGCTGTGTATCAACTGTTTGTGAATTGTTGATAATTTCGTATGAATGTCTTTTTAATTCTTTGGGGTATGATTATGATAACTCTCTTCTCAAGTAGCTAACATGAGCCCTGATCAAATCCAATAAAGATGAGTAGCTTTGAACCATAGCAAGTAACGTATCCAAACCCAAATGCATTCTCATCCTAAATGGAATAATCTCCAACTACTGATGTAACGAACGTGATCTATTCAGTTGTGGCTTAGTAATGAGCACCGAGTTCGTTGATTATGGCTTAGTGATGAGTACCAAGGGCTTACAAAAATGCCATATTGACATACTCTTATAACATGAAACTAACATTTAACCTCCAAACATTGTTATCTTGTGATTGTAATCCAGCGTTTAAGAAGCTGTAAGCTCTAGTGTTTTTGACTTAATTCTCTATCTAAGAGTTAAAGACACATCTGAAAAGGTGTCTCCTTTTTGGTCCATATATTAAAATGAACTTTACTTTCTAACATATGTCCACTTCCTACAGTAAGCCAAACTTATGACCTGCCAAGCCTGCATGTCTTGTTTTGATTTATCCTTCAAACTAAATGCAAACAAAAATTCTTGATTATAACTACATTTATTAGATCTAAACATAATTGCATTTCCACATACTGGTATGGACATGCAGGGATCCTTGCTGTGTCTTTCTGTTGTAACATGTGTGATTGATGAAGTTGTGACATTTGTCAAAATTCTGGCAGTCTTTCTTGAATTTGTTTTATGTATCCAAATAATCTGTGTTATCTTATTGAATAAGTGTGTGCTTTAATGTTGCTAGTCTCTTATAATTTGATAATCCTGTAAATTTTTGTTGTCTCACATATTAGTCTACTCAAGTCATAGACTAGTGATTTACTTCGATAAGTGCAATAAGGTGTGGATGTCTAAGAAGGAATGTTTCACAAATCATGTCTTCATATCTTTTTTTCATATTTGGTTTTCTTAAGCATATATATTAGCCATATGTCACCTTTTTCAATGTATAGTGCTGTTCTCAATTATTTCCCTATCATCTCTGATGAAATCATTGACAAATGGTGGCAGATATTATGTTTGCATGGATCCCCTGATGGACCTAGCCAGTATGTTTTCTATGACCTTTGGCTGTTTCTCCAATTTATTCTCCAGAGGCACTTATGTTGAAGGTTACTTGTGTGCAGATATGTTGCCTTTATGAATGCAATTTTCTCAGCTCAGCGTTCAATGGTACGGTAAAGTGCAGGTTTCACTTGTTTTCTGTTGTCTGCATTCTACATTTACTTTTTCGATAAATTGGAAAGTAATTCAATTGTTTGCGTTCTTAAAAAAAATTGTATGTTGTTGTTACTCCCTGGCTTATCAGTGTAGGTCACCATTTTGACATGCAAAATCTTGTTTATCCTGATACATAGTAGTTACATTTTATATTTTTCACATGCTACCTAAAATCCTATCTATGTCCAAGATCTTAAGCACAAGCTAAATTGTTGCTCGCTCTTGGAGAATGTGCATAGGATAGCACTTTGAAACTGAAGGCACTGTTGGGAATTAGGTCTTTCCTGCTTTTGTTGGACCCATTTATCCTCACACACACACACATACATACACAATTTTTCTGCACATGCACTTGGAAAATTGAATTTAAACCTAGGGGATCAGCTTGCTTCACCACGCTACGTCAAGGCATGTGTTTGTTCACTATCATTTACATGATAACTTACCCATTTTTTCTACTATACTAGGAGGGCTTTGTTCAAAGAATTGCAGGTGGCAATATATTTTTTAACTATTACCATCACCAGATCAGAATTTGAATTCAATTGCTTCCTTTTTTTCAAAAAAATATATTATTACACATATGAACATGACTTTCATTAGTTGGAGTTTTTTTTAATTACACAACCAGCAAAGAAAGTGCAAATGCTATAAATGAAACTGTGGAATTGTAGTTAGTTAGTCCGAAGGCACAAAGCTTTATTGGAGTCTCAGACTCTCAGTTGCACAAATGCACAAACTTCCATTAGAGCATTAAGTGATGGCGAGACATAGGCCTTACTGAGGCAACTTGAACATTTTGTAGGTATTGAGATTTAACCATAATTTAACAAATTCCTGGACTCAAATTCAGTAATTCATCCAACATTTTATAGGTTTGCCTGGTCTCTCACTCATGGTTAACACAATACTAACGACTACGGGGAGCCTGACGTCTTAAAAAGCTTCTAGTTCAAATGTTTGTGGTCTTGCCCCAGTGAAACTTGACACTTGATGCAATTTTTATGAGGAAATGAAAAGCCACGTCCCTGAGGAGCACAGGAAGAATATATTGGTGAAACTTGCATGTGGATCGCTTGCCTGCTTACTTGCTTGCGGTTTCAGGCCGTACTTTCACTTATCCTCTTGATGTTGTCAGGCGGCAAATGCAGGTACTTTTAGTTAAAATCTAAAGTTCAAAGGGGCATCTAAACATGTGTGTGTGAGCGTAACATCATTTATTGGGAGACAAGTCTTCTGGCTGAATTGTTATGATATATATCATTTTCTATCATGAGCTCTCATCTCTTGGTGATTGTATGCATTTAACTAAAACATGATTCTTCATTCCCTTGTCTTTGGTATGTGCTCGGTCTTCCATGTTATTCTTTTAGAGGGTCTTTGGGTGTCATATTGTGTGACTTGAGCCTTGGCGACACTTTATGTAACTATTCAAAAAATTTATGTCCCGGATATTCGTCCCGATACAAAACCCGAAATGCGCCTAATGTTGGGAACTTGCACTAATGTTCTAAAACAAGCTCCCTGGAAGTCCATTTGTTTGTTGAGGCTACGACCATTTTGTGGCACTTGCGAACTTGGAAAGTGTGGTTGGCGCCTAGCTAGGAAGGGAATTCACTTAACCACTAGTAATTGGGTGAGAAGGCGAAAACTTTCTTGTTTGGACTCCTAGATGAAGCCCACAACAGTGGCATAAGTTGTGTTCTATAAGGCGCCTTCGACGCCCAACACATTAATGTTAGTATTGTAGCTTCTTGATTGCGTGTACTTACTATATCCAGTTTTGCGCTACTTGGGATTATATTGAGCATGGGAAATTGTGTGGTTGATGAGAAGGGTACATGGTCACTTCCATGTAATTTCTTATTTAATATCCTCAGTTCCTCCTTTTGTGATTCAACCCAAGTTTTAGATGTAAAGTAATCCCGAATTGCTTAGGGCAAAAATATTATGACAAAGTACAAATAACTTATACGAAAAATATTTTTTTCCCGTGGCCTTGTTCGCTTCTATAATCATGATTTTGAACATCAAACTTATATTCATTGTTAACTTAGTGCTTTATATTCTATGTAGTGTTAACTCGTTTAGAATTGCAGGCTATGTATCTGCTCATATTAGGTTACATATTTCAGAACGTAATGATCCCCCGATTTGCTTTTAATTTTTTTTTTGAAAATAGCTATTACAACGTTTTATAAACGTTGTATAAAGGTTTTTCACAACGTTTTTCTAAATAAATGTTGTAGAAAGTTTTTATACAACGCTTTTTAAATAAACGCGTTGTGGAATTTTTTACAACGTTTTATACATAAACGTTGTCTAAAGTTTATACAACGCTTTTTAAATAAACGCGTTGTGGAATGTTTTTTACAACGTTTATACATAAACGTTGTTCGAAGTTTTATACAACGCTTTATAAATAAACGTTGTTTCAAGTTTTCTACAACGCTTTTATTAAAAAACGTTATGTAAGATGTTTACAACGTTTTTTAAAGCGTTGTAAACGTTGTAGTTTTTTACAACGCTTTTTATTTTTAAAACGTTGTAAAAACATTCCCAACGTTCCTAACAAAACGTTGTAGAAACCTTTAGACAACGCTTATTGATAAAACGTTGTATAAAGACAACGTTTTTAATAAACGTTGTAGTAAACCTTTACAACGCTTATTCATAAACGCAGTTACATTATTAACAACGTTTTAAAAATGTTGTTTAATATCGTCCACAATGTTGTTGTGTAATGACATAAGACAACCTTTTTTTGCAACGTTTTTTAAAACGTTGTTAAAAAAAGACCTATTACAACGTTAGTTTCCACAACGTTTTTTAAAACGTTGTTAAAGACCTATTACAACGTTTTAAAAACGTTGTGAAAGACCATTTTTGTTGTAGTGTATACATAACAGTTGTTTTGCTCCTTAGGTTATGACACTCTGAGCTCATGTAAATGTTTTATGTTTCTGCTTATTTACATTGTACGGTTTAATATAAGAAAGGATTTAGTCTTCCTTGAAGACATTAAGGTTGAGGCTTATGTTTTTACCTCAGTAATGTTAAAGTTGAGTTAAATTAATTTGTGATACTTGGAAGGGAACATATCGATTAAATGATGTGTAACCGCCATGATCCAATTAGCTTGACTTAATTAAAAGAAAGTCAAATTGACATTAAAGTGGATTTAACGTTGTATACACTTAAAGTTGTTAAATCCTCAAATCATCATATGGGCCAAGTGGGAGAATGTTAGATTTATCCCGTAATGTGACCCATATGAATTAATGGTAAATAAAGTTTTAACATGTAAAGTGTCTCACTTCGATGGTTAAGTGGGAATAAAATTATGTTAAAGTTTGGGAGTTTTAAAGTGGTACTTCCTCTTCTCACTACAACAAAAATGGTCTTTCACAACGTTTTTAAAACGTTGTAATAGGTCTTTAACAACGTTTTAAAAAACGTTGTGGAAACTAACGTTGTAATAGGTCTTTTATTTACAACGTTTTAAAAAACGTTGTCTTATGTCATTACACAACAACATTGTGGACTATCTTAAACAACATTTTAAAAACGTTGTTAATAATGTAACACAACGTTTAAGAATAAAACGTTGTAAAAGGTTTACTACAACGTTTATTAAAAAAACGTTGTAAAAGGTTTACTACAACGTTTTATCAAAAAACGTTGTCTAAAGGTTTATACAACGTTTTGTTAATAAACGTTGTGGAATGTTTTTTACAACGTTTTATAATACAACGTTGTAAAAACCCTTCTACAACGTTTTATAAATAAACGTTGTCTAAAGTTTTCTACAACGTTTATAAAAAAACGTTGTAAAAAATCTTCCACAACGTTTTTTAATAAAACGTTGTAGAAAAATTTAGACAACGTTTATTTATAAAACTTTGTAGAAAACTTTAGACAACGTTTATTTATAAAACATTGTAAAACACATTCCACAACGTTTATTTAAAAAATGTTGTATAAAAACTTTCTACAACATTTATTTAGAAAAACGTTGTGAAAAACCTTATACAACGTTTTTTTAATAAACGTTGTATTAATCTTTATACAACGTTTATAAAACGTTGTAATAGCTATTTTCCCAAAAAAAAAATTAAAAGCAAATCCTGGATCATTTTTTTCCTGAAATATGTAACCTGATATGAGCAGATACATAGCCTGCAATTCTAAACGAGTTAACACTACATAGAATATAAAGCACTAAGTTTACAATAAATATAAGTTTGAAGTTCAAAATCATGATTATAGAAACTGAACAAGGCCACAGGAAAAATGTAATGTCATTTTTACAACAATATCTGTAATGTCAAATAAAAAATGTATAGGAGCACACTTTGTCCCATTACTAAATCTTGAATGCATACAATATTGTTCTCGCTTCACCGTCAGAAGCAACAATACAACAGATCGTCATCCACATCCATTATGTTCATCGATCATCATTACTTCATTAGTGTTTTTGAATAAGATCGAAACAAGTATATAGAATCCAGACTATGATGCCGAATATAACACTTCCTTACAGAAAGGATTACTTTATAAACTCTTTCTCAGAAATGAAAACCCTTCAAAAAAATATTACACCCTCATTTTAGAACAGATCCATCACTAACTTGATCAAGATCACAGAGAACCTATAAAGCATAGCACTATAACCTTCTGCTCTGTTAAGAATATAGGAGTCGAATTTGGTAACTTACTTGACGAATCTAGGAGTCGAATTTGGTAACTTGAGTGCCACTGCTGAGAATCTTCCTGCAGGACAAGAGGAAATGAGGTACTAACAAATGAGTGAAATGTTATAAGCCCGGGTGATATGACCGACCTTGCAATGTTATAAGATGATGCTTCCAGAAAACCAGAATGAATAGAAAATGCTCAAGTTACGGTTAGCCTTTCACCTGCTTTCTTTGTGAAGAATACCCAACCCGAATCCTTGCTCCTAAAAAATGAATTCCTTATTAGACATTGAAAGATGACCGCGGTAAGAAGCAACAAGTGTGTTACTAATTCATATTGATTTTATTGACTTAAGCCATTTAATTCACAGGGTTTGTACACAGTTTTAAACACATTCAATAGAAAATTTGATATCATCATTGGGATTGATTTTTCTTCTCATATAAAATTGGATAAAGATGAAGGGCATTTGATTTATGAATTTGGCTATGAGTATGAAGTTCCAAATTAATGCCAAAAAATTCACTTCTTGAGGGTTGAGTAGCTGAGAGGGGAGGTAAGAACCAATTTCTTTTCTACTCCATACTTTTCCAGGTGGAGCCCTTATCGTTTATCTGATTCTGGACTATCTTATGCTTCTGGGCATCCATCTAATACCTTTTTTTACCGTCCAAAGGATAGTAAGCTAACTATAGCTGTTAGTCTAGTCTTTTTAACTCTTTTTAGAAGTAGCAGATAGGATAAGAGAGTGACGCCTAAATGGATTCCTATTCTTTTTCTCTTTAGGCATAAGGGTCTTTATTTCCACTTGGGTTGTGAAAAAATCTTGGGTTAGAGGCTGCAATTGCATCAAAAGTTCTGTTTGGCCCACCTTACAAATTTTACCACAGAGCCATTGCATACAGACAATGAACATTATGATCAAGGGAACTATGATATCAAGGAATGGAACACTGTAATGTAAGATGGCAATTATTTACTTATTAAGTTTGTTCAATCCAAAGTGAAAGAAGAGGACCAAGGTTACGGTATGAAGATTCATCCCTTCGGCAGATGCATTAACCTTTACATCATCACTTAAGACTTTAAAAACTCAAGCATGCACAAAGAAACACACATGTACCCTAACCCACAGGTTCTAGAAGAAGTCCCAATGACTTCAATTCTTATAGACAGATGCTACAGATACCACTATGCATTGAATTGTATTAGTTCATGAACATAATAGCATATTTAATGGTACATGCATAGGTAGCATAACAAGCTGTTTGCGATAAAAATATTGTTTGCAGATTTAATGGTACATGCATAGGTAGCATAGGCCGAGGGATTTTCTGATGTACCCATCACCAGTCAGGGTTACTGCGGCTATCCTATGATCTGTGGAAATTATGGAATTTGCAATAAAGAGTAGTGCAGATTTCCAGAAGGAAATTCTAGCGGTCCTAGTTATTTCAAAGAATTTAGTTCTCCGTACCTCAATTTTGGATGTGAAGAAGTTACTAAATTGTCCTGCCAATCTTCTACTCATCATCTTCTTTTGGAACTGCTAGATGTCGAGTACTTCAGATTTGATGTCGATATTGCAGATACAAATTCAGAGAGTTGCAAAAGCGCATGCTAGCAGAAATGTTCTTGCCAAGCTGCTATATTTCACCGATCTTATTCAAATATCTCATATGGTGACTGCTATCTGCCATCTCAGATCTTCTCATTGAAGAAGTCCACGGTTCCTGACTTGGCTCTTTCATTCTTCATTCTGCTTTTTTGAATTCAATGCCCCGTTCTGTAAGTTTGTATGCACTAGGACACTCCATCATTGTCCGATTTTTGCCCGTCGGTGCAGCTTTCCTCTCCCTCTCGAGTCTGGTACGATCTCCCCTCTCCTCTGAGTCCTACTTGTCTACTCTTAAGTTTTTATTATTAGCTTAAACAATCGTTAGATTACGCAAGTTGAGGTTCATAGTTCTAATGAGGGATAGTATGTTATTGATTTTTGGTCAGGGCCCAAAATGAAGACTTTAAAATTCATTAAAGTTGAGAAATTGTTCTGGATATGGTAAGTAGTAAAATCAGAACTGGTAGGAGCTAAAGTGGGAATCTGTTTGTCCCCTTCATTCCGATTTAAGAAAAAAAATGGCCAATATACTAAAAATCAAGAAGTAACAACATTCACTAGGTTACCTGCAAATAAGAGTCAACATTGAGATCAGCACTTCCTCAAACTTGTGAAATAAGAATTTCAGGGGAATATAATAGGCGATTAGGGAAACTTACGTACGTATGTTAGTGGTTGATTCTATATAGCGAATGTGCTACAATAGGCTGTAAAAGCAGAAAGATATAACATAAAGAAAATCAATTCATCAACAAAAGGATCGGCAACCTAAAAACAAAAAAAAAACACAGATTAGCCAAAAACCGGCGATCGTTACCAAATTTTTCGCATTCTGTTTTCATGTCTTCCAATTTGTCCTCATAGTCCTCGTCATCTTTGAGTTCATCCTCATTAACCACATGAGTTAAGCATAACACCTTGGTGCCAAGCGCACCGAGTTGTAACATAAGCCTCTGCAAATATCAAGTACTAGGAAAACTTTCAGCGAGAAAATAAATGGATGAATAGACAAAATGGATTGAGACGGCCAAAGAGTACAACCAATTAATAAAAGTGAAGTCCAATTTTCCCACCGCAATGCAATTTCTTTGTTGAGCGTGTAATAATACACTCTTTTGCTCGGCTTAGGTTGAGTTTGGCCCCGATTGGCTCGCCTAATCGCAAGTGTTTTATCGCCTATCTTGATTCCATTAAGTGTTGCACACGCAATATCACATCGAAAGATCTGGTAGACACGAATGCGTAGCCTTTCGAGCTTCCGTTTCTCTGTCCTTCACAAGATCAAAGCCACGAAGAGCCCCGAAAGACTCTAGCAGCTCCACGATCGTGCCTCGTTAAGTAATATGGTAGCCCTCCCACGAAGATATGGTAAGGACCTCGAGCCCACCGGAGAACCAGTGTTAGTCCAATAGTCGGGTTCGGGTTGGGATTCGGTTGGCTTGGACCAAGCGTAGCGACCAACGAAGGATTTTAATCACTAGGTCTTCGACCTTTCTTTGGAGCACCACGTGTATGAACATAATAGCAAAGCAAGGGCAATTGAATCAACGAAAAAACAAGGTGCTATTATATAAAGTGAGCCCTTTCATCATGAAAATCTTGGAAGAATCTTTCCTCTGCTCAACCATCGAATGTGAAGGTGTGAGAAGGAGAAAAATAGTTTTTGGGATGTTGAAGAAGAACAAAGACAAAAACCAAACACTAATCCTATAAACATAATTTTTTTTTGATAAGGAAAAGTATATATAAATCAAAGCATCAAAACAGTGAAGCGTTCTTGTACATGGGGAGTATAAACGAAACTAATTGGCTTAAATTACGGCGGCTTACGCCAATACGATTAAATACCTCAAATATTATACCATCAAGAGCCATGGCATTAGTGGCCTCCTTCACGATCTCATCTCCACAAAAGCAAACTTCTTCTTATGATTTATATACACATTAACAACAGCATTGCCGCCAATTTAGAAAAAAGTTAGAAGCGAGATTGCGAAAACTAGGTTATGTAAGTTTGAAAAGTGCAACAATAAATGAACACCGTTAACTTGGACCAGTTGTATTTCCACCAATTGCATACATAACATGGCTAAAGAAGGTTGTTGCATTCGAGCAACAACATCTCACAACCTTCTCGTAGCTTAAACAAAAGAAGAATAATGTTCTTTGTAGGGTTATAAAATCTTGTTTGCTTTATGTAATGAATTATTTTGAGTCTCTATGGAATTGGGGAAAGCTTACTTTTGCTTCTTCTTAATGGTTGTCAAGATTACATTGCATACAATTCCTTGCTATGCCATCATGAAATAGGCTTTTCTCCCTTTCGACTTTAGTTTGTTGATATGTTTGCTTGATCCTCGAGCATTTCTTATATGATTTGATAATTGAGATAGTTTGTGAAATTGTTGTACCTGAATTACCCCATTCACAAACCATCCGATGCAAGTGATTCAAGCATGATGTCACATAAAGAAAGGGAGATGTTCACGAGTCACTTATAGTATAGAAATATTGGAAGTGCTTGGGGATTTTGAATAAATCACCTAAATGTATCTATGTGTCTACAATTTTTTTTAATAATCCCCAAGCACTTCCAATATGGTGATTTATTCAAATATATAGAGACTTGAACATCTATTTCTTATGTGCATCCATGAGATCTTTGAATCAGTTTATTAAGGGATGGGAAGGAAGGTCCAATTCATCACACAATTTCACAAACTATCAATTACACCATAAAATTTTATAGAACTTTAACTTTTGGGTGATTTGAATCACCAGAACAATATATACTTTGAATTTCATTTTAACGACGCATAGATTAAGGTATAAGACTAAGTTGATGATGCTTAGAGTTACCAAGAAGAAGTTGGTATTACTTCGACACATAACAAGAATCAGCTCATTTCTTCATATAATATTGACGAGGAGCATAGTTTCCCCATTTTCACCCAAAATCTTTGTTAAATGCAAATGCGTCGGTCTTGTCGGTTGGAAATGGTTAAAATTGATAAACCATGAATATGGTGTACTTTTTTGTAGGTGCAGGTTCTTACTCCTAGATATCACTATCGAGTCTAATCGGAATTGGACTGTATAACACAATTCTATTTTGTACCTACAAAAGTGAATTCTACTTGTAATAAGCAACTTAATATATAGGCTGCGTGAAAAGGAAAATAATTGTATCTATGTAATAAGAATGCCATCTTAGATTGTTCCTTTCAGATCTTTATCTTTATCTTTTTTCCCAACATTCATCTCCATTACCATGTTTTGGCCATGGAACCCACCCACCCACCAACCCTATCAGTTTGAAGATACAAAATTGAGCTCCTTAACTCTTTAATTAATGAAAAGACTTTTGGGGAAATAGGAAGGAGAGGAAAAGTAAAGTATCTTTTTAGGAAGATAAACAAAATCCAAGGAAATGCCTAAAACAAAAGGTCCGCCAGTAACGACTACTACCATGTTAGAGATGTTTTTTTTTGGGGGTACAGTTAGAGAGGGATGAAAGTACAAGCATCAAAAAAATAGTTAATCCATGTATCATTTTTTAAAAGTGGTCTTATATGTAGTTCATTTTTTTAAAAGTGTGTGGTATTTCATTTTAAAAAGTAGTTCGTATGTAGTTCGAATAACTACTACAAATGGAAGGCCCATACATGCATAAAAATTACAGAACCAGTCAAGCCTAATTGAATTTGATATTCCAATTGTCCAATACTCATTTGTTATCCATCAAGTTTCAAATATGAATACTGAATACTCGTATATATACAAGCGACTAGTTATTTTCACCACATATATTCCCAAATTAAACTAGTGACATTTAGGGGTAAACTTACATATAGGCCAAGTGCAGGGCCCCTTCAGAAAATAAAGATGTATTGTAGAGAAATCTTTAATTTTCGGTAGTTGCTGCCCTCCAACATCCCCCCCCACCCTTCTTTCTTTTTTAAGTTTTTTTTCTTTTATGACCGAAAAGAAGTTTGGAGATGTGCGAATTGCAAGAAAGAGTTAGATTAAATAAAGAACTTGCTCAAGTAAAAGATTGGAAGAGATGGTTATAAAGTTGATGGAGGAGCGGAATGCTTCTACCTAGTTCATGGTTAGTATGTCTATTCTTATTCTTCTTTTTCATCTTCTTCTCGCTATCCCTTTCTCTCTCCTTTTCATGATAGTTTTGTAGTATCAAACAAGGATGGGCGGAGTTTTGATATGTTTAAACCCCATAACATGCTACTTGGCATACTTAATTTACATAGGTTTAAGCGAAGTGTCAACCTCATTAGGCCTTGTCGTACATATTCTCGAGGATCTTGCTTGCCCACCACCAAATGGTAGGCGATAATCACTTTTGTCTTTTGGGTTACTGTTAAGAAGAATTAGTTTATTTGTTCACTAAACCAAGATGCCTTTCACTCATGAAACAAAGAGAAATAGGATATGAATAAACTTGCTTCTTGGTCAACATATTAACTTGTTTTATGAGTACATTAATCTCAAATTCTATTTAATGGTGGCGGTTGGCGGCCGAGTAGTTTTTTTTGATAAGTACAAACTGGTTTAAGGCCATCATAAATGCAGACTCCTTATTAGGGAGTTTTGAGGCTTCTCTAAGTGATGATATTAGCCTCGACTTAAACTCTCTCCGGAGTGCCCATCACTTGAAGAAAAAGTTTCTTGAATATATCGTCAACTTTGAACCTTGCCTGTAAAAAAGAAACATAACATCAGATCTATAACATGTGCACTTATAAAAGTTTTATTTAAACTTGAGTTAGTTATATAATTATTACCGTAACACATTGCCACAAAGAATCCTTTATATTAGCATCAACTTTCCTCCAATCTTCAAAAGTCACAGCTACCATATCTCGAGCCAAGGCACCCAAGTACGAAGATAACCACTCGGAGTGCAAACCTATAGGCCGCTCTCTTCCATTAAATTCCACATGTGCTCGATCATTTGGAGTTAAGCTTAGTGTTCTCATCCTTGTTGGACCTCTTTTCCTCCTTCCCAGTACATCCCCTTCTCTATGATTAGGCGCTTCATCTTCTCCAATATGTTGATTAGGCGCTTCATCTTCTCAATATGTTGATTAGGCGCTTCATTTGATGTAAGGCGATGAACGGGGCATTCTTTGCGCCATAGAATTTTGGTTGGGAGAGGGATTGGAACCTCTTTCTGATATCCTGATTCCTTCATTTCCTTGTTGCGAAATGGAAATGGCTGCCAAATTTAATTTTTTTAAGCGTTTCTGTGGCGACCCGACCCGGATCCCAAGACGAGATCCCGAGGTCGTGCCGCTTCCAAAAAGGCACATAACAAAAACAAGTAGCAAATAGTGGGTAAGGCCATAACGAAGTGACGCCAAAAACTTTAACACATGCGGAAACGTAATATATTAAAACAGTGGCGCCCGAGCTAACAAGCTCAAACTAATACAACCTTAGAGATAATGAATCTCTTGGTCAAAAAAATAAAATCATGTGACGCAACAATAGGCACATATAACAATTTATGGCAATTAAATATCAAGTCATCGGCGACGCTACGGCCGGAACCCAATATTAAACTAAGTCTACAACTCTAGTCTAACATGCTTGACGGCTAAAACATGCCGCATAATAAACATAGTAAACAAACCAATATATGGTTAAAACAACAAAAGCATAAGCATCATAAATACGTAAGGCACGACTAACATATGTCGGCTCTCAAAACAATAAGTACTAATTAAACATAAGTACTAATAATTAAACAAATCAAGTCTTGCTACCCCACATAAAGTTTATATAACTTTATGTCCCCGTCGTCCTTGCCAAAAGAAAAGGTACTAATATTACAAGGTAGCAACCTTGCCAAAGCTTCTTCAATGTAAACGATAATCACTTCGATCCACTTGCACGGCTCGGATCTAGGGAAAACAATCGAAACAAATAGGAGTAAGTCATAAAGACTTAGCAAGTTACAAACAATAACTTCTTGTCATGGCATCATGCTTAACAATAATAATTCATGTTATTGCATAATATTCATTTCATAAATAATCATGTCAAGGTACTCATACTTAACAATCTTGAATATCATGTTATCAACAAGTATAACATTTCATTAATTCAATCAACCATCATTTCATATCATGTCATAGTCACGTAGCACATTATTCACATAAAAGCACTCGTGAGTCAATTCATACAAAAGGGAGGTGATATCGTTACCCTTTTTCCGCGCATGTCGCTCCTGCAAAAACATGTGCCAAACTTATGTGTCCTCGATATCCCTATCGTGGATATCGACGTCCCCGAGACATTTCCCCGCTCGAGTTCCGATAGTTATCAAAGTCATGTTTCCATACTACAACTAAGATCAACTACTTCCCTACCGTGGCCATCGATAGAGGGGTGTGTGCAATCCGCGGCGATCCATCAAAATCACGAATCCCACAATTCGTGAAGATGATGCATCGTCCCCGCCAATGACTCGACAACCGACTCAGTGACTCAAACTTCAAGCACACGTAATTCATATTCATATGCTCAAATAAGTAGGCATGTACTCTACAATCATCTAGTCATGCTTTTAATTCACAACTAGCACATAATCACATTAGAGATAAATTAAGACTCTAATCATCAAGTGTTCTTCATACACTTTAAAATGCTTGGAGGCTTAACCTCCATTAATACTACCCCAAAATTGTAGGACTTAGGCATATTATTTCTTAATGTCATACTAACTCCAATGGTCAACTCCGTTGAGTCATAATCAATCTTTCAAAATTAAGGTATAGAAGCCATTGGCCTCAATACTCTCCTATGTCCATACTAACATAATCAAATAGGTTACTAAGGTCATTAAACCCATAAAACCCCAATCAAACAATCAAGTATGAAACATAGAATCAAAGTCACAAACTAGGCATATACATTCTTGTCATTTCATCAAATATGCACCCAACACTTAAACAACAAAGTAGGGTGATTTAGCATACTTTAACACACATAAATAACATTGAAAACATGGTTTAGAACCTGTTTATAATCTGATCATACGACTAAAAATATAGCATTTAGCATGCACGTGAACATAGCATCTCAATAAGTCTAACTATTCCATCAAACATGCTCCCAATGCTTAAACAACAAAGTAGGGTGATCTATCATACTTTATCACACATAAATAGCATCCTAAACATGGTTTACAACCTGTTTATAACATGTTTATATTCTGATCATACAACTAAAAATGTAGCATTTAGCATATACGTGATCATAGCATCTCTATAAGTCTCACTATTTCACCAAACATGCTTCCTATGCTTAAACCTCAAGATGGAGTGATTTTTCATACATTATCACACCTAAATAACATTAAAATCATGACTTACAATCTGATTACAATCTGTTTACACAACCCAAAATACGTCATTTAGCACATACGAGATCATGGCATCTCTACAAGCCTAACTATCTCATCCAATATGTCCTCAATACTTAAACAACAAAGTAGCATGATCTATCATACATTACTACACCTATATAACATTAAAATCATGGTTTATAATAGGTCTATAATCTGTTCATACAACCCAAATTCATCACATATCATAATCTAGAACATGGCATCTCTACAAAGTCCTATGTGCTCTCATTGACCTCATATAGCAAGATTGTTTTCCCTAGGGTCAATGAGGCTAAAAGAAATAAGAAGAGATGTTGTAACTTACCTTAAACAAGTCTCTACAAGTTGTACAAAAACGTCCATGCAAGGGTGGGTATGTGTTCTCCTCTTTGCTCTCTTCACTTACCGATCGGTTTTGGAAACGGCTTCCTCAAAGCTTACACCATTGATGAACACTCAAGAACCTTGTATAAACTCTCTATAACTTGTCTAAAATGTTCAGCCACGAATTTGGAAGATGAAGACCTGATTATGGTGGGTTTAGTGGAGGTATTGGACATGCAATGGCTGAAATGGGGTGTCCAATGCACGTGGTGTGCATGTTGGAGGTCTTTCCTTGCCAAGTGTTGTACATGCATCCAAAACCACTTGAAACTTGTCAGCATGAGAGGCTGTTAGGTCGAACTAGGATGGTTTAGGTGGGTTAGGTTGGTTTGGGTGGGGTTTGGTTGGTCAACATTTGACAAATGCAAAAATCCCGAACTGAAATGGCTCGATGCGGTCGCATGGCCCCAAGACCATGCGAGCGCATCACTCGTTTTTCTACAATGTTTCATTTTGCTCCTTCATGTTCTAGGTCATTCCCCTTGCACCTCAAGTCCTCCAAAGCCCGAAATGGTCTAGAATTCAACCCTAAACACCTCTAAACAATAACCAAAGCAAATCAAAGTCCAAACCTAAATCAAACATGGCTAAGAACTCGATAAAACACTCCCGAACAACAACCGAAAAGGTCAAACGGAGAAGGGTTAACGCCGAATCAAACTAGCGATCAAACCGGTCGATGCAACTAGCATTCAACCAACATCTAAAGCGTGTTAATGATGTTAAGAATGGTTTCTAACATTTATCCAAGTGTTTACAACACAAAACACAAACCCGAAGTTTCAAGGCAACTCGTGAAGGAAAGGTACGAGCATCCCAAACGACGCCAATAAACATGCTATCGACTTTAAACATACGAGTGAGCTAAGTTAACATACTAATGATGATTATGAAAGTATGAACTCATGAAATAAACAAGTAAGCAATAAACTAGGTTTTACATTCTCCCTATAAGAGGAATTTAGTCCCTAAATTGCACTGTGATCTTCAAACAAATGAGGGTACTTCCAAGATCTCCAACTCGGTCTCCCAAGTCGCCTCGATCTCATGATTCTTCCAAAGAACCTTAACCAATGGAATTGTCTTGTTCCTCAATACTTGCTCCTTGGTGTCAAGAATCTTCACCGGTTTCTCAACATACGACAAATCAGCCGAAATGAAATCTCCTCACACGCAAGAACATGCGAATCATCCTTAAGGTACTCAGTTATGATACTGGAAAGCCACATATAGGCCAAACCAAGAATCTCGTCAAAAGGTCCAACGAACCTTGATAACTTCCCTTTCCCAAATCTCTTAGTACCCCTTCGGCGATACTTTAAGAAACACATAATCCCAACTTGAACTCCAAAATCTCCTCCGATTATCTCAAGGCAACTCCTTCGTCGACTGAGCCGTAAGCAATCTATCCCCGAATCACTTCACGCTTCTCGGCCGATCACGTACAATCTCCGACCCATAATTTTGCTTCTCCAACCTCGCCCCAACAAACGGGAGATCTACACTTCCTCCCATAAAGAGCCTCATACTGCCATCCCAATACTTGATTGGAAACCGTTGTTGTATGCAACTCCGCCAATGGAAGGTGTGAATCCCAACTCCTTAAAGTC